>OW028583.1:37776021-38376021 GCA_932294295.1 Alitta virens
TCGTTGACAGGTCCACGAGTTGGTATAACAACGATTTTCTGTCAACGAGATGGTCGGGCCGAGGGTGTTGACTGTCAACGAGTTTGCCGTCCTCATGTCAACGGGTTGGATGTCAATGAAATGGTTGTCAATGAATTGACTGTCGATGATTTTACGTGTCTATATTTTTATATATATATATATATACAACCACTCCACAAAAAAGGCAATCTCATTGAGCCGGATAACTATCGTAAACTCACTTTAATGGCTTGTATGGGTAAGGTGTTTGAATCTATAATTAACAAAAGGTTAGTCTTTCAGGGCGAGGCTACCAACTCAATAGATCAGAATCAGTTTGGGTTCTGCAAAGGGTGTAGAACAAGTGATAATGTCTTCATCATAGACACACTAATTTCCTATCACAAATCAAAGAGAAAGAACCTGTATATCACTTTCGTAGACTTTTCAAAAGCTTTTGACTTTGTTAATCGTACTTTTCTTTACTATAAACTTATTAAAATGGGATATGGTGGTAGATTATTAAAAATAATACATAGTATGTTCTCCAAATCTTGTGCCAAAGTAAGATGGCAAGGGCAGTTAGGTTTAAGTCTTGATAGCACACATGGCGTCCTCCAAGGCGGAATTTTAAGTCCTAAATTGTTTAATTTATATCTTTCAGATATGAATGAATACTTTGATCAAAGACATGGAGTCACTATAAATGAAAATAATTTTACACATCTTCTCTATGCAGATGACTTAGTCCTTGTCTCTGAAAGTGCAACTGGTATGCAGGTACTTTTAGACAACCTTGCAGTCTATTGTAAAAAATGGCACTTACTAATTAACTCACAGAAGAGCCAAGTAATGATAATTCAACCAAATCGTAGGAGTAGACTAAATGTAAACAACCCACAATTCTCTATTGATGGTGAGAATTTAGAAATAGTTGACTCATATAAATATTTGGGGCACGTCATTAGTAACTCTTTGAAGACACATAATACAATGTACGATCATCTGGCACACAATCGCAACGAGCCATGCATGCTCTTAAAGAAAGAATTAAATCAACTGTAGGCTACCTTCCACCTAAAATAAGCCTTAAAATGTTTGATACACACATTTTGCCAATTTTGGACTATAATAGTGAAATCTGGTTTCCAAATAAAAAAGAGATAGACGTATTAGAAAGAATACAGCTCAAATTCCTTAAGAACCTATTAGGTGTGATAAACCAAACATCATCTGTTGCTGTACTAGCAGATACGGGCAGATTCCCATTGATATATAGACAGCAAGCTTCTGCTATTAAATACTGGAATAGGCTAAAATCTGAAAATTGTCCCTTATTATTACGCAAATGCTATGACGTTCAAGTATCCCTTTATCGCAACAACCAGCCATGCTGGCTAACTAGGATACATCAGGTTACAGATAGCTTAAATATTAATGATGATGAAATCCCAGCTTCAATTATCACTAAGTTGTATGAACAGGCACAAAGCAAAATGTTAACGGATATTAATGACAATGTAAAAAATCCTAAGCTTAAAACTTACAAACTCTTCAAAAAGGAACTATGTCTAGAATCTTATTTAAATTACAACCTACCAAAGTATCTGTATCGTAGTATAGCCAGATTTAGACTGAGTTCTCATAATCTCCATATAGAATTAGGAAGACACAAGAGACCTTATGTAGTAGCTGAAGAGCGCATTTGTTAAAGATGCGACACAAATGACACTGAAGATGAGTTTCATTGTTTGATAATTTGTAGAAATTGGGAAACAGCTAGAATGGATCTCTACCAAGTAGCTTATAAACATATTGAAGACTTCACTATCTTTCACCCCAAAGAACAACTCTTAAAAATAATGATTAATAAAAACTCAGAAATGATTTATGCATTAGGTAAATTTTTAAACATAGTCCTAAAAACTGATAATATCGTTTAATGTACATTTTCATTCATAAAGTTCACCACATGGTCATGGGTAGCTGTAGGCACTGGACATGCAGACTCACATGGTTTGATTTGTGGTTGCATGGTGCATGCTTGATTGTTTGTTTGTAAATATATTTGGATGTTGATAGGCTTGTTTATTTAATTTATTGCTGCTCCAAATAAGGATTTGTACATATAATTATTTTTACTATTATTATTATTATATATAGTTCCTAAATAGACAATATAAAATCTGTACATATGTAAATACCCACTCCTGCTGCTTATTTGTATTCAGTATTAATCTTCTATGGTGCATATATTTCTGCTAATTACCCTGATGGTGCCTTATTTTTTTTTCATATGCTTATAGTTGTACATAATTATCAAAAGATGCTTTAAAATGTAACTAAATTATGTTCATGTAGATTGTTCTTTTATTTTACTTAATCATTATATATATGTTTATTTTTATTTTTTTATCCTTGTATTTTATTTTTTATGACACATGTATCTCTTTGATGCTCTGAGGTCAATAAAATTCTATATATATATATATATATATATATATATATATATATATATATATATATATATATGTTTATTGCTGTAGACACACATAATGCATTACAATATGGTGTATTTGCAAAATATTAGTTAAATTCAAATTTGCAAAATAACAAAATTTAAATAATCAGAAACAACTAGGACAAAGATTAAGTGTGGACAAATGAACCATTTATTGGCTTACACAACATTCACTCAGACATACAATAAAGTGCCAAACCAGCAACACAACTCAAGTGGTTGCTCTTGTGGTAGCCCCTTATAATATCAAACATGCAAACAATTGGAATTACTCATATACAAGAATTACTCATACAATTATGAATACAAAGTAATTATGGCATAGACTGCCTATATTATGACTGAAATTTTATAGCAAAAAATGGAAAAAAATAATGCTATAGCGTATATGCGATGAAGCAGATAGCAATTTACACTACCTCGAGCCTAACAACCCAAATCTCAGAACAATTGAGATAATGATAGAAAAGTGAATAATAGAGTCAAGCTCTGTAATTAAATAGAAGTAATACTTGCAATTGAGATTCAAGCTAATATGTAGATATTTATAAGAAATGATCAATTCTTGATTATAATATCTATAAAGGGGGGTGGGTGGTTGGGTGAAGAAATGAGAGCGAATGACTGAACAGGAAGCGCTCTCCAATTTTGTTTGAATGATTAATCAGATTATTTAGAAACGAACCCTATTGGCCTACAGGTAAGGCGGTGGTGCCTGGAAGCAGATTGCCTCAGATTGCCTACTGATTATTAACCATATTTATAATTTAATAAATGTAATTTAATAATCAGAAACAACTAGGACAAAGATTAAGTGTGGACAAATGAACCATTTACTGGCTTACACAACATTCACTCAGACATACAATAAAGTGCCAAACCAGCAACACAACTCAAGTGGTTGCTCTTGTGGTAGCCCAAATCAAGTAAACCCAAGAGCAAATATGAAAGTGTTAAGCTAAAAGATTCGCAGTATGATTTGTTAGTTGATGCGAGTGCGAATGAGAGTATGTGGGCCTGATGCTAATTACGCAGCGATAGAGGCAGTCTGATCCACATTGGGTCTTATATAAACCTTGTAGGCCTCAGACCTCCAGCGTCCGAGCCGTTGAATCACGGACTCGGGCAATTGCATAGCGGCCGCATCTGTTGCCACACCCGCTCTTAAAGAATGTGGGGTAATATTGCTTGCAGAAATCCCTGCAGGACGAAACAGTCTCTTCAAGGAACTAGAAAAATTGGCATGAGTAAGAGGAGAGCCATCTTGAAATAGAAAAACTGGCTGAGTAGCAGCCGAGCCTCTAGCGATCAGATAGAGCTTCATGCTACAAAAGGCACAGATACGTGTTCCGGAGCAACCTATAGTCACTTGGAAACCTTTTATCGAATTCTTAGAAGATGCTACTTTAACTAACATGAAATGAATTGATGCTCCATGAAAGGAGAAGGCACCTGGGAGTAAGGGTGGCACACTGATGGATTATAACAATATTTGGACGCACGCAGACACCCAAAATATGCTAGCGTCATAGCGCTAAGCAACATAAAATTATTATGTGTAAAATCAACAGTTACATGGAGATGAGCCAGCATGGAATAAGATACTGGCCTCGCTTGCATTGGGCAAGGCGCAGAGCGTTCCACAGATTTTAATGCCCATTTAACTCTAACTGTATAGATATTGGGTGGGTGAAACCCCAATGATATGAGCCAGGCTCTAACACCTGATAAATACACCCTAATAGTGGACAAAGCCAATCCGGCAGATGACAAATATGTGATAAATCTAAGAGCAGACAGCTCAGAGAGACCGAGAGGATCGAGCGAGTAGACCTGAGTAAACCTCAAATACCTGGTGACAGCGGCAGAATAGGACTTGCGAGAGTTGAACGCTAGCCCCAATGTTGCCAGACCAACTACCCTACGATCAAGCTCTGAAAGAATATAAATAAATCAAATAAGATTCCGAAATAACTAACTCCCGCCGGCCAGACACGCTCCGGCACTACATTGCCATTACAAGCAATGAACTCATCTATCCTGCCCCAACTTAAGAAATCACATCAACGTTATCGTTGGAGGCTATGTAGACCACAGCCACAGCGACAGAGTACCTCTCCACCAACAGACACCAGCGCCTAACAAATTCCTTAAGTTCGACCACAGGCATATACAGCTTATTAAGTATGCCACACACAGCTGAGTTGTCAATGTGAAATATGACCTTTGCCCCCGAAAGGTCATTGGCCCATGTTGCCATTGCTTTTACTGCTGCATGCATTTCACGCCAATTGATGGAATGCAGAACAAGGTCAGCACACTCCCCTGAGTATTTCATTGCGAACCAATGCCTGCCAAGAACCCCACCATAACCATAGTCACTGGCATCTGTATATAAATGATTTACCTGACCTACTGACCAATCAACCTTAAACAACTGCACCCCATTATGGGTGTCTATACATTGCTCCCACCAAGCGATGTCTGCGTAGGCCTCAGCTGAAAGACAAACTTTGTGATGAAGCTGCTTGGCCCTCTTAGACAACCTGATAAGCCTACCAAGAAAGGCGCGACCCGTACGAACGACCCTGGCAGCAAAGGCTAACTTTCCTACCAGGCTCTGCAACTCTCGCTTGGTGCCAACCCGCTTCAAGCGCCACCCAGCGAGTATTGCTTTAATCTCTGAAGCCCGCTCACCAGATATGCGAAGCTCGAAGCGTTCTGCATCGATCACGATGCCTAAGAACTCAATCACTCTTGCTGGCCCAGATACTTTGCTGGCATGAACTGCAAAGCCAGCCTTGCCACATATAGAGAGCATTAGGTCAAGATTCTGCTGACATAAACTCTCGGATGGTGCTACTACCAGAAAATCGTCTACATACCGAACTACCTCGAGACAAACACCCTCGTGCCACATGAAAGCCTGCAGCGCACCAGCAAACTGATCGAATAAGGCAGGCGCTGAGCGGAGCACAAAGTTGAGAACCTTGGAAAAATAATACAGCGGCAAACCCTCGGCTACGCCTCAACTGAGGCCAAGCAGATGCCAATCAAGCGGACTGAACCCCACGTGCTTGTAAGCGTCTTTTAAGTCGAGTTTGGCCATATAAGTTGAAGTTAAATTACTACAAAAGGCAGCAGCATCACCAACCGAGGCATAATGCAGTGAATACTCGTCTGCATCTATGTCTGCATTCACTGAATTAAGTGGAGGGAAAGACAAATCATGAATCAAACGAATCTTACTACCATCTTTTTTCATGAAAGCTCCCAGCGGGGAAACAACACAATGAACATATGGGATAATAGTGAAAGGACCATATAGGCGACCCTGGGCCAGGTCACGGTCAATGACCTCAGATACCTGGGAACCAAAATCAATAGCAGATGGCCAATTTGCAGATATCACTCTGTCAGATGCAGCTTGATGCCCAATTCGCACGCCATTGCATAATTGATCATATAGACCTGCAGCCTTGTTATGATCATAAACCAGTGGCAGTAATTTCTGCCAATATTGTCTATTCAGGAATATTACCAACTTTAGGTCTAGGTTTGCTGCATCTGACACAGGACTTAAGCCCCTGGGAACCACCACATCTAACACAAACGTGTTTTCTCTTACACCTTGCTCCTGACTTACAGGCGTCGTCCTGGAAACGGTAGCAGGTTTCGTCTGAAACCTGCGACTGTGATTGGACCTGGACTTGTGGCTGAGATTGGCTAAACTGACTAAATTTTCTGACTTTGGACAGATCGCTTGCCTGCCCTGGGCCACGAAAGGGACATTCGGCGACTTGATGCTCAACCGATGAACACGTAGTGCATTTAACTACATTACGCAATGCGGAAGAGTCAAAGGTCATAAAGCTCCTGATTTAGACGTGCGAACCTTAGCGAACTGCGAGTGCCTAGCATCTGACGATGTCGCGTGTCATATGTGATAACGAAAGGGAGTTTATATTTACTAAACATGGTAAGAATAAAAGATCTATAATTGACCATTTCTCGAAACACCTCAAATCCAAAATGACTACAGAGTATAAGTTCATAAACACCCCAGGCTTCTAGCCACTTAAATGAGTTAGAGATAGCCTTTTTACTTCGTTGACATTTAAAATTAACAATACCGTTGTTATCCACGAAACTTCGGAACTCATCACAGTCAGCAACACTATTGCTCAATAAGTCTATTAGCTCAACGAACTCACCACAGAGCGCTGACTCCTGGACACGTTGTGACACGTGCTCGGTCCCTGAAGCTGTAAGGTAATCTGCAGCCCGATCGTGGTCACCAGACCAGAAATGATGCTGGCTCATGCCAATGTCAGTGTGCGTTCGGGCTGCCGGCCATTCCTCGGTAGAAGGCCCGGATCCAAGATGGCGGCCGTGGGTGGTGTCGTCATAGGAAGGACAAAAATGGCGAACATCAACCGGGAAATCCTCTTGCCTCCGAAGGGGCTTGATATCCATGTGCGCCATCCCATGCACCAGCGACTCATGTGATCATCCACGGTGTGCGTTCATGCGTTCAGGGCCGTCTACCCAACATAATCTGGACTGCTGCGGACCAAGGCGGCTAGGACCACCAGCTTCCCAACTTATACGATCACCTTCTCGCTCTGCTGCGTGGGCAGCCTGACCTATGTTCACATAATCATTCTCTCTCCCTCTCTCTCTCACTCACATTAGGGACCTCACTTTCGATGAAAGCGCCCTCACTCTCCCTGCCATACCGGTCTATAAATTGCAAAATTCTCTCACGATGGCGTGAACCTGGTGCCTCTGAAGGTATTTGGCTCCTTCTCATGATATCTGCTTCATAAGCCAACCGATTGGCCTCAGCACGACCAATGGAGGAACCACTCCCAGCAAGCACACAAACCTTAAATCAACGTTGATATTACACCAGATACACTAATAACGTTACCAAACCAAAAAAAAAACACAATTCAACGTTAATTTTTTAATGTCATTAAAGACTTAAAGATTAACGTTGAAATGACGTTTGATTACATTCAAATTTGGTTAAAAAAATTTTGGTTAAAAAATGGTTTTGATATTAACATGAGATTAACATTAATGTTTTAATGTCATTAAAGACTTAAAGATTAACGTTAAAATGAGGTTTGATTACATTCAAATTTGGTTTAAAAAAAATTGGTTAAAAAATGGTTTTGATATTAACATGAGATTAATGTAAATACAACATTATATAAGGTTTGATTACTTTCAAATCTAGTTGGTTTTGATTTAAAAATTGCATTAATATTGAAACAACATATTTTGATAACATTCTAATCTGGTTTGAAGTATTAATTACATTAATTACAATATAGTGAGTGCATGATTACATTGAGCTATAATCATACTTATTAATTTTTATCATTGCTCAAGTGTGGCAAATGTCCCCCCAAATTGTTCAGAGCTCACATCAGACCATCTTAAATCAGAAAACCAATGTTATATGATGTTATTAAAGACTTTGGGATTGACGTTGATATGGGAGCTGATGTTTTCCACCAAGCACCACCTGGAGTATAGACTGGGGTAGTTCTGGGGCCCATGCAGGCCAAGGGCAAGGGGACACAGGAAAGGGCATCTGGAAGGCCTGAAGGGCCAACACCGGCGATTTTGGCAAGGGGGTCTGGGGGCTGCTCAAAACCCAGCTGAGCAATTTCCAGTACACACTTGCAAGAGCATGATAAAAAATGTATCAACACCAATCCCATGTAAACAATCAAATTAAACAAGATGCAAATTATTATTTATATATTTGTAATCACATAGCTTGGATGTTAATAAAAAAAAAAAAAAACATTACATTACAATCACAATTTAATGATCGACATAAAATATAATATTTATATCTATATCATATTTTAATAAATAGAGGTGAACAGGGTTATTGTTTTTTAATAAATAGAGGTGAACAGGGTCAGTTCATATATATATCATACATATACTCAAGTCGATGCGCCTCCCAAATGCTTACAACATATATATATAGTGCTTATATCAGATATATATATATATATATGATGATTATAGCTCAATGTAATCATGCACTCACTATATTGTAATTAATGTAATTAATACTTCAAACCAGATTAGAATGTTATCAAAATATGTTGTTTCAATATTAATGCAATTTTTAAATCAAAACCAACTACATTTGTATGTAATCAAACTTTATATAAATGTTGTATTAACGTTAATCTCATGTTAATATCAAAACCATTTTTTAACCAAATTTTAATGTAATCAAACGTCCCTGGTGGAATTGGCCTGACATCATCCTAGCTGAAGGAGGAAGCCGCGCCATTTTGTTTAAATTTGTTTAAGTTTTTAATCTGCTATAATCTTTGTCATTTTGTTGTTCAAGAGTAATTTACACACAAATGTTTAATAAGATCTGATGGTTCTTTAATTGCATGGGGATCGATCGCTCTAAATTAAGCTGCACGAATTTGTTGTAGTGTATACATGTTGCTGTTTCATGCATGGCCTAGAACTAAGAATTATAACCTCCAAACCGCAACGTTGAAATAACCTCCAAACCTCAATGTTAAAATAACCTCCAAACCTCAATGTTAAAATAACCTCCAAACCTCAACGTTAAAATAACCTCCAAACCTCAACATTAAAATAACCTCCAAACCTCAACATTAAAATAACCTCCATGAAATAACGTTATAAAAACTTTCATTCTACATGTGATATCAACGTTATTTAAAGGTTATGGTAAAACCTTGTTTCAACGTTGAAATAATGTTGGTGTGCTTGCTGGGACTGGCTACTGACAAATTTCTCTCCTCACTCCCAACTTTTTCACGATATCGGGCGAATGCCCCTGATACCTGAATTGGCGGCCTACTGAAAGAACCTCTCTCGCCACCCACGACTGAACCCAATAAAGACGAACCCCCTGCAGTGTGTTTAAAGCTGCCTGACACTCTGGGTTGATTAGATTCAGCCAAAAATTCGCTCTCTCATGACACTTCATCTTCTCTTGAGCCCTGACTGTGCCCACCATAATCAGAATTACATTCATTGGCGGTAAGCCTCCCCCCCCCCCCCCTCTTCGACTGTGCTACCAGCTCCATTCGATGCTGCTACAGCTCTGCTTAAAGATGGCGATTGACTGCACTTTCCGGGTCCAATCGGACCATCGTGATTCCTTACGGCTCTACCACATACAGTACAACTGCGTACCTTATTCTTAGGACGCCCTTTAGCCATGACTTGCAATATCCAAAGCGTTATTCTTCTGTCTTCAAAATATAGCACATGGGGAGGCTTTCCCACTGAAGAAATGAGAGCGAATGACTAAACAGGAAGCGCTCTCCAGTTTTGT
This sequence comes from Alitta virens, assembly GCA_932294295.1. Lineage (NCBI taxonomy): Eukaryota > Metazoa > Annelida > Polychaeta > Phyllodocida > Nereididae > Alitta > Alitta virens. The sequence continues at coordinate 37,785,903 of OW028583.1, forward strand.
TTGAATGATTAATCGGATTATTTAGAAACGAACGCTATTGGCCTACAGGTAAGGCGGCAGCGCCTGGAAGCAGATTGCCTCAGATTGCCTACTGATTATTAACCATATTTATAATTTAATATAATTAATCAAATAGTACAAAAGTAAATCAAAGTGTCCTTGTGTGCATCTGCATGGATCCACATAAAGTTCATGACTTCGTAAATCTCTGATTAACTGTATAATACAGTAGTCTTCAGTAGAGCATTTCAATACTTGTATGAAGTTTGAATTTAATTTTGTTAATTCATTCACCGGTACTTTAGTAGCATGACTAATCATACTTGAGTTCAGACCATTGTTTGCAAGTATTCACAGTTTCGTTCTTGCTTTTTAGCATTGTGTGCACAAGCTTTTTTATCCTTTTGTAAATGTGTACACTGGAGTGGTCTATTTTCAAGAGATGAAAATGCTTGAATTACACAATTTATCCAACTCTGGATCTTATGCAGCACCAAGAAAACAATATTTTCTACCTTTTTGGGTTGACAACATAGTGTTGATCAATCTAGGCTGTTTAATCACATTTTTCGGAGGTGAATTTATTCATTAAGACTACGACTATGCGGATAGAAAGTGGGTCAAAGAGGCACCCTTGGGGTTTCCCAGAAAATTAAAAGTGGCGTAGTTTTGAGCATATATATAAACTGTCCAAAATAAGAAACGCAAAAGTACAAATCCCCTGTTATAAGAAAAACCAGAAAAAGAATCATGCCATAATTTCTTATACTTGTTAAACACAGGTTGACCTTGCATTGAAAAAAAAATTAAACCTCTGACAGCACTCAACCGTGACCAGACAACCACAACAATGCAACACAGAAAATTGGCATAATGCAACAACAATCAATCAAATTGACTCCTTAATCAATTCTTAAGGAAGGTTCAGTCCTTAATTGAAAAAGGCCACATCTTTCATTTTCCTGCAATCAGGGATAAAGATGCCACGCCTTTCCAAAATTCACAGAGAAAGGGCATTGGGGATGATGACATCTGGTTGGAACCTTTCCAGAATAGCCAGGCACTTCAATGTTGCTGTATCCACCATTAGCAGGCTGAGAGAAAGGTTTAGAGAGACTGGATCATCAGATGACCGTCCTCGCAGTGGTGCTCCAAGGGTAACGACCCCTGCCCAAGACCGCCATATCCGATTGCAGCATCTCAGAGATCGCTTCAGACCTGCTACTCGAACTGCACCTGCAACACCCAGCACACATAATCGGCAGATTTCAGATCAAACTGTTCGGAACAGGCTTCATGAATCAGGGCTGTGGGCCCGACGCCCTTGTGTGGGACATGTCCTAAACCAGGGTCGAAGAGCAGTACGTAGTCGGTGGGTGGAACAGCGAATGCGATGGCCTGCACAACGCTGGAGATCTGTGCTCTTTACAGATGAGTCAAGGTTTTGCTTGTCAGTTGGTGATGGCAGAGTCCGAGCTTGGCGAAGAAAGGGTGAGAGGTATGCCAGATGCTGTGTCCGTCAGCATGACAGATGGGGCGGTGGTAGTGTCATGGTATGGGGTGGTATCCACTTCCATGGAAAGACACAACTGGTGATCATCCAAGGTAACCTTACTGCAATACGTTATGTTGATGAGGTCCTCGAGCCTGCAGCTGTACCCTGTACCCGGCAGCACAACCTTACCCTGCAGCAAGACAATGCCCGTCCACATGCAGCCAGGTACACCCAACACTTCCTGCAAGATGAGGGTGTGGATGTCATGAGTTGGCCTCCCTATTCGCCAGATCTGTCACCAATTGAGCACCTGTGGGACCCTCTTGACAGGAGGGTGAGAGCACGTGACCCACCACCCCAAACACTCCCAGCATTGCGTCAAGCCCTGCAGGAGGAATGGGACAACTTCCCACAGGAAAAGATAAGGCACTTGATTGCATCCATGCGCCGCAGATGCATGGCAGTGCATGCAGCCCAAGGTGGTCACACACGATATTGACCTGTTGTGTTTGACAGGCTGTAAATTTGATCAGAATGACATTTTGTGGACAGTTTTTCGATTTTTTAATTGTCAAATGATTGTTGTTATTGTTTATATATACCATGTTATATTTGTGCCTCATGGCTTATTAAAATTAAATTGCAAAATCAATTTTGCGTTTCTTATTTTGGACAGTTTATATAGCTCGTCACTTTGGGGCCTCATTGAACACCAGTCAATCACAGCAGTCCTAACATCATGCTCAATGCTGACCAGCTGTGATTATGGGATATTTGACCTTTGACAAGGGAACTGAGCTCAGCTGATCATCCTGATGAATCAACGACAAAACAAGATAAATAATTGTTACTTCATACTGATAGTGGACTTCTTTACCCGTGTCATTCTCCCAAATGTGTTTACAGTGACAGCGTTTGATTATTGGTTTGATCAACATTTGAATAAACATAAACTTGGAGAAAGGCATGACAATGGGGTTGCTCGCTCAAACAACTAAAAAACCGAGGCTGAAAACCTGGGCCAAATCTAACTAAAGCAGCTTCAGCAGGCACATAGACTGATAGTGTATGCACACGCGCAGGGGTGCATAATATATAGACTATGGTAGTATTCGACTGGGCTTTTTCGTGGAGCACTTACAATTCGTAAAGCACGATTTGTATTCGACTGGAGGTTACAAAAAAAAAATCGAAGCACAAATTTATGTTTACTAAGAAAAAAGTACGTAAACGTCTGTAAAACAGAGTCACATGATCAGATGTGGACAAAAAGTAGTATCACCGATTCGCGTCTTCAAGACTTCAGAGTCATTTTACAAAAAAATGAGATAGCTAGGTGTTGATTCAATTCACTCCATAAGCGAACTACATAAATTTTTGTGCAATGTATCATTTGTGCCTCATTTCATGTCATTGGTCATAAAAGACAATGCAATGTAAACAAACCTGCAATTTTTTGATGGCATGAAAAATTAAATGCCGCAGGTGAAGTTTATTAATTTACATGTAGGCCTATGTAGTTAAAAGAAAAAAAAGTCATTTTCTGTGTGTCATATAACAGTTACCTTATTTCTATTTCTTTGCTGAGGTCTAATCTGGTTAGTTTGCTGAAGTTTCCATGAATTTAAGAGATGCCTCAAACACACCTCTGGAGCAGATTAGAAAGTTATTCGTTTTTCTTTTCATTCTTTTCTTGTTTGTTTTTTGTCAGTGTGTCAGGGGGCAATTCCAGAATTTTTATTTGACTGGGAAATCTACGGAACTTAGGCTGGTTCTGGCGAGACAAGCTGTAGCGCACAAAAGATAAACCGTCCTGCTCATCAACTCATGCAGCTGTCACATTGTTATTGTTTTGGGCGGAAATGGGACGGGGATTCCCCAAACGTGCTTTAAATAGAACACCAACGAGAGTGCGAGAACGAGTTGAGTGTACCGGTGCCTTAATTATGCTTGACACAGGCGCGGGAACCAGTGAACACCAAAGACAATGGTGACATTCGACTGGGAGTTTGCCGTGAAGTACATTTAGGCCACGCCCACTTGCGCAGTGGCAGTTCCGTGCTCTACGTAGATTTCCCAGTCAAATAAAAATTCTGGGAATTGCCCCTTGACACACTGACAAAAAACAAACTAACTTTCTCATCTGCTCCAGATGTGTGTTTGAGGCACCTCTTAAATTCATGGAAAACTTCAGACTAACCAGATTAGACCTCGAGAAATAGAATCTAAGGTAACACTATAACACAAAATAACTTTTTTTCTTCTTTCAAAACTATTAAATAAATAGCCAATGACATGAAAACGAGGCACAAATGAACATCATTAGCGTCCTCGCTTCGTGATACATTTCATTAAACAGCTCCTTCAATTTTCGTCCCATTTTCCAAATTTCAAGTTCCTTATGACAAAATTTATTTTTATTTCGCTGATGGTGTGAATTGAAACAACTCCGAAATTGTTTTTTTTTGTAAATTGACTCTGAAGAGGCGAATCGGCGACGCTCTCCATTAACTTTTTGTCCACATCTGATCACGTGACTCCGTTTTACAGACGTTTACGTACTTTTTTCTTCGAGAACATTTGTGCTTCACAAAATTTTACGATTTTTTTTGTAACCTCCAGTCGAATACAAATTGTGCTTTACGAAACGTAAGTGCTCCATGAAAAAGCCCAGTCGAATACTACCAATATCTTTGGTGAACACAGAACTGTCACTGCGCAAGTGGGTGTGGTCTAAATGTACTTCACGGCAAATTCCCAGTCTAATGTCACCTATGACTAACCTTGATGTAAATGTAATAAGCAGTACACTAGAAATAACAGTAACTAAATAATATAATATATTATTATTGGAAATTCCCCGAATAAATGCCCCAGAGTCAGTAGGAGGCTGGCAACAAAAGTGCTGACCCAGCAAGGATGGATGTTGCTGTTAAGTGCAAAAGTCACTGCAGAGCATCCCAAAGAAGTAATAAGCTAATGCTGCAAGCGGGCCACCCAACCCTTACCTTGGCCGTAGGTCAGGGAGGTGGGTTTCCCAAAGGCTCAGACCAGCAAGACCGGTACGTGTTGTCTCACAAAAAGGTTAAACCTTACCTAGTTGGTAAATGTAGCAAAGAAAGTGGCAAAGTAAGTTAGTAACAATAAATAGGCAAATATTGGATATACAATAATACAATGAATAACATGAAAATGAAGCATTGAGCTTAAGTGGAGGAAGGGAAGGCTGGTGGGCAGTTTTAAAACTCAGCAAAATTCGAAACGTCCGTACAGGTCAAACACAAACTGAAGACTGGCAAGAAGTGACCAGTCACGTGACCTTCTGGTCTTGAGCTATTTTTAGAAAGGGGGTATATATATCCAGGCTAAGTTGTGCACAAACACCCATTTAGGTCCCACACATTTTTTTTTTTGTAATTGCCACACAGGTAATGCAATCATACATGTGAGATTAACTTGATGATTAAGGTGAGTGACATTAAAAAAGTAATTAAGCCCATTAAATCTTTTCCATTTAAATGAGAATAAAGCTTTATATATATATCAGAGATATGTCAATTAATGAAATGTGCAAATTTACATGCAGAATATACTGCCAATCACCAGGCCTACTCATACCAGTTGCAGGCCAATATCACTACATGGTGTGAACAAATCTTTTGATCTTAGCTTTTATCTATACAAACTTAATGAACAATTATTCAGAGAATATAATAGATTAGAAATATATACATAAAAAAAATAAAATAACATTTCCAATTGAAGATCATATCCTTAGATCTGTGAGTCCTATTTATTTAGAGAAAAGTATATCATTCTGTTCATTTTCTTTTAAAGTAAAAATAGTACTATAACTTTTGAAAAAAAGTGACTAAATTCATATGACTTCCATCATGATTTTCTTAGCTAGTCCAAAATACAGGGTTAAAAAAAACCTTGGGTGACACAAAATGTCAAAGATACTTTAACAATTAACTTTGTCAAATATTTATATGTAATTTTCAAATTTTAAATTCTGGATGGACCACATAAACCCTTGGTAATCCATTGTGCATGAACTGACTTTGTTTATGATTTAATATTCTAGAGTTTGCATGCATTTTAGTGGGGGGAGGGGGAGAAGTTCCATTAGCATTTGACGTATGTTCCTGTTAGGAACATGAATTATTTGCATTTCAGAGCTCATCAAATGTTAACATTCTTTTTAGCTTTCATTAACATTTAACATATATATTTGTTGTTCATCATACATCGGGGCCTGTGGTTCAGTTCATGAAGTTATCAATATTAGTAAAGGCATGTTTAAGCGTTCAAATTAACAATGTTGGACTAGTTGAGCCATCTGTCTTGTTATGGGATGTTTTACATTTTAAATATATGATATATATTAGAAGTATCCGTGTCACATTGACTACAAATGACCAGTGACATGTCTGTATTCAAGACTTACTTTATTCAAGTAACTAGAACATTCCGTAATGATTTTGATGAAATACACTGCATTTCTAATTATTTTATTCCAACATTTCAGGTTATACACCTAAGTGTCTGCAAGTATGTGAACTTTTTGCTATAAACTGTACATTTTGTAAAAAGTTTGTCTAGCAACAAAAACGCAACTTGAAAAGATCTAGGATGAACAAAGATGTAAAAGAATCAAATGAAATGCTTACACCCAAGTCAAAGAAAATAGCATTAAATATCACGTTTCTTGAAAACCAAGTTCAGAATGCCAATAGGCAACTGCTGGTCGAAGATACACTGCTGAAACCACTGAACTGGCCATTTTTGCGAGTAACCCTAGAACACTCGAAAGTTTGAAAATACTTCAATTTCAGCTTCATCGGTTAATTTGTCATGGTAGCTGTCATGACTTTTTTCGAAAGTTAGAAACTTCGCCTTCAAATTCTCAACTCGCCTGATGGCTTCGTCCACATTGTCTTCTAGAACAAACCCGCCAATGTCATTCAATGCTCGAGTAAGGGAAGACTTCTTGTGACCTCTATTCATTCGGTGCCATGACTTTTGCTTCTCTATTTTCATTTGCCATGTCATATGATCAGGAGCACACCACGATCTGTTATTCACTTTTATCTGTTATTCACTAAAGCACCAGCTGACTGGAATCTTCCCAGCTGGAGGTAACTCTGAGACCTGTCTCCCAGCTGGATCATTCCCAGCTGGTATATATATGCCACCTGACAAGGACTTGAGCTGGATCCATCTTAGCTGGCAAATTCTCAAATTATTGAGGCTCCAGCTAGTGACCTCCAGCTAGCTGGCAATCTCCAAGCTGCAGTGGTGATGCTTGCTATTTTTTAACTTGTTGAGGCTTCAGCTAGTGACCTCCAGCTAGCTGGCAGTCTCCCAGCTGCAGTGGCAATGCTTGCTATTTTTCAACTTATTGAGGCTTCAGCTAGTGACCTCCAGCTAACTGGCAGTCTCCCAGCTGCAGTGGCGATGCTTGCTATTTTGTTGAGGCTTCAGCTAGTGACCTCCAACTAGCTGGCAGTCTCCAAGCTGCAGTGGTGATGCTTGCTATTTTTCAACTTATTGAGGCTCCAGCTAGTGAGCTCCTGCTAGCTTGCAGTCTCCCAGCTGCATTGGAAATTCTTGTGATACAGCTGTTCTTTTATATACTCCCTCTCATCTGGCTTTATTATCTAGCATTATTGACATTAAATAGTAGATATACATAAGGAAGAAATGCAGTATTTTTACAAAATAATTTCTGGATCTATTTATTTTACCACTTTCAGTCGTAAACAGACTTCAGTAGAAATAATGACAAAATATACAGACAATCATTATCCTGAATCAACCTGCCTCCATTTTTGCTGTTATTAGGCCTCTCCGGCCTAACATAACAATACCAGCTGGAAAAGTTAGGGGAACCTTTACATCTGGGTGGTAGGCTTAGTTGGCTGGCTAGGAAGAAATGCTAAGAAATGTCAGATGGCTAAGAAAGTTGCTAGCTGGGTAAATTGAATTGGCTGGCTGGCTAAGACGGTTGCTAGCTGGGTGAATTTAATTAGCTGGCTGGCTTAGAAAATAATCATCAATGGGCTGGCTGGCACCAGTGCTTATGCAGTAGCTGGTAAGTCAGAAAAAACGAATAACAGATGAATGTTTCCTAGAATGACAACTTGTTAACTTGATTGTCTATGAAACATAGAAACTGAATATCAGCCTGCTAGCCAGCCTTTGTAAAATTTGCTGGTGGTGTGCTCCTGTATGATCTTTATTCACTGTGAGTGCGGTTCTACACCAACTGTCAAAAGACAACCAATTTAATTTCCACAGTTTATTGCACACAGTGAGTACCGGTGAATCTACAAAAAATTAACACCAAACTGAAATGAACACTCTTACACACATGCACACGCACTCTCACACACACGCACACACACTAGAGCCCGTAGTCACTTGCATTTTTTGACATGACTTGACTTGGTGCTAGATGACTTGACTTGACAGAATTCAATGACTTCAGTCATTCCTGGTGACTTGACTTGACTTGGCACTAAATGACTTGACTTCTTTTTAAATTTATTAGCACTTAATGAGCTGATGTATATTTCACGGAAATTATTAAACCAATAATATATTTTCTGAAATTCTCCTTTTTCACATTTTTATGGAAAATCAAATCCCAAATGTGGCTTTTACATGAAACTCACATGTCATCTTCTGTGGACATTTTCATGGAATATCAGAGCTTTGTGATTATAAAAGCATTGCCAGGTGGCGCTTGGGCCAGCCCCCTAGTGGCGGCTTCGTGAATTAAAATCGGCGGCGACTTGGCTTCTGATGACTTGACTTGACTTGGATGAATTATGACTGGCAGCGGCGCTAAATGGCGGCGACTACGGGCTCTAACACACACACGCACACACACACGCCAATATATTTAAACATTTTGATTAACCCAATAATCTAAATTAATCAAGGCAAACTTGCGTTGAAATATAACAAATAAATAATTATATTATTATCAATAATTGGTACTTACAAAGATCATGTGGATTGCCATAAACATGAAGCAGAAACCAAAAGACACTCAAATTGTCATGTGTGTTGCCAGCTTAACATTAAGATAGCTAATGACTCTTATAGTTACTCATCAGATTACATCATTTACATATATATGAAAACGAGATTATCATTTATGTCCGTATACAAAATGACAATGGAACTACACTTCTCTTGAGTAATTAAACGGAGCGTCCGCTATACTTTCCGCATTTTAACAACTCAATCAATATTTTTGGACCACGCCCCCTAGTGAGTGGATTCTGACCGGCTGCAATGGCTCGATCAAATGAACCTCAGGGCGGTCCGTCCGAAGTAGCCAAAGGCTATTTGATTCTCTATAATTTCTTGATGTTTATTGGGTTCGTATAAATTATTTTAAACATCGCATTCAGTCAAAATTGTCTGGCTTCATCACATGTTCATTTGGGTGCCTGGAAAGCGTGAGCGATAATTAGCATTTGTAGTGTTATCCAGATTTGTTTATCCCACTATAATGCATACATTTGCATTTGATGACAAAACTAGCACATTTGCAGAATAGATAATTAATGCATAATCTACGAAATACATATACATAAATACATGATGCATTCTATGGTAATACATGGTGCATATTTGCAAAGGCAATAATTTCAGCATAGCCAAATAATATATGCATAGGATCATGCCAGGTTCAAAGGGTAATTCAATGGCTGGTGGTACAGCCACAATACATGGCCTGACAAGTAACTGAAGAAATTATCAAAATAAATTTACAACTTAATCAAATTAAATCAGCCAAATCATGGGGCTCATGTTGTATACCCCATTTCCACGGATTGAATTAAGAATTCTTAAGTTCTGTCCTAATATAATATAACACTTAACTGGAACAGCAACTCCTCTAAGTAGCTCCTCTAGGTTTAATAACGATGCTCTGACAGATTGTTTATAAAAATTGTACTCTTTGCAATGCAAATTCAAATGCAGTAAAAGCCACATTCAATGATAATAGTTAGTATTAGTTACTCAGTATTGTCTTTTTAAATAGCTGTGTTGTTTGAAGGAGAGCATGATAGTTAAACTCAGTGGCCCTAATTACTTTTTAGAAATAGGTATGTACCATATAGATGCACATGGTCATTTTAGGAAAACTAGTGATGTAACGTTTTTCTTGTTGCAGTTGGTCGGGCATTTTCTTTGTCTCATTGCTTCACGTTCTTGCCCACAACTCCCACATTGGACTATGGTCGTACATCGCTCTCCCCATGTATGTTTTCCAGACTGGGGCACTACTTGAGGTGAGTGTGTGAATTTAGAAGTACATGTACGTGGATGACCAAGTTCCCATATAGTACTGAATCACGTTGGTTAGTAACAAGTTGTTACTATATGATGGTCACAGCCCTCAACTTCAGAAGTTATTACTCTTATTGAAACGCAGAGCACATACTTTCTGGCTAGCATTCTAACTTTGATATCAACTTTTCATCTGTATACATTAAGTTTGGTGGGTTTGGAAATTTTCACACCCCTCCCCTTTAATTTGTCCCTCTTTCTTTATGCAAAGACACCCCACTTACTGCTTTTTTTTAAACGTAAACAAAATGTAATTATATAAAGATTGAACATATGTTGACTGACTCTCCTTTCCCCCGTTTTTGTGGAAAACCCACCCCCCCCCCCCCCTGCTTTTTAAAAATAGACTTCTCAGCCCTTTCCTCACACTCTGATATGATGAAACAGGCCTCAACAACTGCCATTGTTGTGGCTTCTTAAACTTATTGTAATCATATGAGTAATGAATATCAAAATGTTAGTTCATTGTATCGATTTCTTTCTTCATAGGTGTTACATGCTGCGGTTGGCATTGTCAGGTCCAATCCCATTTTAACTGCATTTCAAGTAACGTCACGGCTCATGATCATGTGGATGGTCTTATACAGTGTACCTGCGGTGAGTAAATTATCTTAAAAGTCCTACAAATTCCATCTGTATTTTTACATCAGTTAGATATAGACGCTATTTATTATCTACATTAATTTAACTTTTACATGGCAATTTAACAAGTACACAAAGAAAAACAATATCTATATATGCGTGTAAATTTCTGAAGAAGGGGGGACTTCCTTAAGACGTTCTGTCGCTGATACGAAGCCACCCCAAGTAGAAAAGGGAACCAACACACTTGATAATGGGAGTAAATCAAAGAAAACACTTGAAAAAGGAGATAATCCCTTGTTTATATTTAGGGAAAAGGCACAAGGAACCATTGATGTATTTGATAGTTACAGTTAAAATGAGAAAAGTTGATGGGGTCATGCGTACTTTCTGCTACTCATTCTTAATGCTAGAACTTTGAGAATATTTAAGAATTGTGATTAGCTTTGTCATATAAATGTATATATATGTTATTTAGAAATAAATTTCTGATAATCTTTTAATTCTATTTTGCAGACGCAAAACTCCATAGGTGTACCTATGGCTGTGGCTGCCTGGAGCATCACAGAAATTATCCGCTACCTGTTCTACGCTTACGGCTTGGTGGGCTACCAGCCTGCTGTTGTCATCTGGTGTAGATACACGTTATTTATTGTGCTTTATCCAATCGGCGTGACAGTAAGTGTGACTTTAATTACTTTTATGCTGTAATATGTTATAATCATGATTATTTTGTAGTGGTTCCCCGCAATTAAGGCCTAGGTGCATATTGTCTTAATGATAATAATTTATTCTTATATAGCGCAAGTTAATACAATAAAATGACTATCAATGTGCTTCACAGAAAAATAATGAGTATCAGATTAAAAAATTATTGGACAGCAAAATATATAAATGATAAAATAAGTTAAAATTTCCACAAAAAAAAGCTTCTTTTTAAATGTCATTAATTTGCACTTAAAAATAGTTAAAATAGCAAAGTTCTAGATATGATATGGGAGTCACAGGTCTTAGTAGCAAGGTGATCTAGATCTTTTTCGCATCGTTTACAACTGATGCGGTCTTAAAAAATCTGGGCTATATTGTGATTTAATGGTCTGAATTGCGGATTTCTACTGTCAGGTTTTTGTGCAAGATCAAAATATTTGGCTAGATGGGAACATAATCGAACGATTAATCAATCTATCAATCAATCAATCAGCTTTATTACTCTTCATATTATTGAGCAATTGCCAGCGTTTCTGAAACTCCAGAAAGTGACAAATGTTTTACTTTAGTCAGTCAAGTTGGAACATACATCATCAATAATTATGCCAAATTGTAGACTTCATGGCATTTTACCAGGCCCAAGTTTTCAAGAAGGCGACAAACTTGAGATGCATGTTTTTTTGACAGGTGTAGTAATATGAGCTACAGTCAAACTTTGCCCGAACTGCCCCGCTGCTGTAAACAGTCGCTGGGACTGAATTTGCAATTTTTTGTCTTTTTATTGAACAGAGCCACCCATTGTCAGCGGCCAGCTGACTGCATAGGACACGTTTGACTGTACTGGAATCTATAAGCAATGTTATCAATAATTCCCATAGGTACATTGAGTAATGTTTTGTTGATTTATTTTCCAGGGAGAATTAATCACGACTATCTCAGCACTGCCTTACGTCAAGAAGACGGGACTATACTCCATCAGAATGCCAAATAGAATTAATTTCGGATTCGATTACTATTACTTCTTAATCCTCTTCATGATGATGTATATTCCTAGTGAGTATGATTAATTATTTCAAGGGCTTCTCAATTCTGCAAATAACTAGCAGTAATCCAGACTTTATTATAGTCGATTTTTATATTGACTTGGAAAAGGAACTTTAGATGAAATCATGTGAATGAAGGACTCCCATTGGCCAAGGCAGTCCCTCAGCCAATGGAATTCTTGGATTCACATGACATCATCTGGTGTTTGTTTCAATATTGTTCAATATCAATGAAATCAGCTGTAAGCTAGTTCTACATGTTAGTGGGACAAGTAACAAGGGCCTGATTGAAGAAATTGAAGTCAGACTGCCAAATGAATTTTGAGTATTACTCACACTTCAAAATGTTACATTCTCAAATATTTCTCAGTAGTTATAAGATGCGCTATATATACGAAATTGTACTAAAAATCAGGTGCTCCCTTAAAAAATACATATATTTCGCCAAAAATATTTATATATAATTCGCAAAAATTGGTAATTCCTTGGCAATTTTGTATTAAAATTACATTTCAAATTGTAGACGAATTGTATCAACATTTTTGTTTATTTAATTTTCAGTATTTCCACAGCTATATTTGCACATGTTCGCCCAAAGGAAGAAAGTCCTCGGCAGAAAACCGAAGGCAGAGTGAATGCAGAAAACTGAATAATGAATGGAGCTAAATTATTAACGTGGCTTGATGAAAAATGTAGAAACACTATAATGATTGTAGTATTATATTAACATGGCATTATAGGAGTTTTCATAGTAAACTAACAAATTAATGAGCAGTTATTTTGAATGAAGACAAGACAATAATCTATTAGAGCATAAATATCAGATTTTATCAAGTCAAAAATGTATCTTTTTTGGATGGAACCAATTAAAATGTGTCAAAATTTATAAAGAAATGTATGCCTAAAAATATGAAAAATAGATCTAAGGAAATATATCACAATTATATTTCAACCAAGCCTAATTTTGGTATCAGTTTGTGATTTTAGGACATGAATAGTGTTGAAGTGCATTATAATTCGATTTTGACATCGGCAATACATCGTATCATGTAATACATTGTGACTTAATTAGACCACCGCATCAATCTCTTATACATAAAGGGAACAATTGTCCTTATAAGGCTGTGACTGTACAAACTTGTCAATGATTTACACTGTATGTTGTGCCATCAATGGAGATGTAATTGTAATTTTAGATATGTGACTTTGTGGAGTCGTTTTTATGATATCTCATGTTCTGTATTATTTTTATTTTTTTACATATAAAGGATGAAATACCTCTTGTATACTTATATTATTATGATAGCTATTGTTTGTTTTCAGTTAATGCAGCGCTCCATGGTAAATACTTGCCATTGTCGAGGTTATAGTTACAGTAGACAGATGAAATGGAAGTTTGTGAATTAGCGAACATATGTTGTCAGAAGTTGTTGTGGATTACTGTGTATATGTGTCATGCCAAATAATGTTTATGAAGTCCTCATGTTTCTAAGTCCACTTGCATAGTATTTGTGTAATTACACATTTGTTTTAAAATTAATTATGTTAGGTTTTTTTTTTTTTATAAAATTAATTATGTTAGGTTTTTTTTTTTTTATAAAATAAATCTTCTTGAGTTAGAATTGTATTTTGGTTTTCACTTTATTATTACCAGAAAATTGGTCTCCACAGACCCCCAGATCTCCTGCCTATGTCTACGTTACACCACTAAGGTTCATTAGCAAAGGGTGATAGCCCTGAGGGTCTGCCAGATTTCTGATGGAGCAAAAATCCTGGTGGGGGGGGGGGGAGCAAAAATCCTGGTGGGGGGGGGGAGCAAAAATCCTGGTGGGGGGAGCAAGGAATTTGTCTGCGGATATCAACCTTTGTAATTAAAACGTATATACGTCATATATTTAGACAATATCTATAGAACTATTTGTTAGCCACCATATTGAATTCTACGGGCACAGTACTTTAAATGGTGGGGGAAATGAGTTTGAGAAAATTTGTAATCACTGCTGGTCATATGAAAGTGTGCCGCTGTCAATGATAACAAACTTGATTATTCTAAAACAGTACCTAACCGCACAATAAATCACATCTATTGTCCAGTGGTTAAGACATTCACCTGCTAATTACAAGGTAGCTGGTTCGAAGCCCCATCATGGCTTCAAGGAGTTGGGGCGATCCTCCTGCAACCATTGCCTCCGCCCACCCAGGTGCAATGGGTACTTGGCAGTAAGCAACTACAATGATTGCGGCACTGGTGTGAGCGCTTAAGCCCCTGTGGCTAACGTTAACCCTACAACACATTGATGGCACTGGTGTGAGCTCTTAAGCCCCTGTGGCTACGTTTACCCTACCATATTGGGCGTTATATTGTGAATTCAGAATTATGCGTGACCAACGAACCAACAGACTAACCCATTCACACCCACTATCTGACCCCACTATTTGGAACACTATAGAAAGAATAATATCCAAAGGAAAGACTTGCTAATAATTTACATATACCCTCCTCTTTCGATGAAATGAAATACGGAAAACAGTTTTCCATTATAATTATACAATTTTATTACATCTTTGTAACAACTGTGTCACGTAACTAGACTATTATTTACACTATTATGTACATAAATGCAACATTCAGTGTCAGTAAAACAGACCACAGGATATCGTTAAATTTGATAACATTTCAGTAAGTTTTAAGGTTATCGTATGAACACGAGTTTTGTCATTGACCTCATTTTACTTTTGAACACATTAATGTAAATATTGTCCGGTGTAAGTCATAAAATCGTTTAGATTAAAAAATAAAGATCAACTGTTCACAGTATCCTGAATGATAGCTAAACGTAATGAAAGTTAATTTAAAAGAAAGCTGTATTTACAATATTTTACAAATATATCACTGGATAAATAAGTTTCACACACGATAAAGACTGAAGAAGCGAACATCAAAAATAATATAGCAACCGTAATTATGATATGTATTAAAATGATAATAATTGTAGCTAAATGCCGATATGCAATGCACTATAAAAATAAGTTAGCGATAACATAATTGCAGTAATAACTTAATGTCCTACTGCGAATTATTCAGTCATGATTATTTGTACGATACGTCGCTACACGTCCCAGAACACATAAACTCATCTTAGATAAAAAAACTTTTGCAAAATATGTTATACTTTAGTCTGAAATTGTATTGTGTATAGTCCGGAGTTTAACGAAGACTGTACTAATTGTGCGAGGTATTATTTAGCGTCTATTGAATACATGTGATTTCATAGAATACCTATAAAGAAATTCTCTAATAGATCTTGTCATAATAAAATGATACATGATTGTTGAAGTATCCTACACATTATCTTAACTGGAGATAAGCTTATTTAATTCCATCATTTCCAATAATTTTACTTGATTCAATTCAACCTCCTTTAGCAAACCACACTTGCCATACAGTTCACAGCGGTCAGTTTAAACTCAGCAACACCTTTGACAGAATTGGTAAGACGCAATACTCTACACAAGTCACCAATTTACTCAGTCTTATCACTATCTTTACCTCGCAGCCTGCTACGAAGCATTAATTACAACTCTTGTTACAGAATGATTCATTTTTGACCATAGACTACCGATCCATTTCCAGACATCTGTGAAAGTCTTCCAATTCAACAATATCAGCAGCTTGGTCACCGCTGTTTCCTTTTGATGAAATGTTATCACTCGGACTGTCGGGTCGATTGTCCTTCGCATTGTTACCATGGAATTCTGTGACAAAATAAAAAAGAGTTTCATTGTAATAGGATTATTGGGTCACAAAAATAACCTAGGGCTGTTCCATTCAAAAAAGAGGGGGGCTGGACCAGAATTTTTTTGAAAAAGCGGGTGAGGGGTTCTCCAAATGAGAAAAAGAGGGGGGTTGACCAGTCTTTTATTAATATCTTAATGTAGGAAAAAGCGGGGGTGTCAAAAAACAGATCGGGTGTGTCTAAAGATTTTCTGATCTTAGTTATAACTTAGGCCTGTTCCATTCAAAAAAGGAAGGGGGGACCTGAACATTTTCAAAAAGAACAACCCTTATTTAGTCAAATAGTGACATGATATTTTATCTTACAAGGCAACATGGAACATTGCTTCCTATTTTTAGGACCCATGTAGACCCCTTAGATTGCAAAAATGGTGGACACTAGTCAGATTGCTGATAATTATAAACTAAAACTGATACCAGGGTATGGTGTAACAGTGGACAGAAATCTGTCAAAGAACTTGTTGTGATGGACTTACAAGTTACAAGGGTGCCCATTCTAAATGATGGTATTTTGATTCTTGGAGTGTACTAAAGTTTCGTCGAACGTCACTCTATAGATACTTTTGGGTTTTCTGTTGTCAAATACGAAGTGCCTTAAGTTGACCTAGAAAAGGGTTCATCACTCACCAGAATTTGGAAGCACTTCCTCCCAAGTGTAATCTTCCACATCCACTGCTTGCTGTACCCAAGGGTCGTGTAGCATGTCGAAAACGGTGGCTCTCAAATTTGGTTTTGGATGCAATAACCAGGCGATTACCTCCATCAAATCTGCACAAAGGACCAACAATTCATACTTTAAATATCAATGGACCTTTTTCAGGTTATCAAATAAGGCGCAGAATGACATCACAAAAATGCGTCCAGTTCACAAAGCACTAACTCAGATCGAAATAAGTCGAGAACAGTCGTCCAGGTTACATGGAGGTTACCATAATTATTTTTCACGCTAACTGACTGCCATTCTCGACAAAATGCGTCAAATTATTTGGTCACAACAGTTGTGGTTAGGGGCGGTTACCACATCAATGTTTATGGTAAGCGGAAGGCGGGTTACCATTGTTGAACCTTACTTCGATCCCTGCTAACTGGATGTAGCTATATTGAAAAGTTCTATTTTTAATGATATCACTACCGTTGAATTCAAATTGCTACAGTGTACGACTAGAGTATAGACTAATTGTGCTTTAACATTGTCAAAGATGTCTCGAAAATGTGCCATTAAATTCAGAGCCTCACAAAATCAATCATCCTAGTTAACTATACATACATCTACTGTATTTTAATATTATTAGTTTTATAAACAGTTTTTATGTTACCCTGTTAATTTTACTAGATTTATATTGTATCATGTATGATATTGTAAATTTTCTCATTTTAATAAATTATATATCAATACCTTGGGATACTTCAAACGGAGGCTTCAAGACACATTTTATTGTCTCCTCAATGTCATAGAACGGATTTTCTCCAAACACCAGAGTGTACAACGTAACACCTAAAGACCACATCTCAAGCTCTGGGCCTTTATATCTGCAAAATGGGAAACCATTGCGAATTACATTATGGTTACATTTTACTATAGTATAAACGAAAAAAAATAGCTACTCGTTTTTGTGGTCTTATTTTTACATAATACCATGAAGAAGCACGGAATAGTTACAAATGTTACTAAAAAGTCAAACCCCAATATTCTGACCCATAAAATTCCATCTCTCTATAAGTTAACTTCGAGTTTGTATCTTTGCAATACTATAATTGTATACCATTTTGTCATCATTTTACAATTTATGGTCACAAAGAAGCAGCAGAAATTACAATGGAGATTATCGCAAACTTCCGAGTTATTTCTTTCCCAGAAGTGTTTTTATCAGCAGCTAGCTAGAAAGTTGGTATTTGAATCGCTGTGAATATTTCGGTCCCTATTGTGACAAAATATGGCCGAAAAACAAGATCTAGTGGCCCATGCTGTCCTCCGAACCAGAAATCTCACATGTAAACATTGACTAGACTCCAGCATTGGAGAGCGGACAGTGGAATATTAAACAGGCAATTTCCTTACTTGTTTCCTAACAGCACTTCCGGGGAACAGTACTCCACAGTTCCGCAAAATGTGCTGAACAGTTTGTCAGGGCCCATGAATGCCGCTGACCCAAAATCAATGATTTTGATGTGGAATTTCTCATTGAGGATTATGTTTTCATCCTTTATGTCACGATGCAACACTCCGTGTGAATGGAGATAGGCAACTGCTGACACCATCTGCAACAGATATAATCATAAAATACATAATCCCAAGAAAATGACATCAGAAGTGACAATTTCTCATGATAAAATATTTGGTAGACATTTGAACCATCCATGCACTTTTAACAGAAAGTGAGTAATGTTACAAAATACTTGTGCAAAACACGAAAGTTACGAAGTAGGTACAGTCTATTCTTCTTATCCTCCAGTTTTAGTTTTTCATGATAAAACTAGTTTTACAGACATTTGAGGCATCCAGATATTGCAAATAATTGTAGAGCATCAGAGGCTCAATGGCTCATACACAAAATAGGCTCTAAGAATTCTTGTCATGTTGTGCCTTTAGTGTCATCATGCATCAACTCTTAAGGGCTGTTCCATTTAAAAAAGAGGGTGGACAAGAATATTATTTTCAAACCCCCCAAGCTTTTCGTTTTATGACAGACCGCCTACCCCCTCTTTTTTCATCATGCATCAACTTATAAAGTTATTTTCCGCAAAACTTTAAGACACTAATTTCCATACTTCACTCAACCTCATAAATAAACAACCACCCTGGCTACCTTGAACATCAAAAATTCTGCACCTGTCTAAAAATATATGACGTCATCGGTTCATCTAAATTAGGACATCGGTCTATGAACTCGAAGAGGTCCATTCCACTTCCGTGTTTCTCCATGACCATCTGGTAGATGTCCAAGTCTTCAAAAAAGTCGACTAACTGTGAAAAGGATCAAGCCATTAGTTAAATACATTAGTTTAATACGGTTAAATATAATGTTAACCCCAATTTTTGACAGAAAAGTACACAAGGTTCAAGAATAACAAGATTCTATTTAATTATGGGCAGTAACCATGATTGGCTATCGGGTTGGAAAATTGGTTGCGAAATCGAAAAAGTTGTTCAGAATCGATTCTTGTCATTTAAGAATTGGCTAGTAATGTTTCGTAACCATCTAAACTAAATATTTGTAAGTAATTCCTACAAATTTTATTTTCAGAAACGAGGTATTTCCTGGTATTTCTTTCAGTTCAACTATTACTTGGTTTGGGATATGTTGATTTTTTTTTTCCTTGGTGCAAGCCAATAATTTGAAAAGCGACATGGGAATGTGACGAATGTCCCTTATTACTCAAAAAGTTAATTTTTGTAATCATAGAAATAATCTTGGCAATTTATACATCTTTCGCAATTGACAAAGCTTTCACACCATACTGACCTGAACAATATTTTTGTGGTTGAACTTGTGGAGCAAAGAAACTTCTAATGGAATACGACCCAGTTCTTCATCATCTGTCCAACATTCCTTTAGAACTTTTGCCCTTTTGATGAACTTAACCACAACCTAAATATTCAAAAAGACACATTTTATTTTATATTAATTACTAAATGGGTTTGTTATATATTCAGCCTCAACTACTTTCAATTTCTGGCATTTTTCATTTTCAATACTGGTACAGGGATCGAAATAACTCAAGAACGATCATTCACGGGAATGGACCGTCGTTTGCGACAAAATGCGTCAAATTATTTGGTCACAACAGTTGCCACTAGGGGCGGTTACCATATCAATGTCTATGGTAACCGCAAAGCGGGTTACCATCGTTGAACCTTATTTCGATCCCTGCTGGTAGCATTGTTCACTGACAGTAATAATTATCACCATACATGCTTCATGCATACAACATACAATTCCTAAAGAAAAGCTTTGTTTCAAAGGCATATACATTCTTTCTTTGATTTGTCATGTTTATTTCAGTACTACTACCTTTATTGTTTCATATCAGGTGCTTTAGAAGTTTCTAGACGGACTACAATGATCATTAGAATATAACTGAAATTTTATGCCTTTGAGATGTCTTTAGCACCAGGTGTTCTGACTATTAGTCATATATAGCCGCTGCTTAATCTTTCATTCTTCTTGCGTTTTATTGTCTATTTCTCCTTTATTTTACTTCTTCCATATTTTTTTTGCCATAGTAAACTAGCAGTGAATTCTCAAGAGTCCTCACATACTACAAGAACACCAGATTGCATATCTACCTCCTTATTGTCTTGTCTTCTTCGAGCCAGTTTTACAAATCCGAACGCTCCCTTTCCTATCGAGTCCAATGTTTCGTAAGTAGAATCGTAAGAATCTGGGTCCAACGATTCTGCTGAATCCTCCCCAACATCAAATGATGCTGACTTTGAGATGACAGGAGCAACTTCAGGAGCTGGAGGCAAAACTGACCGCTGCAGTATAAAGAGACGCCATTTTAAATAAGAATTAGACAAAAGAAGTCCTCGGAACTGATGAAGAGAGGAGATTCTTGGATCAATGGGAAAACCAACGCCATCTACAGTAGAATTAAATAAATTACAATTTGTCTTTTGGTCATTTTTTTCCCCGACATATCATGAAACAGCACAAATGGGAAGAAATGTCCTGTGCTATGTATGGAAAAATATAGCCTAAAAAAAAATTGGATATACTTGATTACAATTCTACCACAGTTACTTGCATCGTGGCTGGCAATGGGGAGAAAAAGTACCACAAGAGGTCACTGACACCGTAGCAGATAAGTATTGTTTAATGACGTTATCTATTCTGTGACGTCATCAATGTAACAAGTAGTGACGTCATCTTATTGTCTTTTCATGTAATACGGTCGTAGTGCCCCCTGTAGGCTCTGTTACCTATTCTCCCCATTGAGGCACTAAAAAAACATCTGCAGATGATGCCGGTCATTACATTGTGACCAGTGACCGGATATGGTCATATCTTTGGGAAATTATTGGTCTTCCACTGCAGTTGGTTTTTTTCAGATGCACATCATGCAAACCAAAAAACAACCATCATTTTTATTTCAATAAGGTTCATAACTAATCAGAGCTAGCACTCTCCAACAAACCAATGCAATTGAATGCATGTGATATTTTTGCAAACCCAAACAAAATTTAATGAGAAGATTGCCAAAGACTAACCTGATTGTCCAGGGCAGCCGTCGACTGATCCAGGGATATGTTAAGACTTGACGCTAAAGTGAGATTGGCGAACGACCGTCCTCCTTCCCCCGCATCTTCTGGGTCCCTTGATATCCACATGCAGAATAGGGATCGTCCGTCTGCTAGGTAGACGCGGCGGATTTGGTATATCACTCCTGTAGAGGGAAACAAATGATTGTGTTATCATGATACATCATTATTTATAACATCGATGAATAATGCGAGAGTTTAATGTTGTGTTTCATATTAAGAGGTTTAGGTTAAAAGTTACACAAGGAAAATTATCATGGAATTTCAGACGACAATTATTAGAACATTTATTATCTAATTTTGCCATAACCAGGTTGAAAATTTTAACAGAAAACCTTTAGAAATGAGTATTGTTGTGAAGAAATTAATATGAATCGAACATAACTAAATGCTTGGATAAGCCAGAGGACACTTAATACAACAATATTACAACATACATAAGATCAATTGGTAAAACTTTCATACATTATCCTCATCCAATAGTCTTTTCACTGAACACCCCTGAATTCAGCAAGACATAAGTCTTTCCTCTCCTCTTATTACTCATTTTGCTTTTCAGACATAGTAGGTCATAACTAACTGATTCCATTTTCTTTAGGAAAGAACAGAAATCAACTTAATGATAAGATGTCAAATATACACTAAAATGCACTAACAATACTGCTGCTAGGATGCACTTTGCTTCAGCCAATCAGAGTCAAGGGCGGGATTTTTTTCAGCCAATAGAATTGCAGTATTCTGTCATAGCCAACTGGTGGAAATACAGAGAACCTTTCGTGAAAATCGACTATTCTTTCTCATAAAAACTTCCAAAAACTTATTGCTCACCAATTCTAGAGGAATCCCTATGCCTAGCTTTGCCACAGTAGCTACCGTCCGGCACGTCAAGATGATTACTTTTATCCGCAGGAGAGTCTGTTGAGGGAGTGACCATGTCTTTAAACGACTGCGGCATCACCGGGCGACCTTCACTGGACGTCTTTTGAGGTCGTCTGTTAGTGTTCATTGGAGTGGATGTTGAATCAACCTGGGAAAATATACACAAGATTTAATTTTAAGACATTTTAGAAATAAACAGAAAGTAGTGATATTTGTTCCAGCCAACTTCGGAAATATACAAAAGAACTAATTCTAAGACATTGACACAGAAAGAAATGGAAAGTGGAAAAAATCTATGTAAATATCTCTGTGAGTGGCAATATATAGCTTTGAGAGGACACTAGGTAGTAGTTACTTAATACCTTAAGATTAGCCGTCATGTCTTCCAACAGCTGCATATCATCCAGATCAATCCTGCAACCGTCCCGTGTGAGGGACTCATCTTCCGGACGTAGCGACAGGTTATTAAAAGTCTGATTCAATTCTGGTTCCTCCTCCTCAGCTTCTAACTCTCTTTTTGGTCCACTCAGGGATGCGTTGATGGAGTTATTTAGCGGTGAAGCACTGTTGACGAAGATACTATCATCCCCCAGTTCGCTTTTTAGTCTTTGGCT
Organism: Alitta virens; assembly: GCA_932294295.1. Classification (NCBI taxonomy): domain Eukaryota; kingdom Metazoa; phylum Annelida; class Polychaeta; order Phyllodocida; family Nereididae; genus Alitta; species Alitta virens. Next base: position 37,808,656 of record OW028583.1, read on the forward strand.
AGCGTTAGTGCTTGTGCTGTCTCTTGGTTTTGAAATTACCGAAAAGTCTTTACTGATATTACTGTGAGCAACTGAGCTCCGCTTAAGCTCGACCTCATCCTCCGACCAATTTGATTTAGCGTCACCCTGTTCCGGAATCTTGCGTCGAGGCGATTTTCCACCCCTTTCTGACGTAATCCAGGCATTGACTTCAAGATGACAGCCTGATCTAGAGAGGTCTTTATCGCTTTTGATGTCTGTGATCTTTTTAGGGGTCATAGACAACCTGGCCGGCACGGAATCTTCATTAGTAGTGACCTTTGACCCCGGGAGGCTTTGAGACCTACTCATCGTTAGTCGAGCTATTTGAGGACTCTGTTTTGGAATGTCTTCTAAATCTGTCTTGATTATATCCACCACTGCATTATCTTTTCGGATGTCGGTCAGCATTTCGTTATCTGCAGGTAGAGGAGAACTCTCCGAACCCAAAGACGACGCCCTAGAGGAATCCATATGTTCCGTAGCTAAGTCGGGGTTCATGGGTCTTTTGTAATCACTGGCCTCTGAGGTAGTTGACCTTTCTGAGCAAGGAGTCATGCTCCCACAACGACCAGGTGAGATAGACATGGCAACAGCCAGTTTAGGTTGTGAACTTCTTCTACAAATTAAACAAAAATAAATTATTTATTTCATCAGAAAATATCATACTAGAATTCTGACAAGCAGTGGAGAAAGGAAGTATAACTAGTTTCAAGAAGGAAATAGATAAACATCTGTGAATTATTGGGAGGTTATATACAAGTCTGTCTGGACTTGCTACTCTGAACCGGTCGGTCGACAAAAACCTGTCTGTAAGTTCATGTAAGTAACAACTGTATCAGTGTTCAAGCTAGGATTTCCCTTGGGCACGGTGCAGAAGAATAATATTATAAGGTCACCGAAAAGACTCAGTTGCGGTGCCGAGCTAGTTGAAGAGCAAAAATACAAAAAGTCTTCACTCTTTTTCGATCATGACGTTGATGATGCTCAAATGGCCTAGCTGGAACACTGAGTATGTTTCTCAACCAAAAATTGCAAGATGCTGATATCACATACCCAGTTGGAGTGTCCTTAGAATGTTTCGGATCAAAATAAGGAGACAGGGGCACATCCAGGGATGTGTCATTGCCGGAGCTATCCGTTGAGCGATCGTTGTCATTCGAACTGGCACCGAGGCTTCTGTCCACATCTCCAACTGAAAAACAAATTTGGATTTATTCATTTCCATCATTTTATGTAACAAGACAAGAAACACAGGCTAATCTAATAGCCCCAGAGAAATATCTCAATAATGTAAATATGTATAACAGACTGCACTGATTTTGTTTTTAAAACTTTACTACTGGTAGTATCCCAAAAACCTGGCAATGGCGGACTTTTCGGTCAACAGGGGGAGCTCCATGCCAATCCTCACTACCAAAGAATAAGTATCAAGAACCCGCACTCTCGTAAGTAGGACGCGCTAAGCCTACAGGGAAAAGGAGGGGCAATGATAACTGAGCTGATTACGTCATAAACAGAGAACAATCGGCGACTATTGAGTGACATCATACTGACCCATTATGACGTCATATGCCATGATACGGACATGGTAGCGTTCAGATTTTTGTGTTTGTTGACCTCGTAAATATGGTAAATATTTAGTCCATTCGCCCATTATGACCATGAAATAATGTGGAAATGACATTTTAAGGTGTTGTTCGCGTGAAATTTGCAACTTGACCAATTTTATTATCCACTAGGGGCATTTTAAGAACTCTGGCGCGCTATGCATGCTTGGAAAAGGAGGCGCAGCGTTTACAATGTAAAGTATAGCGAGTGGCGCTTCTTGGTAGTTATTCTTTGTCACTACCATTGAGACGTCATCAATGCACTCAATGACCTGATTGTGTGATGATGTCATCAAACAATGGCTTTAGGACCGGCATATAACTCCCTCTTTACCTGAAAGTTCCCCAATCAAAACACGGGGCCAATATCACGTGGATTGTGTTCAGGGATGCATTATAATCTATGTGTAAAATTAACAAACATTTACCAAATCGGAAAGGAAAACTAAATTCCATTCTTCTTAAGTTCAAAATGTTGTTTTTGACTGTCAATCTCTATCAAATTAAGTACACTGAGATTGTTTATCAATATCAGCAAAAAACTCCGTAACCCATACCTGCACAGCCGTTAATTATTGATCCTCTAAGGGGTTTCTGAGGTGACGATCCATTTTCTGATTCTTCATCCTCATCATCGCTGATTGGCGGCAGGGGAAGGGAGTCGACATCCACAAGGTCAACGTCCTCTAGAAGTTCCGGAAGGATCATGCGAATGTCCTACAATCAACAATGTTAATCTAGAATGTTGATTCCTAATCTCCGTATCCATAGCTACCGATGAATTTACCTTCAGGAGATTCCATAATACAAACAGCTATCGATGAATATATTTTCCACAAAAAAAAGGAAAATGTTTCATCATAACTTTCATGACATCCCCCAAGGCCGACTGACAACAATAGTTAGTTTCCGATTATATTGTTTAAAAAAGTTGAGTCGGTAGGTCGGGAGTTTTTTAAAAAAATTTCCCATAAGAATCAAGGTTCAAAAGCCAAAAATTGGGTGTCAAATGTCCGTTTTGCGTTAGTTGCCTTAAAAAAAATCTCAGGTTGGGGTTTGTCTTTAAAGTCGGGTCCGTCGGAAATTGGAAAAATTTTTTTCAGTCAGCCCAATGCCATAGATCCACTAATATTACACACTCTCTGACATCATGTGTAATCACCCCACCTCAAATCTTGCACCGTGATAAACCAAGTGTATACCTTGCCAAGGAGTTCTTCTTGAGAGTATCCGAAGAGCATAAGAGCAAAATTGTGGTTGATGGAATTGATAGAACCGTCCGGAAGGAATGTGATCATTCCGCTGATGTTGGCAAAAACCCAAACGACAGCGATGTACACCTCAACATCCTCGTCACCTTGAAAAACAAAAAAATTAGATTAATTGATGATACTATACATCCAACAAACTGAACAAGATTCACAGCTACTTCATCATGATAGAGCCTTTAATCATCATTCTAATTTAATGAAAGACGGAACGAAATGAAGTCTGCATACCAACAAGAATATTATTGAACAACATCAGTGCACCAAAAGCACACATTTTAATCACAGTTAAAGCTATTTTCCATGAGAAAAAGCATGGAATTTCTGAAGTATATATCATTTTTGCTGTTATAATTAAATATATCAGCAAATTTCTTGAATAGAAGATCTTGACAAAATCTCATATACTTCTCTGACATGGAAGAATGTAATTCCGGGTCATCTAACCCTATTACAGCCAATTTCATAAACTTGGAAACACTACTCCAAATGATGTCATGAAAGTCAAGGGCAGGACTCCCATTGGCTGAGAGACTGCCATAGCCAATGCTGGGGATCACATGACATATTCTGGAGTTTAGTTATTAAGTCAATGTTCAAAATCAGCTGTAATGCTTTCAGTATCTTGAAGTGATTATTCAAAGGGTGGAAAATGACTTTGTCATAAAAGTTTACTTTTGAACGTGACAATTATTTATTCATTATTGCTTCCCAAAAGAAAAGAACATACCACATGTGGTTGGTTGCAGTGAACAACGAGCTTTTTCAGCCTCTTTAGCCATTTTCACCATGACGCTGAGAGGAAATGTATCACCGTCTTTTGTTCGTCCCGTTGCACGTTGTTTTCTGATGTCCTTGAAAATTTTAGAATAAAGTTTGATTTGTGTGATAATCTGGTGACACCAAATAGGCAGTCAAAGACTTGACCTAATGGATGTCGAGATCGAACCTGTTAGTCAAATATAATGACAATTGGAGGAAAAGTAAGAGAGCCTAAATAGGGCACTACGACTGTAGTATATGCAGGGTTCCTGCAGGATTACCTTCATAAGTAAGACATTTGTAAGACATTACAATACCATGAGCACATGAAAAATAACGACCACTAATATAGTAATTTAAACCAATACTTTTAATTTCATCGTCCGAAATAATAAGGATGTTGGCAATTAAACAATAAAATTAACGCAGTTCTTGTGTATTTAAAAAAAGTCAGGGTTAGGGTTAGGGTTAGACTAAAAAAAGTTCATAATTTCTATTCATTCATATTTACCAAATCATCTGAATATTACAATGTAGATATTAATATCAAAGTACATTTGCATCCAAAAAATAAGTAAGACTTTTTAATAACCCGCAGAAACCTTGCATATAACAAGACAATAAGATGACGTCACTACATAATTGTTACACAGATGAGGTCACAATATAGATGACGTCATCAAACAATACTCATCCGCTACAATCGCAGTGACCTCTGGTGGTAATTTTCCTCCCCATTATCTTAGATATATTTATAATATTATCTACCTTGGATATTTCTTCGCGAGGATTAGGCAGCTTGAAGGAAGGGATAAGAGAACTCATCTTCTGTCCCATGACGTCAGTTGCCGAGTGGTATCCATGGATGTAAGCCAGTTGACTGTCGCAGTCCAAAACTGTACCCTGGTTGGGATGTAAAGGTAAATCTGTGTAATAATTGTCCAGTTTTTGAGTAAAATTAAGGGCTGTTCCATTTATAAAAAGGGGGGGGGGAGTGGACAGGAAAATTTTCAGACACACACACACACACACCCTCAACCACTTGTTTTTTTGTTAGACCCCCCCCCCCCCCCCCCCCCACACACACACCTTCTTTTTCCTACATTAAGGTATTAAGAAAAAACTGGTCCCCCCTTCTTTTAAAAGGAACAGCCCTAAGAATTTAGCAGGACACAACATTTTCAATGCTTTTCATAAAGTAGATCTTTCCTCTGACTACACTTTAAATATATGCAAAGGCAAATATGCCAGATGGTGTAAGGGTACACGGTATTTTTCTTTTAATGTGATATTATGTATTTATAAAATCATGTAATTATTATCTGGTAATAAATTCTTGAATCTTTAATAAGTAACATATTTGCAAATAATTATAAAACAGAGTTGCATTTTTCACAAAAGATTTTTCTAAAAATCTAATCAAAATCTTTTATATCATGATGGCCGTTTCAGGTGTTATGTCCTTGAAGCAAGACATCTATCACGACATCGAATATCATGGAAATTTATCACAAAACATTTGATTTATAAGGCAAACATCATATTTTTTTTTGTCTGGACGTACAGTGCTGTCAAAAGTAATGTTAGCAGTGGTCCTTTCTACGGGTTCCATGACAACCAAACATTTTGGCTCACTGCCGCCCTCTCGTGGAAGTCGTTTGACCCAAACGGAAACGGGAATTACGAGACCACTGGAGTCCACAGCATCCATCTGTGCAAGAATAACGCAACATTGAACAGTTAACAAAAGAAAGAATTTACAAATGTGAACAATAAATAGCAAACAAAAATCATATAGACAGAATTTTCAATTCCTAATAAGCACCTGGGGCATTTAATATTTCTTTTGTTTTATCATAAACACAACAATCGACAAATTTAACTTCAGGAGATTTTACAATTATAGGCCATAATTTATAACAAATCTACCGAGGAGGATGACGAGATGTCGCCAAAAATTATGAGAGATATCCTGAAGGTAAATTCATTGATCGTATCGATCAATTCCATGGACTCACCACTTTGCCAGACACCTCCACAATATCGCCACTTTCTTCCAGATAACATTCCGGTACAGTCTCCGGAGTTTTTGACTTCAAGGTCAAAAGGTCGTTTAACTCAATGTCCTGAAGTTCTTCATTACTGAACCCAAATAACTCACAAGCCATTTCATTGGCCATAAGGATCTGAAAGAAAATGATCAACGAATTAACCAACCGCGAGTTAGAAGTTGGAATCATAACACAACTGGGAACAGCAACCAGATAACGTTCGATAAACTCGTAGAATAAATAATTCTTGCGACAAAAAGTGATTGTGATCTCTGAATTAGATGCTTGAAGACTTGCCATGAGTTTTGGAACTCAATTAAATGACCTTAATTATCAAATATTACGGCGGCTGCATGTAATATATCATGACATATCACTGTACGTCATAAGTTATAACTCAGCAGGCTACAAAAGCAAATTGAGCCTAATACTATTTATATTTACTTTATCATAATTATTTGATCTTTGGCTTCTTGGATCTTATGGCAATTTTAAGGTTGAAAATTCAAAAAAATAAAATAAAATTTCATATCACATACTATTGTGACCTATCACTTTATTTTGTGTCTGCACATTTCTCATCATATTGGCAGATCTATTAAGCTAAAAGCAAACAAGTGTTGCCTCATAAGAGAATGCATATAATGGGGGGACCTTTGGGCCAACAGGGGGAGCTATATACCAGTCCTCAACTGACGTCATCAATGCACTCAATGACCTGATTGTGTGATGACGTCATCAAACAATCGTTGTAAGGACCGGCATGGGGCTTTCCCTGTTGGCTCTAAAGTCCCCCCTTAAACAAGTCCTGGGCATTAATCCTCACCATAGACGTTTTGGCATTTACGGTGACGATGGCTTTGTTTGGATTGCGAACAGTCGTCGGAAATGACACTCCAGAGTTGGCGCCCCCGATGTACTTGTAGAACGACCAGCTTTCCCCAAGAGAAGCGTTGAGAAGTTGGGAGGAATTAGCGCTACTGTTGGGTGCTCCCCCCGGAGCAAAAGTGCCGAGAGAGTGACCAGCACTGAAGCTGACATCGTTGAGTCCGTTTCCTGTGTGACAGAATAGAAGGAGACTACATTAGTTATATATAAATATTATTACAGTAAGTATAATATCATGGAGCTTGCATTGATGCGGCTTGGCTAGCAACTATTTCAAGTTAATTATTTCATCCTTGTCCATGTTTCAATGCTGTTGGTTTGAAGCTTAGTCAGCTTATAAGACCAGTTGTAACAGGCAGACGTAATGATGAGATAAGGTTTGGAGTCCACACCCACAACACTTTTCACTCAAACCTAACAAGAGCAGTTTCAAAAAATGGCCAATAGTGGTGTGTGTATTATAGGGCTTTACGTCCTGTATTTCTGCACCTGATGGGCTAATTAGGACAGGCAGGAACATGGCAATGAGATGATGGATCAAACAGCAATCCGACTAAGCCTCGACCGGGAATTGTACCTAGGACCAAGTGGTTGGAAGCTAAGCGCGCCACCACTGAGCTCGGCCACCACCCCTTCAAATGGCCAATCGATAAAAACAATACCAAAAGTGAGATACACTACAAAATTTAATGCATAACTTTGAACAATGCAAGGACCACAAATTGATCATATCATTTATTTTTAGAGATCTATCTTTTATCGTCACAACTAGCTTCTGGCAACACTTATACTATTTATACTAGTAAAGAATATCTTACCATCAAAATCCTGCAATTGACACCCATCCGGCCCGGGTAGTAGGTCAGGAATAGGTTCACTATATTCCTCCGACTCGTTCTTTCGGAGTCTCGCTTTTGGGAGCTTCGGATACGATTGATTTGCTTCATATGATGGTCGTCTGATACAAAATAAAAAAAACATAATATCATATGGAAATATTGAATGTTAATCTCGCAGACATTCGAGTTGAGAATACTTAATCCATAACAAACGGTGTATCTGTATACCTTTCAAAACCAGCACTGATGGGAGCAATTTTTACACTTTCCTCACTCATATAACACAATAGAATCTCTTCATAGGTGGCCCCACCACAGCGAAAACTCTACTTTTCTCTCGCCATAATGTAAAATTGATTTTATTATAATGCTAACTTCCATGTAAAATTGCAAATAAATGAATCTGAATCTGTATAAATGTATCTGAATCTGTACAGTATATTATTAATTTATTAACGTATTCATTACAGAACTGACCTGTTGAAACTAAGTCCAAGCTGAGCCGCCCTCTCTCTCTTTCCCGTCCTTATTCGATCCAGGGGTGAGGGATAGGAGGGGGATCCAAAAGCTGTCTTCATCACCCCAGAATATGAGTGGTTCAAATTGTAGCCCTTGCCTCCCTGTGCACAAAATATGTAACAACTTTCATTTAAGGCCAATCTCATAGTTTTGGAAACTAATCTCATAGACTTCCAAGCTATACTCCAGAGGACGTCATGTAAATCCAGGACTCCCAATTGGCTTAAGCAGTCCGTCAACCTGTAAGAGTCCAGGACTCACATGACGTCCTCTGGAGTTATGGTCTTCAATTCTGTGAGATTTGTTTAAAACTTTGTGAATTGGCTGTAAACCGTTTTTTTTTGGCGAAAAAGTGGGGGACAATCCTAAATTTCCACAATAATAGAATAAATCTTTACATTGCAACAATATAAAAAGTATGATAAAATGGTCCTGTTTTATCTAAGGAATCATGAAACCAACCCAAATCCTTCAGGGTGTCAGTCATGATCACATACATGTAATTGTTAGTTAGATATAGGGCAAATTAATAAATAAGAATATATATCGTTAATTTACTTTTTTTTTGGTGGTTCAGTGGTTTTTGGTTTTCATTATACAATGTTATATCTACGACGCATAATTCAACAATGGGAATAAACTTTATCACTAATGCATAGGTATTGAAAGGTGTTCTTTTACGCATGTTATAAACAACCTTTGGGAAACCGCTAAACACTAAAGGTGGCATGCATCTAATCCCGGATGTTACCCAGATGCTGGCTGGACTGCCTGCAATCGAAGCACATCGCGAGTCATGTTTGGGCCTAGCATGCATCCACAATTTTGAAACATTAAAAAGTAATAATGTATAACACGATATAACTAAGTTTGAGGCCGAATGAAAAAAAAAAAGTTTGGTTTCGATTTCCTATTGACCCTATATAAAACTACCCTACGCTAAACTTTATGTGGAATTTTCAAGCTTTTTCAAAGAGTTTCAAAATAAATCACTATACATTTTAATTATAAAAAAAAAATTGAAGGTTATGAAATCGGCACCAAACAATTTTTTTCATTCGGCCTAATGAATTGTCGGTCATCTTTCAATGAGTCTCACTAAAATGTGAGTGTACTGTGCAGGTGATAACTTTGTGACTTGTTGGAGAAAAAAATAAGATTAAAGAAAAAACAAAAAAACAAAAGAAAGGAAATAGACGTTGATCACTCAGATTTTTTTAACCACAGATTTTTACCCCAATCCACGCAGACCATAAATGTTGTGAGGTCAAATTTTACATGTGAGACGTATATTTAATAGTATAGATGATTCAATCTATGGTAATAGTGACGACAGGACAAGCTCCAGTGATTACCTACTCTACATTGAATTAACTCGTTTTTCAACAACCAACCTTTCCATACAACTTTACGGTTTTATATTTTCCTGAACCTGCTTTTCCTTGATTCTGTCCCATTTTTAGAAGAATATAGACGGACGCACTCAAGCAGACGATTAGAAGAATTCACAGAGTAGCAAAATTTAGAAATCACAAAACGAACAAAGAAGGAGTGTAACCGAAGAAAGTCGGGAGTCTCAGTTGCTTGGGGTAACAACACAATAGGCGATAGAACTCCCTGATCACTTTAGAACATAATCCACAATCAAAACAATCAATAAAGCCAGAGCAGACAAGAGCACTCAAGAACGGACTCACTCAGTCTTCCGAGTTAATGGTTATTTGTATAAAAGAGAGGAATCAACCAATCAATGATGGAAAATAATTATATAGCTCTTAACTAATCACCTTTATATTCATTCTGATTCATATTATTTCCAAATAATTAATTTCAATTTGGTAAATGCCTCATCTTATTGAAAACAATCCAATGCAACACAACTACCACAAGTCCAGTGCAAGTAAAATGCTGCTCTTATCATTTTCTATCAATGGCATCAATAATTCAATCACCAATCAATGGTAAACAATAATCAAATTGTTTAACAACTAATTTATAATCCAATCATTTCAAAAGCGTATGATATTGTAAGTAGCATCTTGGAATGTTGATGCTTATAGTATCAATAACTGCCACCTGGCGGTGCTGTCATCATCGCCCTTGGCAACATTGATAAACAAACTGCCCAGTCTCAGCAACTAAAGAGCTATAGAGAGTTACAAAGCAACGTGGCAACTGGCAACAGATCATATCATTGAAATCAGCCACTGAAAACTAGTTTTGGTTAATATCACAATCAGTTGCGATCATATTGTACTTAACAATTTTTTCTTCTTCTTTATTGAAACCCCCATAAAATTGGGGGAAATTTTACAACAGTTGTAGGGCCAAAAATGTAAAATATTAATTTATTAAAAACTGTGAATAAAAAGCCAGAGTCAACAAACTGACTAGAAGAAACTCTTGTGTCCATCGCTTAATATAATTATCATGAAATTATCATGAAATGTAATATTTACCAGAGTCTAGGAACATGTACATAGCCTGCCGGAGATACACAGGCGTATTGCTTATGATGAAATTATTTAATTGTTGCAACATAAAGATTTACTCGGAATTAAACTTAAATATATGACCTTAATTGGTGGCTTTATGCATGACCTTGACATTACTGTCAAGGTCACAAAGTAGAAATTGACACGACATAGAAACAAAACATTTATAAGGTAATTTTAACAGGTTATTGAAGGAGAGAGAAAATGAGAAGGCTATATAAATTAGTATATATCAAACACATAAATTTCTATTGCATTTATTATAACATAACTTCATTTGGTGTCACACAGAACTTGTTGATGAACAGTTATAAATTATATTAGCAACATGAAAAACTATGCAGAAGAAAACAATGACTCACAATCAGAATAAGGAGCAGCAAACTGAACAAATTTTCAAGACAACATTTCTCATGAACCAAATCACTGCACAGCAAATACTGAGATTACTATGGCTTTAAATTGTCTCGATATAGAAAGAGAAGAAAACTAAATAATGTTCTCAAACTCCTAGACATACAGTTAAAGCTGTCTGTCAGATTTGCAATTTTCTAAGACTCTATCAAATACAGTGTAACCTGCCCTAGTGGTCACCTCTTCAGAGCAGCCACCTGGCCTAAGTGGTCAGTCTAAATCCCCCCAAATGAAATACCATGTAAATGCACCTGGATTTAGCAGCCACCTCCACTCCTGGTCAGTGGTCAGCAGATTTCACTCCAAACCCCTATGTTGACCTGTACTTATAGTGGTCAGTTGCCCCTATTATAACAGACCAGTGGAGCCATGAAGTCTGGTATTATGTAATATTGCATCACCCATGGGGGTGTAACTAAAGACAACACTTTGAAACTGGAAGCTACATCTTGAAACCAAGTCTTATCTTTTTACCCCTCATAAAGTTTTAGGCTTACAGTTAATATATTATATAATATTATGACAGTAACTACATGAACAAACTAAAAGCAGGTTTAATGCATATCTGTTTTATATTTTAAATGTATATGTTTACCTATCAGTTGCCATCATTACAAATATAAACATATTCTTCTCCCAGTATATTTTACAGAGCAATAACATTTTATAGCTAGAAAATGTCAATGATAAATATCTGAGAAATACTTCAGTTATATAAATATTCCAATCAATATTCATGACTATGTAAACCGGGTTTGCATTATCTACACCTGGCTTTAGCAGCCACTTTGGCCACTTCCCTTGGCTGACCCACTTAACACAGGTTGCACTGTAGTTGAAATAACCTTTATTAATCAAGGCACACTAAATTTGTGTGAACTAATGGTTTTTATCCGACATTGATAATGAAAAATAAATCATACATAGAGAGAAAATCCAGACCAGAACATTGGGAACACAATGGATTTGGCACCATCACCCATTGTACAGTATTGTGATGTCATCGCCAGGTTTGTTTACATATTGTATTTTTAATGGAATGAAATATCTATTGTACCTTAAAGTTAAATTGCTGAGCACAAATTCATGAGCATGTAATGGTGAAAAATATCATGAGACAAGAAGGTAGTATTGATTTATATATTACTCGAATGTGCTAAATCTGGAGACACAGTAACTTTAGTTAACAAAAACTTCACATACCACGGAGATTCGGTCATTGACCCGAGGCTGTGGCTCCCAGGACCGTCTGTAGTCAGTGAGGTTCTTGGAGCTGAACATGTTGTCCTCCTCTGCCGAGATGCAAGCAGCTTTCTTTTTACCCGTTTCTCCCATAACATGAGACCTGTAGTAACCAAAAATGCTCAAATATCACAGAAGGAACATAACTAAGACCATGAGAACTCTTTCAAAACATTCTAATAAAATGCACTAAAAGTTGCGGCTAGTTTCAATAATCTAAGAATAGACAAATCCTTTCTTCACTTGGCTAAAACGGTAACAATTTACTGACAACTGATTTGGAATTAGAGATTGAAAATTTACTGACAACTGATTTAGAGTTAGAGAACCATCAAAACAGTTCATTATTCAACCTAGCTGTGTTATAGCAGAATAATTGGAGTTGATTTATTGCAATTAACAAGTCATGACTGAAAAATTTAGGCAACAGATGTAAATTGCCCAATTAAGAGTGATAAAGTTTGATTAGCAATTCCACACTGCTACAGTTTTTCAGATGTACATAATGCTAATTATTAGGCTATTACTTTGTGTGCAATGTGAACACACGTGAATTGAACCCCCTATGATAGCAGCAAAAGGTATGGTAAAGTCCACACGTTGCCTTTGACTCATTTATACAGCTAAATATTTGTTATCTCTTAATCCCTTATGATCAAAATTTTTGCAAATTCTAATTGGGAGGATTTACCCTAATTCTACAAGGGCAACCAATTAAGTACATGTTGTTTAAACATTTGGTAAATGGTGATACTATCCCATATTGTCACCAAGAGCATTAATGCCCAGAATGCGCAACTCCAAGGCAGAGCAAAGTAAGCCAGTTGGGCCTCCGTCAAAAAATTGTTTGGTTCCGATTTCATCACCCTCAAAAAGTGGGGTTCGTAGGTCCGCCAAATAATCTTTTTTATAATTAAAATATATAGTAATGTATTAACTAATTTGAAACTCTTCAAAAAAAGCTTGAAATGTCCATATAAAGTTTAGGGTAGGGTGGATTTACACAGGGTCGGTTGGAAATTGGAACCAAAAACTTTTTTCATTCAGCCTTGCCAGTTAAGATGGCAGCAGCGCAGTCATAGTGTGACACTTTAGTACGCAGCCAAAATGTTTTCAGTGTCCATCAGCGGTGTTGCAGCCTTTAATAACCCTGTCCAGGGGAGGATTCACAACATTCTGATGCAGAGGTGTGCCAGAACAGTACTGGCCATATACATAATTTTCATCCAGAATGTTTGAATCAGTTGGACGTCACTAAGAAAGATAAGATAAATTTGTAGTTGGTGGTGACAATATTGAAGCCCACAATTCTTCAATAAGCCACAATATTTCTATTGGGCATGGTGCCATAGCTTTAATACATGTGTCTGCTTGCTCTGACATCAGACTTAGTTGCTATTTAATTCACTTGCAGTTCTGCATGGCTGTCCAATTTTTTACTGCATGTGACTTCCATTCAAGAATTACTAGTCATGGTCAGCGAATTTTACAAGCAATCTGAAACTACGATGACCAGCAAAATCATTCCTACTCTCAGCGCTAGTGAGCAATTCCATGGAACTAGCGCTTTCAAATCACTAAATTAAATTACTATATTACTATTACATATATAACACCGCAAATGTAAATATTGACCAATTCGGCTCTGAACTGTGATTAACTACGCCTTGGTTAATTCATCAGTATTTCTGTGGCCCTGGTGCCAACTAATTTAGTGCAAAATTTTATGAAGTTACAGACTGGCTGGCAATATCAGTAGTACCAATGTTTTCCAATAATCCAAGGAAAAGGGGGGGGGGGGGGGAGCAGTGCAGAGCCAGAGATGCCAAGTTTTGAAGTGGTGAATGCGTGAGTTGTGGCCCTTTTCTACCAGCTGACATTAAAATGTTAAAGATTTAATCTGGTTCTCATTGTGTGAGACAAATTAGAAAATATTCAAGCCTAGAGGAGTGAGAGAGCAACCAAATGAGTGAGACTAGGCATGTTTGGGGGTGTAGAAGTCTACTACACTACAGTGTATACATTTTGAATGCCAGTCAAAACAGCTACACGCGAAAACGGCTACAGCCAAAAACGGCTACACAATTTTATGGTATTCCCAATACGGCTACAATGAACAGATGACCAAAACGTCGACTTGGCTGTCAAAACGGCTGCAAGCTATGTCTACAAGATGCGCAAAACTGTTACCATAAATTCTAAGTCCAAAAACGGCTACACGTTCATACACCAAAACGGCTACACTTTATGCAACAAAATGTCTGCAGGGCTCAACATTAACACTTGTCCGATTGTCCGGGACAAGTAAAAAGTCTCCAGGGACAAGCATAATACTTCAGGCACTTGTCCGAATGGACAAGTGAAATCTAAATGGCTTAATTTTCTTTTAGTCATTCAAATCCAATTTAACACTAGCAAATTGCAATTGGACATTTGCTTAACAGATCATAGGTGTGAATAGGAGTATAGATTGAACTTCACTGTAAGTGTCAATGGTTAATTGCAATTTAACATGAGTTCACTTCTAGAATAAAATACATTGTGCTTAATCAAAGGAAGTATCAGCAATATGTATAATCTCAATCAGGACAAGTAAGATTCTCAGGGGACAAGTTAAACTCCAAAATTACTTGTCCGACGGACAAGTAGATGAAAAAGTTTATGTTGAGCCCTGGTCTGTACACTCTCCATGATGACAACAAGGGGCATATCAACACAACAGTGGCTAACAGTTATTTTACAAGGTCTGTAGACGTTTTGGTAACTGTAGCAGTTTTGGTATCATTGTTATGGGGGGGGGGGAGCACTGGTTAAGGACTGAAAAAGCATTTTGACGTTTCGGTAATGTCCCCGAATAGTTTAGACGTTTTGGTTATAGTCGTGTAGCCGTTTTGGGTCTTGACGTTTTCGCGTGCAGCCGTTTCGTTCGCCACCCATACATTTTCACAGCAAGATTATCAACAGGTTGTTTTGGTTTACATTGGATTTGAAACCAGGAATAAGGATCATGACCTACGACAATCTAAGCTCATTCAGCATTTTCACAAGTTACTCCTAAAGGATATAAGACAATTTCTACGTCTGTAAATGCTGTGTCAATCAAGTATTTAAATATTTTCTCGACTTGACAAATCTTACCAATTTTGATTCGGGCGCCTTGCTGAATGACCTGCGCGTAAAAGGTAATGTCGTAAATTAAGTAACTTTCTGAATTGCCATTAAATAAAATATAAAATTTCATAGATAGGAAGGATATTATCTGTGAAGTAAACAAAATTAACTTAAGCCACTAACAAATTAAAAATTAGCGACTTACGACAACTGCAATGAACTTTTACGCATGCGCAATGGATCATTTGGCGCGAACCAAAATATCGGAGTGACAGCAACGATTTGCAGTTTTTGTCATGTAGCGCTGAAATTGCCGATTGATTGCACATCCTGTGTATTTTATGAGGATCTATAAGTATTAATACATAGATCTGAAATGGTATGTGATGTCAAATATGTGGTTGATGACCTTGTCATGTTGCTAAGATTTATAGTAAGAATGTGCTGTTTGTGCTCATGCTCCCCTGCTGCAGCTGTCCCCATCTTTCATCTTAGTGTTTCACAATCGCACAAACGACAGAACCATACGGTTATTTGTTGTGTTAGTGTTGTGCAACTTGAATTTAAGGTCTGTCCAAAAAGTGGAGGCCTAGTGACAATCATTATATCTGTCCCTCTGTTGGCTGGACTGCCCATCGGTCATGCATGAAAAATAAATTACATGTAGTTCAAAAACGGTAGTTAGCGGGTGAATTTATTAATAAGCGGTGTGAATAGATGAGAAGGTCGCACCCTCTGCTGAATCCCAGCAAACGATCTTCCTAAAATGACCTGTTTCTTCGTTAAGATCGTTGCAATTCTTTTAAATTAATTATTTTTGCCTCCGTTGACTGACCCTGACCACTTTCATGGTGGTGTAAATGTCATCATGCAAGAAAAAGAAAGAAATGAAATTTTCAGACAGCTACTCTGTGGAAGCCGTCTCATTGATCAATAAATAAATGATGCAATTTCAGGTGAAGTTTTCTTAGTGGTCTGCGTTTGTTGCCCTTCAGGGCCACTGAATCACGGTGCACAACCATTTCTTTCCAATCAAATAGCTTCTCTTGGGAAAAAGCTTTATGGCTTATGTATTATTGTTTTGTCTACGGTCTCTGTAGAGTGTGCTACTTTCTTCTTATTAGTGTAACATGGGTGGAATCCTCCTCTCTCTCACCTTATCAATCAACCATCGATAGCGGCAAGAACTTGCTTTAGAGGGCTGCACTTCCCATAATTATCTATCTATCTATTCTTGGTGTAGCTGTGTAGCTCAGTGATTAGATTCACTGGCTAATGCCTGTGATTTAGATGAACCATTGTAACTGGAAACCTGTGTACTTTGATTTTACCTTAGCATGGCCATAAACCATCCAGATGATAGAACAGTTAATGGTCAATATGTATCATCCTGATCCAGGCCCGGGACAAAGGAATTTCAACGGGAGAAGTGCTGCTTATTCTTATTCCGTTGAGATGGCATAGACTGGAGTTGGGATCAGGATTATACATTGAATAAAAATTTAAGGTCATCATCTAGTTGCATAGTTAAAGTTGTTCATTTGTGTTAAAAAGGATTTATAACATGCCGTGGATTTAATGAGGAGGCTAATTTATTTTTGCAGGATATCAGGAAGTTTTTTAGTCCTGGTCCTGCTAAACCAAAGACGCCAGAAACTCCGGGCATCAAACTGTCTACGAAAAAAGAGGTAATCGATAAGAAACCTACAAAGGATGACAAAAATAAGAAGCCATCTGATAAACTTTCTTCGAAAGCCTCAGAGAAGGAAACAGTAAAAAATTCAAAGAATTCCAAAAATTCAAAGAATTCCAAGAAAGGAGAAAAATCTAAGGACAGAAATGGGAATAGAATCGAGGAAGAGACTGTCATAATTGACGATGAATCAGATGTGGAAGAGAAATCTATCAAAAAGAACAAGAAGAAGAGTGAGGAATTGCAGTCTCAAAATGGAAAAGAGAACAATGAAAAGAGGAATGGAAAGCAACCATCAGCCAAGAAAAAGAAAATAAACAAGGTGCGATGTTGTGTCTCAATTTTCTGGTCTTGGCATTAATGGCTAGAGCTAGGAATTGGTTCCAAATTTTGCAGTCGATAAATCAAAAGGTTTACTGATTATACAATCAATACAATAAGAAAATTACGATTTTTCAAATGATTTTATATTAAAATCTCATATTTTTCGCGGCTTATGTGAATATATTATGTTTTACTTTATGATTTGTAACATATTTGCATTGGAAAATTGCATAGTAAACATATCTGTACTAGTAGCTGATGTTTTATACGAATTGTTGAATATAAGCGAGTGAATGACAACACTAAAATATGTGCTATTTTCACAGGAATCAAGTGATGATGAGTTTGAAGTTACAAGAAAGAAATCTAAAAAATCTGATAATAAGAAAAGACGAGCTGCTATACTGGACTCTGGTATGCATACTTCTTGAGTATTCACAATTGTTAATTTGTTGGTAGTGATGATTTGCTGATGGACAAAGAACTATGTAAGTTTTATTCAGCCTAGTGAGTGTTTTACTATTTCATGTTAACTGTATCATCCAGTCCAATTAAACATATTTGAATCTGAACCAATGTAAGAATTTATTGTGTCAACATTTTTAGATTCTGAAAGTGAGGAACCCATTCCGCCAACTGTGGAGAAACAAAAAAGGAGCAAAGGAAAGAAAATAAACTATGTTCCTGATTCAGGTCAGTATTTCCGCCCTGGTCAGATACAACCTATAAGCTGTCCCATCTGTTTTAGGTCTTAGGGACTGTCTCCGTCTGTTGTGGGCGACTCCTTCTTTAGGTTCTTTTTACTGCCTGTTGTCTAGAGTACTTACTGCATCCTGAAATTATATATATATATATATGTAATTTTCATGCCCAATTGTTGATTTTTATACTTGCAGTCCCATTTCTTATTCATTAATTTACATTTATTTACATCAATGAAACCACAAACTTCATTTTGGTGATTTACATATCAGATGATGAACGACCCACAATCATGGACGCCTTTCAAAAAATGAAACCAAAAGAAAAAGAGCATTCTACTGATTCTAAACCTGGTGCTCAAGCTGCAAAGAAACCACAAGTATCGGCCATGGACTTTTTTGGATCCGCGACCAGCAATCGAGTGACAAGGAAGACCCCTGTTAAGCGAAAAGCTGTAAGTTACCGTGCCTTATGATGACATGATGTGGTATGAACGTTACAGGGGCAGATCTAGGATTTTTGGAAAAGGAGGGGGGGGGGGTCTGGCTTAGGACTTGTACTAGCAGCGAAGGTGCGATGTCCTGCTAGGGGCGTCCGGGGGCATTTTTGCCAGAGAAAAGGGGGATCAGGGCCTGCTTGACCCCCCTCTAAATCCGCCCCTGCCTTATGATGACATGATGTGGTATCAACGTTATTGTAGCAAGTTACTTTTTGACAGAAACCCCTCACCCTTAAACAGAATTTTGGAAATAACAGCCCTTGGTTGAGAACATTGGAAAGACAAATTGGTGGGGTTCTTTACCCAGAATGCAGTCCCAGACCAGAAAATTGTGTATCAGCTGGAACCGGCACAAGACGGATTTGCGAGATGTGTGAAAGGATCAAATGTTATGATAAAGGGAGATAGTCTGTTATTGAATCTGCAGTTTTCATTGAGAGGTTTCAAGTGCGATTTAGTAGACTGACGAACTCACTCAGTTATTTGAGCCACTTTGTGAAAGTTCTTTCCTGTCATATGAGCTAGCTGTCTTGTCTTGTTGGCAATCGGGCACTCTGAAATTTATATAAATTACATTCCCGGAATATTTATGAAATCCTGTCTCTGGGAAACCTCGATTTGTCTCTCGCATTTTATGTCAGAATTCAAGAATAAATATAAAATAAGACACTGACGTTTTAATTATTTTCTCCTTGTACTTTGTGGAAATATCAAATTCCCATTTTAATCTATTTTCAGGAAAAAAGTCCTGTGAAGAATGCCGTAAGATCCGACCTTGGTTTTGACGATGATGATGCCGACATTTTCGATGATGATGAAGATTTCCAAAAAACACTGGATTATCTGGATGAAGAATCTGCTGCAAAAAAGGTAAGTAATACAAACGAAAAACTATAATTTCTCTAAAAAATATTAATATACATGTCGTCTTATGCATATTGATATATTCCCTAGCACTTCTTCTTTAGTTTGATTACATTAAATATGATAAGACGTCATTGTGTTTTGCACAGTAGGTGCTGGCTATTGTAAGTAGTAACGGTTAAAATCAAATATAAGAATCAAACTCATAAATCATTCTTTGTTGGATTATTTTGAGAAATGAAAGTGTTTTGGATGCAATTTGGTTTATTTTTTCAGCCTAAATTAGAAGAAAAAAAGGAATCTCCGAGAAAAAAGACACCGATCAAAACATCACCAATCAAGATGTCTCCCGTGAAGGACAACAGATCCTCCCCAAGAAGTATGTTCCTTATTTCTGAAAAATCATACTTATTTTTGTCAGAGTGCTCTGTTGTATTACCGTGCGGTTGTATTACCGTCAGCACCTTTTTTTCATGTGCATATCCATTGAAATATGCCGGCAATGGTTTTTAATGATAAACAAGTTATATCCAAAGTATAACAGGTGGCAGCACCTGTCAGTCACAGTACGTCATCTAATGGTGAACATCGCTGTAATACAACGTCGCACTGTACCTGTTTGGTGTAAGGGTTAGTTTTCTAAAAGTGCACTATTTTTTGTTATTCTTAGAAACGTCTTTAGCGACAAAATTGTCGAAGAAATTGGAGGAAGAAAATAAAACGGTGAAAATTGAGGCTCCTGCATCACCAGTGACTCCTAAAGCTGGCGAGGTGAGGATTGTTGTTATATCAGTAGATATTGTCTATTTGAATAGCTATATTGGATCCCAACAATTAAGATACTGCTCTTGTGAATAACTGGAGAAGTCTTACAGGGTCGCGGGTTATTACTTTATTTTTGTAAAAAGTAAGGCCCGTATAAAATCTTAATTTTGTCTTACATTTGCCTATATATATTGATGCAAAGAGGTTCCTGCAGTTCAGAATAATTATTGACTATAGTTCACAAACTGTACATTGCTCAGTAGGACATATATAAAGTCACCATAATTAATTTAGAGGAAATCTACATGGCAGCCTGACGCCTTTTGATAGATTTGGCCTTTACCAATGTAAATATGCATGTGACAATGACATATTCATACATTTGTGGTTTCATTAAATTAAATAACTAAAATTTTAATAAGTAAGAAATGGGACTGAGTGTTCCAGCTAGGATTTCAATTGGGCATGGCGCAGAAGAATATTGGGGCATCTAAATAGACTCATAATAGACCGCCGAGCTAGTTAAAGAGCAAGAAAAAAAAAGTCTTCACTTTTAAATCATTTTTAAATTAAATAGTTTCTGTGCACGCTAAATCGGCTTCCAATGGAAAAAATTGCAATAATGTGTTTTGATTGACAAATTATTGAAGCCTATGATGATCAACTTTGAAAAATAGCGATATCTAGAGAATGGGAGTTTAGTCTGCCATTTAAGCAAAACCTGTATTACTACTCGGGGTGGGTCATCAAATTTGACCACAGGGTATAATGTCCTTGGTTTTATGTATACATACACTTTTATTTAGCTTTCTTTTTTTTTGTAATTTGTTTTTTAATAATGTACATTTTTGTACGAATAAAGATTATTAATATTTGTTTGTTTTGTAATGTTGTATGACACATGTATCAATTCCTGATATCAGGCTTGTCAATAAAACGATATATATATAATATTATAAATCAACAATTTGGCATGAAAATTAGATATATATATAATTTCAGGGCACAGTAAGTACTCCGACAACAGGCAGTAAAAAGAACCAAAAGAAGGAGTCGCCCTCCACAGACGGAGACACCCCAAGACCTAAAAGGGATGCAACAGCTTATAGGTCATATCTGACCAGGGCGGGACCCCAAGCATTAGGTTCCAAAGAAATCCCGGAAGGGGGAGAGAACTGTTTGGAAGGTCTCACTTTCGTCATTACAGGTTGGTGGCTTTGTTATTGTCACCAAGAATATTTACCCAGAGGCGCCGTTGTAATTTAACCAATGTAAGCACGTTCAGGGTTGGTTTTTCACAGTATGACAAGCCCGCAGAGAGGCCAGGTTTCTTGATGAAAACATGAAGGACATATCAGTTTTTTTTATTTAAAGTACACTAATAAGTGCAAATAATCTTTAAAATGTTTACATGGGAAACACATTCTTTATAAATACTTATTTGTAGTTTTTTTTGCATTATTTCAAGCTTGCAGAAATATGATGTCACAATAACAACAATCACAATGACATCACTTGCCATTGTTATGATTATGACGTTATACAGTAAAGGACACCTATTTGCGCCCAAAACCAACCCTGACATAGCCTATAAAACAGGTGTCCCCTCTTACTATTTGTCCTCCTAGGTTATTGTTGAATAAATGATATGTTCTCCGTTAGGGATAGAAACATGTCAACAACTTTATCGTTTTGTTACTCGCAGTTCTCTGCTAGTTAAGATTTTTGATAATATTCGAAAAGGAAAAATATGTGAAAGTTTATGATAGGTAGGACCACAAATCGCACAAAAAGGATTCTGAGCAATTTTTAACTGACCTTTCCTGTACGAGAACCACAATGAATGTAAATGTGCCGTGTTATGTATAATATAAACAATAGATTTGTGATATTTGGAAAGTTGTACAAATTGTGAGAGTGTAAATTCAGTGTTTGAATTACATGTCACCCTAGAAACAAAAGAATTCAATAGAACTACAGGGTCGTGGAATTTTGATTTAGAACAAAGGGTTGCTTTGTAGATCCTTTATATGTTACTAATAGGGAGGGAAAGTACCAACAGAGGTCACTGCGACCATAGCAGATAAGTATTGTTTGATGACGTCATCTATATTGTGACATAATCCATGCAACAATTATGTAATGACATCATCTTATTGTCTTTTTATCTGTTACGGTGGTAGCGCCCTCTGAAGGCTGTTTTGTTTTCTGGGTTCGCTATAGCCAGTCGCCATTATGCCATTGGCGAACAGACAGTGTAATTGCAGGGTTGGTAAAAATCATGATATTTTTTTGGTTAAATTAAAAAGTAATCAGAATTTTTATTTATTCAAATCAGATTTTTTTTTTGATGATGCAATTATGGCTCAAGTTCTTTCTAGCATGAGCCAAGTTTGATAATTTTTCCAGCTTTCCTTCTTAAACTTACTGAACTGTGCTCTAAAAATTAACAGAACTTATTAAACAACTAAAAATGTTTGGAGAAAATTAACTAAAAAAATCTTGTTGTATTCAAATAAATCAGATGCTTTATTTAAATCTGTCAACCGTGCCCCATTGCATCTGTTCTCCTGGTTATTAATTCAATGAATTTGTGAATTACTTTTAGGTGTACTAGAATCGTTCGAAAGAGATGAATCGAAAAGCCTTGTTGAGAAATATGGTGGCAAAGTGACAGGCAACGTTAGCAAGAAAACGGACTACGTTGTAGTAGGTCGAGACGCTGGCGCGTCTAAATTAAGTAAAGCTGAACAGTTTAAAACGAAGCAGATTGATGAAGATGGGATGCTGGAGCTAATTAGAACAAGACCTGGAAAGAAGTCTAAATATCAAATCGCAGCGGAAGATAGTGCTGCAAAGGTAGGAGTCCGTTAGCAGTCTTGCGTACAGAGTTTGTAACCTGGAGATCGGAGTAAAATCTGATGTTAACCTTTCAAGACATGAAAATATATCACAACTCAATTAAATTTTGTACAAAGTTGTACAAAGAGTAAATTTAGCCTTTATTCCTTCAATGTATCATTCACTACATATCATGTATTTAACCAGCATTATGGAAGCATATATCTCCCATAATTACATTACACATTTGCACACATGTGAAGGAACTATAGAGGGTGGTTGACCAGTATTTTCTTAATTTCTTAATGTATAAGAAAATGGAGGTGGGGAGGGGGTACTGTCAAAAAACAAAAAACTGGGTTGAGGGGTGGGGGGAATATCTGAAATATTTTTTACATGGAACAGCCCTGATGAGTTCCAGATCATGCAATGGCAGACTTGTTATTTGACTGAAAGTTCATTGTTAGACCAGACAATCAATCTATTGTAAATTGTGAGATCTTGTCTCACACTGATTTGCATTCATAATATTGAAAATAATCCAAATCTGTTTAAATCAATTATAGGAAGCCAAGGAACTAAAAAGAAACAGTTTATCAAAAACGCCATCCAGTTTTCCTCAAGTAAAAGGCACTCCTAAGGAAAAGTCCAAACCAATGATAAAATCGGAACCTCTGATGTCGCCTTCAACGTCAAAAGTATCAACACCGAGTAAGAAATCTGAATCTGAAAGCTCTGGGGAGGAGTCTCTGATGTGGGTGGACAAATATAAACCGACATCGATGAAGCAAATCATCGGACAGCAAGGAGATCGGAGTAATGCTCGCAAACTTTATTTGTGGATCACCAATTGGCAGAAGAACCGATCATCAGGAAAAAAACCGGCTTGTAAGTGTGTTCTTAAGAAGATAGTACCTAGGGCAGGGCTGTTGTAGCCTGGGAATAAGTCTAGGGGGTGCAGTTCAGTCAAAGGTCATGCTTCTGATGTTCTGATGTTCACTTCAGTAAGCATACATATACTATATTTGACGAAATTCTAGGCTAGGCCCTGTAGGGTCTTTCAAGGTTTGAGATTTTGTCTTTACATTTTGGTGATTTGATATTCAGACAAAATTGTCTGGTTATGATACATGTGTTGTAATTTTAAGAGGTTCCACAATGAATTGATTAGCACTGCATTTGGAGTCTTTTAATTAATGGCCTGTTAACTTGTCATTCATTAATTTAGCCATGTAATCAAAATATCATCAAAAATACTATTCTAAATATTCGTCAGTAATTATTCATTCAGTTTGTCAATCCCTCATAAGCTAGTACTCAAAGAAAGGTTGTTTGAAAATCTGTTTATCAATCAATCGATCACTCTATCAATCAGTCATTCAACCATCGTTGTTCTTTCTCAGTCAACAGATTCAGTGATGATGGCTCTGGCCACAAGGCGGCACTGCTATCGGGACCCCCTGGTGTTGGTAAGACAACATCAGCGACTCTAGTGTGCAAGGTAAGAAAATGATAAATTTACTGTAGACTGTTTAAGAATTCTTCGCAACTGTTATCCTAGCAATAGGAAATTTTGTTAAGTTTAAAAAATGGTTGGGATCCATTTAGTTAACGGTGGTCAGCATAAGCTTGAATAAGATATAAGCTTGAAGAAGATTTTGTGATATTGGAATTGGCTTACAAATCTGTATGAAATTTATTTTCCAGGAAGCTGGCTTTTCCTATGTGGAAATGAATGCGTCCGACACAAGGTCAAAGAAAAGCTTGGAAAAAATTGTGTCTGAACTGTTAAGCAACCAAACAATGGACGGATTCTTGGGTAAGCTATTGGGGTATAAGCTATTGGGGTATTCCATAAATAGACAAGTGGTATTAATATGATCATCAGGGTCACATGTAACATGTTTTTGTGACATAGCCATTTGATAAATTTTAACAAATTTGATATTTTTGATGCTGATAGCTGCTGTGTTTAAGACGCCTGGTAAGAGTGGCGCAATAGTGTGGTTAATTTTGATGGCTAACTTTTTGCAAGATACATTTTGGATAATATTTAATATTCAAATTCAGAGACATTTATTTGCAATTTTACATGAAAATTTGCATTATAATAACGACGTTACATTATGGCGGTAGACCCCACTAAGAATACTTGAATTTTCGTTACCATGGGGCCACCTAGAGAGATTCTTTTGCGTCATATAAAGAAGGAAAGTGTAAAAATAGGTTGTGATCCGTTAATTTATTTCAAGATGGACAAAAGAAAAAAGTAGATAGCCAGAGACATTGTCTCATAATGGACGAGGTTGATGGGATGGCGGGTAATGAAGACCGAGGAGGAATGGCCGAACTAATCCAGCTCATAAAGACCTCGAAAATTCCCATCATCTGCATTTGCAATGACCGAAACCACCAAAAAATTCGGTCTCTCGCAAATCATTGCTTCGATTTGAGATTCCAGCGGCCTCGCATTGAGCAAATAAAGGTAAGGAGACTGAAGTAAACCTTCTACTATTTCTTATTTGAAATATAAGGTTTGTTTTGTGAAGGACTGTGGTATATTTTGATATTCCCCACAAGTGGACAGTTCGACCAGAATTCTGAAGTCAATCTGTCCACAAGTGAGGGAATAAGAAAACATTCAGCATTTACTGATGTTTGTGCATTTTTAATGGTTCATGTGAAAGTAGTTGCATCAGTTGATAAAAACTAAAATTAATATTGTAAATTGTTTCATCTTTGATATATTTTTTAATGCATTTCAGGCAGCAATGATGTCACTTGCGTTCAAGGAGGGAGTGAAAATTCCTCCGCCTGCTTTGAATGAGGTCATTTTAGGCGCAAACCAAGATATTCGACAGGTGAGATTATGTCAAATACTCTGTTATTCCCAAGCTTATTATTGGCGCGCAGCGCCAATTCTTACGTTGCTTGGAGGAGACGTTTCCGCGTAATGCGTCCGGTTTGCCATTTTCCGAGCGGCAAATTCGAACTTACATGTTAATCCAATGAGGCCAGTTCGGGTATACGTTCAAGCGTGTATATAGCATACTTCTACATGTCGTAGCGCCCTGCCACCTTGTCCGTCCATAGTGTACTGCCTTTGGAGTGTTTTCCACTCCTGTTTTGTTTTATGTGTTCCATACTTTTCTTGAAATCGTTGTTTGTTGCCTCCGCGAGTACCTCGGCTGTTTCCGGCCACAAGATGGCGAACGCCGACGGAAATGACCGAAGTGCGTTTGTACAGCTTCGTGCATGTTCGGGCGAGAGGTTGACAGTGACATTATCAAAGCGAACCGAAGCGCATAACTTCGTCAAAAGTTGATCAAATTTCTCAAAGTAAACATTAAATAAAAGCCAGAAAGTCATAGAATACCTTTCTGAACAAATACGGTATCCACTACCTCTGAAAACGGCAAAATTCGCCTTCAAAACGTAGCTAAGATCGTCGTGATTATCAGTGACAACCGCCATTTTGATTACTTCGTGTTATCGCTGTCATTGGTCGAAATGGGTAGTCCCAAAATATAACAGCCAATCAGTGATTAGCTTGCTTGGAGCAGTATCAAAAACATACTGGTTATCATATATATCTTTTATTCGACAGCTTCATGTCATTCATGACATATGTGTCATAATGTAAACAGAAAATACAAAGTAAATGACATACAATAAACAAAAAAAGAATAATAGAAAAGTAGTAAATAAAACTAGGTTCCAGCTACGATAAAGATTTGTTACAATACAATAGCAACATAATAATGTACAGTTTTCCATGTGAAGTTCAATCTTGTTATGTCTATATATATAAATCATACAGCATTATACTGCGCGCCATTTGCACATTTATGTGCTCTAGTTGTTTAAATCAAGTGTGTTAAAATGGATGTTGTCGGGAAAAAGAAAACTTTGTGACAATGGACTTTTATATACCCATAGAATTGCCATCACAAATGTTGAAAATACTTGCTTATGGTTAATTGACAGCACTCTAAGGTCCATGTGTATAGCATTTTAATGATTGATTGATTGATTTTCCAGGTCATCCACAACCTATCCATGTGGAGTGCATCAGAAAAATCCATGTCGTACGAGCAATGCAAGAGAGACTCATCTGCTGCCAAAAAAGATATGAAGATCGTAAGTAACTTCGTTGCTGTCCAATGGGAGACTTTTCGGTCAACAGGGGGAGCTCCATGCCAGTCCTCACTACCATTGTGACGTCATCAATGCACTCAATGACTTGATTGTGTGATGACGTCATCAAACGGAGGCTTTAGGACCGGCATATAGCTCCCCCTGTAACTGTTGACCTGGAAGTGTTTCGACTCATTATTTGATATTCAGCATTTATTATGTTCGATCAGTGACATCATCTTATTGTCTTTTATGTACTACAGTCGTAGTGCCCCCTGTAGGCTGTTACTTTTTCACCCCATTGGTGACGTCATCAATTGTTTGGAGACGGGCATGCAATAAATTACGCGTGACTTGCTGGCCCTATCATAATTAGGTCAATAAGCGCTGTTGATGTCATGACATTTAGATAGATGATGTTATTAAACCATGGTTGAACAGTCTGTATAAAGCTTATTACAATACTCTTATTGTCAAATGTAATTTATTGTTAATCATACACTCATATATTACCTTTCAGGGGCCATTTGACGTCTGTCGTAAGGTGTTCGTCGGGGGAGAGGAAACGTCCAAAATGTCCTTAATAGACAAGTCGGATCTTTTCTTCAATGATTACAGCTTTGGTCCTCTCTTTGTGCATGAGAACTACATCAATGTGATACCCTATGCTGCTAGGTATGTGATGATGTTGTTGAATTAAAAAGCTACATTACAAATAAATATATATACATGATTGAATGTCACCCAGCCCAGCTTGGGCTTACAGGTCACTATTTAAAATCAAAAACAAATACATAGTGGCAACAACACTGCATCATGGTTGGTCACACTAGTTATACAAATTATACTTCCTTTTATTGTACATATTAAATATAAAATTGGCTGTGTCTTTCACAAAATTATCATTTATAAGTGATCTACACTTTTCGCCATGCATGTAGCAAAAGTTTATGACATTAGGCAGATCAAAAAAATTTTTTGTGGACATACCTGACATTTCTGACATGTGTGTAACATTTATTCTTCTAAAAGACGAACGAAAGTTGAATGTAATCCTAAAATAACCATTAGGTTTATTTGTGCTCGTTTTCCTGCCACGTTTTCATTGCCGCAAATGTGCATGTTTACTTTTTCAAAATTCAATTGGGTCTAGAAAAAAATCAAATACATAAAAAAATCCAGACCTACTGACCCTGACTTTTTTAGGGCATGTTTACAAAATTCAATCTGGTCTGGAAAAAAATTAAATAAAAGTTCCCGACCTACTGACCCTGATTTTTTCCGGGAATGAAACCGGAACCAAAAATTTTTTTTCGATCCGCCTTATATAGTGGCAAATTCCTGAGTATTAAAATTGTGTATTTGTCGCTTCTATAATGGATTCCTACGCGTATTGAACAAAACAAAATAAAATAGGTCGATGACTAAATGACAATATGGCATTCACAATCCATAACAGTAAAATATAATCTCATATACAAAATTTGAGAATCACAATTATAAATTGAAGCCAAGATCAATATCATACATAAAGTTTACTATATTGGCCAATACATTATGTTTACGAATGGATTTTTTGTAGGGGAAACAAAATAAAACATCTTGAATTACTAAGTCAAGCGGCTGACAGTATCGTTAACGGTGATTTAGTTGAAAAATGCATCAGGAAGGATGGAAATTGGAATCTACTACCTACACAGGTAATATTATGTTGCGAACTCATTTTTGAATGTAGAGATATAATTTATCTATTGATTGAAAGGAGTTCTATGTTGTGTGCAGTTACGGCTGCATGTTGACTTCCAAATTAGGTCGTTTAATTCGTTTAGTGTTGTGAAACTAACTTTTTCCTGTAACTTTGTGGAACTCTGTTATTTGAGACTTCTCTTATGAATCACTCGAATGAGTTATTTTCAATTCTTGAGATTTCTATACATTGTCATCACAATATTTGCCAAATGAACTGGTCTTATTGTTGATGCTGTCTTATTATCAGGGCATGTGTCTTGTCTTAAATGATAACTTTATAATGAAAGCTTTATGATAATAATTATAATTTATTTTGTATAGTGTTCATTCAATGTAAATAAAATGCTCTGAATCGCTCTACATAGAGAATATGTAAAACCATTTTCTAAAATTATGATAAAATACATTAGGTTAATACGTAAAAGGTTATCATAGAAATGTATACATGAATATATGCTAAAATGAAATTTAGCAATAATATTTCTTGAAAAGATATAGTTCTTAGTTCAAGTGGGAAATTGTTCTAAGATTCTGTTGTCTGTGATGTACTTTCTCCTTTCTCTTCATGAAACAATTTTACATTTCAGGCATTTTACTCTAGTGTGATCCCAGGAGAAATAATGCGAGGGTCATTTCCGCAAATGGTGTCATTTCCAAGTTGGTTGGGTAAAAATTCAAGCCGAAATAAAACAGACAGGATTCTGCAAGAGTTGCGTACGCACATGTGCTTGAGGTAATTTAAATATTATGTAGATGATTGCTAATTAGGTAGCAATTGGGGCTATAATTAAATGCATTATTCTAAGAGTTCAATCAAAGTTGACTTCGGTGAAGTTGCCATAAAGGACCAATCCTGAAGAAATGCAACTTTTATCAAGTGGCTTATTTTCGTTGTTAAATTGTGGTCTCCGCAAAGCGAAGTGTCTGCATTAGCGATAAACAGTCTTGACGCAAGACCCTCGATCAGGCCTCTATGCAGGAGAGGGTCTTGGTGAGTTTGGGGGAATAAGAATCCGAGTGGGGGAGCAAGGAATTTTACATTGTAGATAAGTGTAAATCAATCATAAGAATACAATACAAGTTCCTGTACTTCATGAAATGATGTAACGTCGTATATGACAAATTTTAAAGAACTGGTTCATGATGTCATTTCCATTGTGTTTCCCGTGTTTTGGTCTGGATTTTCTCTCAATTTATGATTAATCTTTTTGTAATAATGCCTGATAGACTGGCCAACTTATACAAATTTAGTGTGCCTTGATAAATTAAAGCAATTTTAAACTATTGGATAAAATCTTAGAAAATTGCAAATTTGGCAGACATTGCATCTTTAAGTGTGTATCATTCATGATGTATTTCAGAGTAACAGGTGACAAGAGAGCGCTGGCCATGGAGTATCTTCCAGCTCTTCGGTGTCGTCTTACCCAACCCTTACAAAGTGGCTCGGAGGGAGCACAGGAAGTCGTCTCTTTAATGGATGACTACGACCTGCTCCGAGCTGATTTTGATAACATCATAGAGACCACTAATTGGCCTGGAAAGAAGGATCCGTTATCCGGGGTCGAATCTAAGGTGAGTTTTGTATTATTTTCGCACAAGTCCTTTTGTAAAAAGATTTAATTTAGATAAACTTGTGTAGAATTAGCCTGTTGTCACTCCTTTTCAAGGCTCAAAATATTTGGTCTTAGTTACGTCAAATCATCAGAAGATATGTAATTTTCATCACTTGATGCCTCTTCAACATAAGCTTGTCCACTGTGTACAAAATCCTTGGGACCAAACTTCATAATAGAAAAAAAATAATATGAAGAATATCACTAAGGGTCATGTCGTAGTCCACCAGGTGTCGTCTGGTCACCTCGTCCAAATCCTACCCTCTGTGCGACTTCAGTGTTTTCTTATTTGGTTTTGAAGATAGGTTTCCTCTTTGTTTCGCCTTACTGACATCTCCAATAGGTCAGAGATTAAGATTGTAATATTGATAAGGCATTATTTGGGTCCGAGTTTATATAGCAAAATGATTGTTAACTTCATGGCATTCTAATTTTTGTTTTGAGCTGGTGCATCATGTAACCTTTTAGATCATATTTTTGGATGATAATTATGAGAAGTGTGATAGATTTCCAGATGTTATTAATGCATTGGCAACAATTGTATTAATATCTTCACTGAATGTAATAGTTGCTTGTGTGTTCACAGACGAAAGCTGCTTTCACTCGTCTTTACAACAAAGAGGTTAAGATGTTGCCGTACGCTGCGGTTGCGGCTGCAAAGAAGAAAAGAGGAGGAGGAGGAGAGATGCAGGTGGGGGAAGATGGATCAATAATTGAAGAGGAGGAGGAGGAGGATGAGGAGGCAAATGATGCTATGATAAAGGTATTTTTGTAGATGAAGTTATTATTATTTTATACCACATTTTATATTGCCTTTTTCATACTGAGGCAGAGGCACTTTACAATACAATGAAATTGATGATATTTTAAGAGCCGACCTCCCTGTCAATTAAGTTGGACATGGTGGCTCCTCTGGCTCTCAAGCTCAGCATTCTGGGAAGTATGCAGCAGTCACTCGCAAAACTCACGCTTCAACAGGCCTGCAAAGTAAATTGTGATGTCGGCAGAGCTCTATCTTTATCAATATAGCTGACACACATTTACATAACTGCATAAGATTGACTGAGCTCTTGTTGATTTACACTGAACAGAAACATATGTGACACTGAATGTCTTAAATAACTGCACAGGCGTCCAATTAAACAAAGGATTACACAAATAGAACAGCTCCATCATATCTTCAAAATCTAATTCACTCCAAAGTACCCTGCAGAGAAGGTTTGACATCACAATTTTAAACGCAACTGATTTGGAGATTCCTGGTATTTGTACAAAAACGTTTGCAGCTAGTCGTTTAGTGTGAAAGGGCCAGAAGTATGGAATAAATTAATTACCATCTCAGATTAGACTTTCTGAATCCGAGGATATATTTAAAAATAGACACAAATCTTATCTTTTTAAACTGTTTTAATAACATCACGACTGTGAAGCGCATCTGAAGATTTGATTAGGGTTTAGTGCAGTATAGCGGACCCTAAATTATGCCCATATTTGGCATCTATGAAATATGAAAATAATCACAATATCTTACCAAAAGAAAAAATTAACTACGTTCTTGCCTTGAAAATGATCACTGCCGTCGTTTGTTTGTGACGTCATCCATTGAATTCAAGCATTTTTACGTCATAGGCCTGACAACGAGGCTTGCTAAATATGGTCATAAATTTAGGTCCGCTATACTGCACATTTTCTTTGGATTAATCATAGTTTGCGCTATATAGGACATTGACATTTACATTATGTAATCTTTGTTCGCAGGAGAAGAAAAAGGGAGGAGGGAGAGGCCAAGCGTCAGAAGGATCGTCAAGTGGGGCGAAGACATCAAACAGAGGAAAGGGAAAAGGGAAAGGTCGAGGGAAAGGGAAATAAACAGAATGAGTTATTCTGTGATTTTTATGACTGGTTATAATGTGCATGATCATGAATAGCCAGATTAATATGTGAATACTCGTGTCTTGTTTTGCAATGAATCTTTTTTGTAACCTGTATTTGTGCGTTTTATGGTAATATGCACTAACTACTGAGTTCCTATCCACTATTTATTGGAATGGGGAGAAAAAGTACCACAAGAGGTCACTGACACCATAGCAGATAAGTATTGTTTGATGACGTCATCTATATTGATGACGTCATCCAAATAACAATGCTGTAGTGACGTCATCTTATTGTCTTTTTATGTACTACGGTTGTAGTGCCCCCTGTAGGTTCTGTTATTTTTTCTCCCCATTGAACCAATGTCACTATTGGTGCACCTGATGATGGCTGACACAGTACAGAGCTTTGTTTGATGTCATCTATTTAGTGATATAATTTTCATTGCATTGTAATTAAGATGACATCTTATCACAGTTGCTTTGATTTGTTTGCTGTGAACTCGGTTAGTCTAAATCCTCACAAGAAAATCAGAAAAGAATGAGAAACACTGCGAGATCCAACCTTGGTTCAATAGATGAAAAGAGTAGAAATAGTATTACTACTCTGTGGATCAGTTCCTATAAGACTCATCTAGAAGAAACCACTTTCTCCATTACAACTCCATAATAATTCTTTGAGTTCTTAGCTAAGTATTTTTTCAAAAGGTTCCTCCTGCACAGCTTGTGAATATCATCTGAATACAGAGGCAGCAAAAAAAAATTTCCTTGAATGGTATCTTTTGATTTCTTGGCTTCTTTGTCATTAAAAAACCTAATATTAATGATAGCCAGGGGCCGTCTTGATTAATGCCGGCAAGTCTATTGATGGCTGCAACTTTCATGTCGGAAACTACTACCTTACATGTATGAACGCATTAGTTATGAGCTTTAACCTAAGCTCATGATTGCTGAAAAGGTTTCGTCTGTATGACCTGTGACTTTCATTTTGTACTATGGAAAAGATAATCGTCTGTGAATGTTTGTCTGCCTTGTTCTATTATTTCTCCTATTAAACATCCCATAATTTTTCTCCACTTTCCCTAATATATCCTTCCCCTCCCCCCCCCCCCCCCCCCCCGTCTCCTCGTCATCCACTGTGAATTCAATCGTCTTTGTCATAAAATTTAAGGAGAGACAAGTGTACTCTGTTATGTCTTCGTATTTGTTACTTTTTTGGATGCTTCCAGATTAAAGATATGCAATAACATAATGATTCGTTCCAGACTCCATCTTTATTGGTTCCCTCTATCTACACCAGAGGGCGAACAATCAAATTAGACAAGTACGCCACCTAGCGTATATTACACCTTCTTTTCCAAAATAAATGTTAATAGTTGTCAACATTTACACTCATCTGAAACATTAAATAATAACTAAATGTCAGATTTCTAAAATGTCACAAATATTAAATGTTTTGAAATATGTGCTTCTGACTTGAAAGTTCAAGTCATACAAATTTGACATACAGAATAATCTGAGAACATCGAACATCGCTCTAACAATTATGGAAGTTCTTAATCAACTTCACAATTCTATTACTTTAACATTTTACATTAACTCTAAACAGAACAATTAATAATAATGTCTTTACATGACATAATCCTTGTACCTGTTTGGTACTCTAACTGGTCTACCAATTCTTGTGATTGTTGTTTCTGCTCTAGCAATTTCTGCTTCATTCACTGGTCTATTCTCTGCTCTATTTTCTGTACTTTTCTCTACTCTCTTTTGAACCGGTCTGTGTTGAGTTTCATCTTCAGGGTACTGCTGTCTGTAAATATCAGTTTCCCTGGTGTCTAATAAAGATCTGCGATTTCTCCTGGTAACTTTGCCACTCTCTAATTGCACATGGTACGATCTTGGATTGTCTGCAGGGCCAATCAGCAATGCTGGCTCCCAACTACCTGATTTCCCATATCTGCTATCATTGTTTCTAACCCTAACTGTTTGTTGTGGTGGCAACGGAGGCAACTCTCTACTGTGCCCATCATAGTAAGACTTTGCTCTGACAAGCCTATCATTTGCTAATCTGCATTGGACTTTATGTTGTCCTGGCGAATCAAATAAATTGGACCTTGTCGGTAACACTGTTCTAGTGCGTCTCCCAAACAATTGCTGTGCTGGAGACCCACATTCCTCTCTCTGAGTGTTTCTCAAGTTTAACAATGCTACGTATGGATCAGACCTTGTCTCTGAACATTTAATCAGCATGTTCTTTGCAATGCCTACAGCCTTTTCAACCATGCCATTCGACTGAGAATGTTTTGGAGATATATAGGAGATTTCGAACCCATAAGATCTACCAAATTCCTTGAATTCAAATCCACCAAACGGCGGGCCATTATCACTAACAACACACAACGGAATGCCATGAGCACTGAACCATTTTTTAAGTTGTCTAATCACTGCAGATCCATTAGTGTTTTGCAACTTTTCCATCTCAAAGTAATCTGAAAAGTAGTCAACACAGATCAACCATTTAGATCCTAAGCAATCAAAGAGATCTACTCCAACCTGAGCCCATGCTCTGTTAGGCACGTCTCTCGGCATTAACGGTTCTTTCTGCTGACTATTGCGATGACTCTGACAACTCGAACATTTGGCAATCATGTCCTCAATTTGCTTGCTAAGACCTGGCCAATACAATAAGTCTCTCGCCAGTTGCTTTGTTCTGACACTACCTTGATGTGCATTGTGCAATTTTCTCAAGGCTTCTGACCTCATACATTCGGAAACTATGACACGCTGGCCTCTAAACACTATTCCATCAAGTACACTCAACTCATCCTGGAAATTGAAGTATGGTTTGACACAATCAGCTACTAGATTTCTAGAATCAGGCCATCCATTTTTGATAACTGAGATAAGGGACTGTAACGTTTCATCTTTGCTAGTGTTTTCTCTAATTTCAACTAATCTTGAGTCACACAAGTGATGTAAGTTAGACATTTCACTGACGTCTACTGAACAAATTTCTGCAGTTCGCTCTTTCAGGAAGTTTCTGCTTAGCGCATCTGCTACCGGAATGTCTTTGCCACGCTTAGCAATCAACTTGAAATCATAACCCTGAAGGCGCATTCTCATTTTTTGTAACCGAATCGGTATTTGATGCAACGGTTTCGCAACAATTCTAATCAATGGCAAATGATCTGTCTCAATTGTCACGTCTGTTCTGCCATAGACGTAGGTATGAAACTTGTGTGCTGCAAAAACAATAGCCAACAGCTCCTTTTCAATTTGTGCATAGGCAAATTCAGAATCTGTGAGGGCTTTAGATGCATACGCTACAGGAGCATTGTTTTGCATTAAGACAGCACCCAAACCTGCTTGACTAGCATCACACGAGATGACTACCGGATCCTTTAAACTGTAGAACCTGAGGACCGGAGCGGAAGTTAGGACTGCTTTGATTTTATTGAGGGCTTCTCTGTGCACATCATCAAAATGCCATTCAAAGTTTGGCTCATTAGACTCTTTGATTAGAGCTCTAAGTGGTTCAGTGAGGCATGACAAGTTTCGCAGGTATTTACAAATGTAAGTAACCATGCCTAAAATAGTGTGGACATTTGCGATTGATTGCGGTTCTGGCATGTCCAAAATTGCTCGAACTCTCTCTGGATCCAATGCCAGTCCATTGTTTGTAAATTTGTGCCCACTATATACCACTGACTCGGCACAGAGTTGTGTTTTGCTAGGCGAAAATGTTACATAGTTAGCACGTGCAACTTTCAAAGTTTCTCTCAATATCTGGTTGTGCCTCTCTAACGAGTCACTGGCAATGAGAAAGTCATCCATGATAATGTGAAGGCCCTCCACCTTACCGAATATGCCCCCAAATATTCTTTGGAAAAGCTCTGGAGCTGATTTGATGCCCATGGGCAAGCGCTTATACCTATATCGACCGAATGGCGTGTTAACAGTCCAGTGAATTACCACTAAACAGTAATGCTCTATCATTACCACAAATATGGTAGCGATAGAACAGCTACCATAAAAGAGGAATGCTCTACTGTTACTAAATTCTGGTAGCGTTTGCAGTTCATTAATAATATGTTAGATGGCAGCAGTATCCACTTTAAAAGGGGTGATTTAGATCTTTATCACTGATGATTGATACCAGCTGATGCTGGGTGTGCAACCCCCTCCCTTCACCTCTCTGTGATTTTACCCCCTCCCGCTTGTCACCCCCTCCAGCTGTCCAGTAGCAGCTAATAGCCACATCTTTATCATGTACAATATATTGGTATCAATTAAGAATGGGAGATAGAAACTCTCCATAGAAGAGAGAACATTTTCTGTCACACAACCCACACATTATTTGTAAAATATATACAGACACGAAACTATTTAAGCAGAAATCTAAAATGTTTGTTAAACATTGATAAATATTAAATATTAAATGTTACATTCCCATTTTTATCTAAATTTCTTTTTTGATTGCAAACAGCCAATCAACCAATCAATTTAACTATCAATCAATCAGTCTTACTATCAATCTAACTATCAATCAATCAATCTAACTATAAATCAATCAATCTAACTATCAATCAATCAATCTATACATCTATCAATCAATCAATCAATTGAACTATCAATCAATCAATTAATCTAACTATCAATCAATCAATCTATCTAACTATCAATCAATCAATCTAAATATCAATCTATCTATCTATCTATCTATCTATCTATCAATCAATCAATCACTCAATCTAACTATCAATCAATCAATCAATCTTACTATCAGTCAATCAATCTAACTATCAATCAATCAATCTTATTATCAATCAATCAATCTAACTATCAATCAATCAATCTAACTATCAATCAATCACTCAATCTAACTATCAATCAATCAATCACTCAATCTAACTATCAATCAATCTTACTATCAGTCAATCAATCTCACTATCAGTCAATCAATCTCATTATCAATCAATCAATCAATCAATCTAACTATCAATCAATCAATCAATCTAACTATCAATCAATCAATCTAACTATCAATCAATCAATCTAACTATCAATCAATCAATCTAACTATCAATCAATCTATCTATCTATCCATCTATCTATCTGTCTGTCTGTCTGTTTATCAAGCTATTATGCAGTGTGTGAAATATCATTATATAAGTTACTGTCGTTCTTTCTTTTCAATCAATTTAACAATCAATCAATCAATCTGTCTATCTATCTATCTATCTATCATCCATCCTTCTATCTATCTATCTATATATCTATATCTGCTATTTCATTTTGACTGACGAGGTTATTTCAAAAATCTTAAACCCTTGAAGAAATTACACCATCCAGACCTTACTATTATGACTACCTCACTATTAAGACCACTTCTCTATTAGGCCATCTCACGCAGACTACCTTACTATCAAGACCTCACTATTAAGAACCACTCATTACTGATCACCTCACTGTTAAGACTACCTTGCCACTAAGATCTGCTTATTATTCAGACCACCTCACTATTGAGACCACCTCTGAAACAGGCCACCTTACCATAAAGACCAGTTTTTCCAATTATTGACCACCTCACTGTTAAGACCACCTCACAGTATTATTAACAACCTCGCCATTAGGATCAGCAATGCAAGGTCGGCATG
Source organism: Alitta virens (assembly GCA_932294295.1). Lineage (NCBI taxonomy): Eukaryota > Metazoa > Annelida > Polychaeta > Phyllodocida > Nereididae > Alitta > Alitta virens. Next base: position 37,846,591 of record OW028583.1, read on the forward strand.
ATGCTATTATGGAACCACAACATGATTTATAAATTGATTCAATCACTATGTTTGCTGGTCATTATCTAATCTATTTTACATGCTTGCAAATATATTTATCTATTTCATATTTAATGTCTCGCCGATTCTCCAGCAAATGTATGTAATAATACCCCATGATCACATTATTAAAATAAACAGAAACTGAACTGTCATATAATTGTCAATTTACTGTACCTAACACTATTTTGAACCTAGATCTGTAGATACAAGAATCTGGAATAAAAATAACATTTCATAATTTATTTTAATCTGCACAGTATTATAATAGCTATTAGAGAAACTAGACCTAATTTCACCAAGATAAAATCATGGAGCTAAGAATCCACTCTGGTCTCCATGATATTTGTAGTTTTAGTTTCAAAGTTGGCAAGACTTGTTTTTTCCTACACTGCCTTTTTCCCTGGTAGTAGCTTCAATTTCTAGTTCAAAGTTTTTGCCAGCTAAAGTGGTTCATTGATGCATCAGGGAGGTAATTTCTATTGGTCATATGAAAAAAAAAATTCTAGATGTCAACAAATGAGATTACCTTTAAACAGACATGGATGCTTCTCAATAAATGGACAGCCTCTGGTGAAGGGGCCACCATTTGGCTGGCACTCTGGAGTTAAAACACCCCCCGGAAGTTGGGCTTCAAAGCAGAAATTAAGTCCCATTTCAAGGCCCCCAGCTGCATATGCAGTGCCAATATTATATATACTATACATGTGTGTGGTGCCAAAGCCATGTATGCCCCTTCCTCAGGTTTAGATGTTTTATTAACACTTTTCCATGTATTTCGAAAAAAAAACTAATTCTTAGGCAGGGTGGATACAAGGGTGAGTCAGTCAGTCAGGTACTTACAGTATTCTACATTTATATTTCCGTCTCAATCTTAACATAAACTTTTGTGGTTACTCAAGACCATTTTGCATAAAACAATACCACGGTGGCATGAAGAATGGATTGAATCAGTAGTAGTGCAGCCTTCTACTTTCTTGACCTATGTACATAAGAATTTATTTATTTTGAATTCACACACAAATTTTATCAGATTATTATAGGCATTATGATAATTTTTAGGCTTTAGACATGGTAATTTGTTACAATGAATTAAGCCAAGCATTATTTCACCATGGAGCAAAGGTTATTACATACAATATGTTTGAGGCATTTATATGCTGTTTTGAGATGGCCCCTACTTCTATAAGTCAGAGCAAGGATCTCATCATGCGTCTTTGGCTAAATCATTGGGGACCATCTCAAAATGATAAACTGCTGAGAATTTTATTTTTTTAGAAACTTTCTCCTTTAAACAGAAGTTATATCAATCAGTTTATCTATATAATTATTATTATAACATGTTATAGTACACTTACTTTATACCCAGATAGCATTCCAAATCGGGCAAGCGTCGTTTCTACATTGTTTTGACGTCGCCAACATCGCACCGACGTCGATACGATTTGTAATGCTTACTGGGTATAAAACATTCAAATGCACTTGACAATATAACGATAAAATCAGAGTCTAAAAATCTAGAAAATCGAATTAAAATGAAGCCAACTGATGTACATAAACTAAAACTAGAAGAATCGGGTAAAGGCCATATGTCTAACGAGATATTATCTCCTTTTATCTATTTCAAACGAGATACTATCTTGTTTGAACGAAATAATATCTCATTCTAGCGAAAAAACATCGCGTTCTAAAGAAATAATAACTTGTTCCAACGATAAAGTATCTTGTCCTAACAAAAAACTAAGTTGTTCTCGTTTGGACAAGATAATTTTTTGTTGGAACAAGATATTATTTTAGCATTATTTCACTAGAATAAGATATTATCTCATTTGGCCCAGATAGTTTTTCGTTGGGACCATATAGTTTTATATTGGGACAAGATAGTTTTTCGTTGGGAAAAGATGTTATCTCGTTAGAACCAGATATTTAAAAAAAAGTCCATATCCCCTCCCAGCCGCTGCAGAAAACTGACATGTTTTTCCTTTAGTGGGGAGGTAAGCCATTCATTCCACAGGAAGGTATTATTGAATGGGTCTAATTATGTTTAAGAACCAGTTTGAATACAGACAATTAAGAGAAATACAGACAGATAGATAGATAGACAGACAGACAGACAGACAGACAGACAGACAGACAGACAGACAGACAGACAGACAGACAGACAGACAGACAGACAGACAGATAGATAGATAGATAGATAGATAGATAGATAGATAGACAGATAGATAGATAGACAGATAGATAGACAGATAGATTGACAGATAGACAGATAGATTGACAGATAGACAGATAGATTGACAGATAAACAGATAGATAGATAGATAGATAGATAGATAGATAGATAGATAGATAGATAGGTAGATAGATAGACTGATAGATTGACAGATAGACAGATAGATTGACAGATAGACAGATAGATTGACAGATAGACAGATAAACAGATAGACATATAGATAATTAGATAGATAATTAGATAGATACATACATACATAGATATATAGATAGATAGGTAGATACATGGATAGATAGGTAGATAAATAGACAGATAGATAATTAGATAGGTAGATAGATATATAGATAGATAGATAGATACATAGATACATAGATAGATAGGTAGATACATAGATAGATATATAGATAGATAGACAGACATATAGATAGATAGATAGACAGATAGGTAGACAGATAGATAAAGAGATAGACATACAGACAGACAGATAGACAAATAAATAGACAGACAGATAGATGGATAGATAGATAGATAAATAGATAGACAGATAGACAGATAAATAGATAGACAGATAGATAGATAGACAGACAGACATATAGACAGACAGACAGATAGATAGTCAGATAATTAGATAGATAGGTAGATAGATAGACACATAGACAGATAGATTGATAGATTTTAAGAATAATGTGATCTTAACAGTGAGGTGGTCTTTTGTAACAGTGATAGTGAGGTGTTAATAGTGATGCGGTCTTAAAGTGGTCTTATTGGTGATGTGTTCAAACTAAAGAGGTGGTCTTAATAATGGGTAAACTAAAATTTGGAGAAATATCATGATAGGGTGAGAGAAAGTTTGGGGAAATATCAGCACAAATTTTCCAATAGGCCCGTGGAAGGGGGGGGGGGGCACTGTAAACGCCACTTCGTATAGACTACAATAATGAAAAGAATACAGTTTTCGGATTAGCTAATACAGTGTATATACTGAGATTAAATATGTTCAATCAATTAATCAATCAGTAAATCAGTCCATCAATCCATCCACCCATTTATCCATCTATCTATCTTTCTTTCTTTTTCTTTCTTTCTGTTTTTATTTCTTATTTCCAGCTTTTTTTTTCTTATTAATTTCTATGTATCTACCTTTCGTTTTTTCTTTCTTTCTTTCTTTCTGTCTTTCTTTCTTTCTATCTTTCTTTCTTTCTTTCTATCTTTTCTTTCTTGCTTTCTATCTTTCTTTTTTTTATTTTGCTTTTCTCTAATACGTTTTTACCCTTCACACCAACTTATACATTATTAATATGCTTTATACTTATTAATTTACATTTTAAAGAATTTTTTTTCAGTGAACATTGTTTAAAATGAAATGAAGTTCCTTAAATTACAGATATCTAGCAAACAAGCTGAAACACCCATTTACTTGTGAACTTTATTATTAAGACAAGAAATTGAGTTTATGAGGCTGACTTATCAAACAAGATTGATAAGCATCATAATGTACACTGCTATCTGCATATAGTAGACATCGGGTCAAGGGGTGCGGAGCTGATAGGAGATGGGGCAGTCAAAAGGGGGGGGGGGGTGTAAATTGGCTATCAGATAAGAGGTATGGCTCTGCCTGACCTCTGGGGTGAAAATGATAAACTATGATAGGCTTTTAAGAGGGGTAAACTTCTATCATTACCATTCTGTCGGGAACGCTAGAATTTATGAAAACAAACTCTTACGAGCACTTTTTTCCCCTTACGATCACTTTTGATGAAAAAAATCATGAGTAAACTAGAGACACTGGGTCAACTTTTAGTGATGGTTTGAGGTCGATAGGGCAACTGGAACATATTCAGAATCACGTTTAAAGGTGAAAATGAGCCTCAGTACGTTACCACAGAAGTGTAGCTGTTGCTGCCTGCCTGCCTATCATTACCAATTAAATGGTAGCGCTGGAGCGCTACTATTTCGTGATAATTCACTCGACTGGTTAAAGGCAGTGTAATTACGCGATTGTGCATCTAAGACAAGCTGAAAGTACCCAGAATTCGCATCAAGAACTGTGAAGTACTTAGCTGGGCCACATTTCCTGGCCACTTCTTCAACGGTGGTTGTGGGGTGTAATTCCCGGTGGATCGTGTTGTTCAAATCTTTTGGGTCTATAGTAATTCTGACTGTTTGGTCCTTTTTAGGTACCACATGCAATGCGCTGCACCATACTGTAGGTTCCCCTACTGGAATTTTCTCTATAATTTCTAATGACTCAAGCTCTTCTAGTTTGTCTAGTACAGCTTCTCAAAGAGCTGCTGGGACTGGTCTGGCTGGTTGTGCTACAGGAATAGCTGATTCTGACAACTTCAACTTAACTTCACCTGGCACTTTGCCTAACCCTTGAAAAACATCCGAGTATTGTTGCAGAATGTCTCGTGCACTACTGTACCTACAATTGGTAACATTGTCTGGCCAATTAACTTGTTGTTTCTGTGTCTCACTAGCATTCACTAACTTGACTAAGTTCATCAAAGTACAATGTTGTAGGCCTAACACATTTGCCATCAACAATTTCGCAGTCTATTGTAAAGATCTGACCATTGTGCACACACGGTAACGTTGTTACCCCTACGGGATAAATGGACTGATTGCCAAATCCTATCAACCGGGTTCTACTAAGTCTGACTGGTGGTTTCTGACTGAGTGCATCAAAGGATTTCTTAGACACAGTACTAGATTCTGCTGCGGTATCTAATCTGAACATCATTTGACCACAATTCTGAATTTCAAACTGTTTTGACCACATCTTGGAGGTATTGATACCATTCATCCAAACATATTTGTCATCATAATCATCATGAACAACATCATTCACATAATCAACATGGTTATTGCAATCATAGTTATTGAATGCATTGTCATTTTGCACATAGTCATTTGTCTGCACATACACACGGGACGTCTGTCTACGACACATTCTGGCGAAGTGGTTCCGAAGCCCACAAACTGCACAAACTTTTCCGTACGCAGGGCACTGTTGCGGTTGATGTTGTGTGCCACATCGTGAACAATTTCCATCAGTTCGACCTGTACGCTGTTGTCCATGTGGTCGATCATAGTTCCTGGGACCTGAATGCGATGATCCACGATCCTGTCGAGATGATTGATGACCTTGCTGTGACTGGTGACTTACTTGTGACCTGTCATAATTCTGCTGTGAGCGACTGTTACTATGGTTATGACCTGGAAGTCTCTGAGGGCGTCGGCCTCGTCCACGGCCTCGACTGACAGCGTTGACTTGACTATTTTTGTTTCCATCTGTCACGTTCAATGATTCTTGCCTCTGTTCTTGCAAGTGACCCTTCTTTATAAGTTGATCTAGAGACAAATCTTCTGCCCAAAGTCAATCTCTCAAGTCTTTACTTCTAACACCTGATGACAGTTGTTTACAAAGTTGGTTTTCCGATGTGTCCCCAAATTCACATCTAATTGCTAATGCACAGTCTTGATATATATGCCCCTATGGTCTCACCTTCTTCCTGATAGCAAGAGTCAAATTTCTTCATGTTTTAATTTTGACCAACTTTTTTGGCTCAAAGTGGTTGTCGAAGGCATCCAAGACATCCTTAAATTTGTCAGCTTCAGCTGGCCAACAAATACAAATGTGGTTAATGTTTCTCGCAGTCTCGGGCCTATACCATATTTTAGAATTGCAATTTTTCTGGAATCTTACGCATCTGGTATACCTGCTGCAATGAAGTAGTTTAGTAATTCTGCCTTGTAGTCCAGCCATGTGCGTGATGAGCAGCTGCCTTGATCTTCGTTCAACTTTGGCGGGGAGAAACCTGCTGCAGCCATGATGTCAACAATATGTTGCTGTGTTAAAATGTTCTCTGGGTCCTTGGGAAGACTTCTGACACCATGTTATGTCTTCGTATTTGTTACTCTTTTGGATGCTTCCAGATTAAAGATATGCAATAACATAATGATTCGTTCCAGACTCCATCTTTATTGGTTCCCTCTATCTACACCAGAGGGCGAACAATCAAATTAGACAAGTACGCCACCTAGCGTATATTACATACTCCAATATGTTTATTCAACTAAACAGCAAACTCCATGTGCAAGCACTCTGGGTGATAATACAGAACCACATGTCTAAAGCCCCGTTCCCACATAGCCGGTTTTGCCGTAGTGAACCCCTAGTATGAGGTAACGGTTACGTAACGGCCGAAATGCAAGGGATTCTGGCGGAAAAAGGCGCTGGGCATGACCCGGCGGGTAACTCGCCGGGTTCTACAGGTGATTCGATGGGTCACTCGGCGGGTGATACGGGTGACTCGCCGAGTTGTAGGAGTGACTCGCAGGGTTGTTTGATAGACTCGCCGGGTTAAGCAAGGTAGCTACGGCGAGTCACCCATAGAACCCGCCGAGTCACCCGTCGAATGATAGGCCGCCGCCAGCCTACCTGCCTTCTCAGACGAATATCTCGCTTAATATTTGGTCTATTTTCGATCTGAAAAGACGTGTGGAATAAGTATGAACTCTACTACAATACAGTCTTTATTTGACTAATATTAGAGGAGGAGCGGCCTTTTAAAGTATATACAACCCCTATTTCGATTCCCGGTCGAGCCTAAGTTGGATGGCTGTTTCATCCTTCGTCTCATTGCCATGGTCTCTGCCTGTCCTAATTAGCCCAACTGGTGCAGAAATAAAGGCAGTAAAGCCCTAATCACACACACACACACACCATAATTGCGGAAGACCTAAGGTTTTACAAGTTTGATGTTTTCCTCAGTAAGCAGTGTGGTATTAATACCTGTGGTTGTTGAGGCTTCTTCAAAGTCTTTTGCATTTTTGACAATAGGGACCTTGTAAGACCTGCTTTGCCACATGCCTTTTTGCTCTGTCACCCAGGGGGTCATTGGGCCCTTTGCCATGGGCTGTGGCAAAGAATGACCAGGAGATGTCAACTTGTCGGAACATGAAATTAACTTTGGCAAGAAATGAGGAATGAATGATTCTTCAACTATTAGGCAGGCCCATCTGTCCAGATCTTAACCTTGATCACTTGTGGGAGGGTTGCAGTGAGGTAAGCCATGAAATTAAATGTGAAGGCAATTATGGTACATAATGGTATAATAATACATAATAAGGTAAATATTAGACTCAGGGTCTAATGGTAAACCAAGTCCAAATCCAAGGTATTGTGAAGTTGTATAGTTATTAACTAAAACTTTCATTTAGAGCATAACCTTTCAGACAATAACAGGTGGTCTTCTTTCCCTTGTGCCACTTCTTTTGTTTCTTTCTTCTGACTTCACTACATGCTGTAATGGCAACAAAAGTTAACATTAACGATACAATCATTTCGCAATGAGGACAAACATCTTCTGTGTCTTGCCCATTAGGCGTGGACTCTGACAAGGTAGAATAAGTAAACATTAAATTCAAATGATTAATTCTGCACGAAGGCAGATATAGTCATTGCAGTAAAAACTCTTACCATTTTCATGGGAACTACTAACAGATGGTGATCTCTTCCTCTTGCTACATTTCTTCTTCCTCAGTAAGTCAAGTTTGAAACTGCCTTCCTCATCTTTCCCATCATGAGTGGTGCTGAGGGTGTCCTTGTCGCTCTCAGCCTGACTGGAGTCTGCAAAGGTACAAGAAGTATATCAATGTCTAATGTTGACAACGTTTGCATGAAGGCAAATATAGTCATTGCATTAACAACTCTTACCATTTCCATCAGAGATAGTACTGGATGGTGATCTCTTCCCCTTGCTCCTACTTTTCTTCTTCACTACATCAAGCTTGACACTGTCTTCCTCATCTTTCTCATCTTCAGTGGTGCTGGGAGTTTAAGGGCGGGCGCCTAGCTCAGAGGTAGCGCTCTGGGCTTCCAACCGCTGGGTCTCGGGTTCCATTCCCGGTCGAGCCTAAAGGGGGTTTCACACATAGCCGGATCAGACGCCGGAGCATCCCGGAGTAACATTTTATTACCTCCGGGGGGTTCCGGGATCAAAGAGCTGTTAAATGTCAACAAAAAATAAATGTTTGGCGATGTGTACACGATGTCAATACGGTCTCAACAAGGAGCTAACACGACTGTCCCGTTTAGAATGCGGAGTGAACCAGATTTTCACAGTGCCTTCGCGGATATCACCGGTCTTTACACCGTGTTCATTCGTGTGGAACCGTGTTGCTCCTTGTACTCTCCGGCATTAATGGCGGCGAAATATTCATGCCCGGATGTAGCCGGAGATATGCCGGAGTCAATACGGAGATTCCCGGAGATCGGCGGAATATATTGGGAGTCTACACGGATCTACACGGATCTACACGGATCTACACGGATTAAATTACTCCGGGAACTCCGGCATGAAAAATTAAACATGTTTAATTTTTTCCCCCGGAGTCCCAAGGTGGTCCAGGAGCGCCCCGGACAATGACGGACAATGCCGGACAATCCCGGACATGAACACGATGTCTACACGGCTTTCCCCGGAGTATGCGGGTGTATTCCGGAGTTGTCCTCCGGGACGCTCCGGCATCTGATCCGGCTATGTGTGAAACCCCCTTAAGTTGGATGGCTGTTTCCTCCTTCGTCTCATTGCCATGGTCCCTGCCTGTCCTAATTAGCCAAACTGGTGCAGAAATACAGGACGTAAAGCCCTATTCACACACACACAACAGATAATGCAGTTTTGCCTTTTGCAGTGCATCAGACACAATGATCAATGAAGTGATGATGTTTCTATAATACATCATGATGGTGTACACTATAATGTGTCTTTGATGCCAGTGAGCTGATTGGACTTCATCCTGGTACACCACAGCATAGTCCATCTATCAGCATTTTAAGCTTCTTATTTTTAAAGAACACAGGCTTAAGAATCAGAATTTCTTTTATTTTCCTTACATACACTTACTGTTGCTGCTGCTATATTATATCATTAATGAAATGGATGATAAAGTATGAAGTATGGAGGGAGACCCCCACAAGGCAATTTGCCGCTTCTTGGAGGCCACCCATGATATAGGTCAGGGAGCATCAGCCATACACCAGGAACACTGGTACATCATGTTTGACCACATGAAACTATTGAATCGTCAATAGGTATATTTCTTATTTTGTCAAAGAGGTGCAAAAGAAAAGAATAGTATGCAATCAAATGATATTTATGACAGATTTTCACAAGTGATCTGAAATCAGCTGGAAATGGTGTAATGATAAGGAGAAGTAGAATCCCGAAGGAACCAACAGATGAACAAAATGGTGGGTATTTGAACAAGGCAGGCCAAGTTGAAGGATAGAACTACTAGAAGTGCAAAATTTAAGAAAAGATGTCAGATCACATGTCACAAGTAAGTAGATGTGTATGCCTCAGTATGGCAGTAAGTTTAGCCATACATGTATTTGACAAGTAGCAATGACTCCATCAGGCATCCAAGCTCCATGAATATCAGAAGGACTGCATAAATTTCCTACAGTTTCTTTATCTGGACACAAATTACTGTCGACATGAAAAACAATTAGGATCATTGCAGTCAGTAATGTATTGATTAATTATCGATTTCTTGACATACAGTTTGAAACCATGCATGCTATGAGAGTGTATTTTACTTTTAAATTCATTTGTCATTTCATTAAAAAACTTTGATAACTTATATCTGGGACTGTTCTTTGCAAAATCATGGCTAACTCTTGGAAGTGCAAAGTTATCCAATCCTCTGGTAATATAAGAATGGACGCTTGAATGCCTACATTACCACAAGTAAAATAAGCAGGCAATAGCTTATTTTCCAGTTTATAGCAAAATTTAAAGCACTGCAGCACACATATGTCAGTACACCTTAACATTCCCAAACTTTTAAACAAAATTCCTGTATGAGCGTTATACTTGGCATTACAAATTGCTCTTATGGCTTTCTTCTGCAAGACAAGTAACCTATTCGCACATTTTTGCCAAAGCAATGCACCATAATTTAAATAAGGGACAATTAAAGCATTGTAAATATTCAATAAAACATCAATGGGTAGAAAGTGCTTCAACTTGTTAAGTATACCTGCAGTTTTAGAGATCTTTTTTGTTATTAGATTAATATGATTTTTCCAACTGATATGCTTATCCAATAGAATTCCAAGAAAATTAAACTCTTCAACAAATTCAATATTTCCATTTTCAAGAACAAGATCAGGATAGAACACAGATTTTTGTGGCATATGAAAAAGCATAGCCTTTGTTTTACGACAGTTCAGCGACAATTTATTTAGCTTCATCCAATCACAAATATTACACAATTCCTTATTAATTACATCTTGGACAGAGTTATTTTCTTGTTGGAAGGTACTTAAGGAGGCAGTGAGTGTGGTATCATCGGCATAGATAATGGGCTTGAATATGGTACTTGCCTTGCAGATATCATTCGCATAGATAATAAAAAACAGAGGTCCCAGCACTGATTCCTGGGGGACACCAGTTGATATGTAAGCACGTTCTGACGTAACATTTCCAAATTCAACAAACTGAGACCGATCATTCAAGTAACTTTTGACAAGGTTTAAGGCTGATTCATGAAAACCATAATATTGTAATTTCCCAATTAAAATCTCATGATCTATAGTATCGAATGCCTTCGATAAGTCCAAAAACATACTAATAGGAGTTTCACCTTTATCTAAGTCAAACAGAATTCTATCAACAAGTTCTAGAGTGCTTTAAGAAAGGGGGTAAAAATATTTATTACTAACTAACAAAATGTGCACGCTACAATTGATTACATGATCTTTTGCTGATCAAACAAATGTAACAATTTGATAATTGATTACATAATACATAAAACAATATTATGGTACGTAATGGTATAATAATACAAAATAAGGTAAATATTAGACTTAGGGTCTAATGGAAAACCAAGCCCAAATCCAAGGTAGTGTGTAGTTATATAGTTATTAACTATGGTTTTTTTGAAGAGCGGAGACCATCTTTGACATAGCTTTAAGCATTACTTTTGCCACTGGCATAAGTCCTCCCCGACAGAAACTATGGCCAGCAATCCTGGAAGTGTCACAGTGGGCACTGAGTTTACCCTTGACCTCAGAGACAAAGGCAGGGGCAGTAAGAGGGTGGTACGAAGCTCCATGGGATAGCACTAATGCTGGGCCATGTGGTGATGCCCCATGAGTTAATCTAAGGGCCTGAAAAAACGGCCTGGGTGGGGCAGAGTCTGTGCCCAACGATTCTTGGTAGAGGCAGGACCTGGACAAGGTCACAAAATTGATTGGTCTTTGATCATCGTATAATTAATCTGAGGCCCTGGTTGGTGAAAACAAGGCCCTAGAGAAGCAGGTAGCACATTGGATCTTCTTAACAATCCAAAAAACATAAGTAAGGCAGCTGCCCACAAATTGGCTCCACGGTAACTTGGCTGGCCCAAGATAATTTTCCTGCTAATGACTAGATTTTCTTTCATAGATTAATTTGACTTCAGACATGAACTTTGACGATTTGACATGTGGTAATTGTAAACAACAGCTGATTGTGTCCAGTTCAATGCCCAAAAATGTCAAACACTGTGAAGGTCCAACGACTTTTGAGTAGTTAATAGCAAATCCAAGATAACGTAATGTCTTTCATGTATGGTCTTGCTGATGATAAGAAAGTCATCTAGGTATGCAACTAATCCATTAATTCCTTTTGATTATATAACTTGGCAAACAGATTGGGTAAGGTCATTCAAAATTGCTGGGCTAAGCTTAGCACCAAACATTAACCTGGTATTATACATAATGGATGGGGTATGGTCTCCAGAAAAGTCCATGCTAATCCTGACACTTCATAATCAGAAGGGTGAATTTTGACAGACCTGTAAGCATTGGACAGGTCAAATTTTGCCAAATAACATCCAGGTGTGATAAAAGAATTGGCATTCTGAATTGACTGATATGAAAACTTTCATTTAGAGCATAACCTTTTGGACAGCTGCAGTCAAGGATGAGAAGAATTTTGTTCTTATCCACAGCCCCCAAAGCTGATATAATCCTTGGCCTAATGGAAGCCATCATATAGCGCCCATTAGCTAAATTCCTCCTTGATTTGTTGTTGCACGAGGGTGCATCTATGTTCATCAGTTGCAGATTTAGAATTGTTTTCTCAAATACCTGGGCCTTCATATTGTTTGGTTGTAACTCGAAATCCATTTAAAATGCCATCTAACAAGAATACCCTTTTTTGATCATCCAGTGGCAATGCTGCCTCCCAAGCACTGTACTGGAGGGTCCCATCCTTGTTAATAGCTAGTCGGTTTTTGCAGAAGTGCCAGTTGTGGCATCCAGTTTTCTATGCACGTACCAGTAGTAATGTACCTCCTTTGCCTCCGCAGTCAAGCGTGATGAATGACCTAGTTTCGGTAATGATGTCACGAGGGGTCACGGGGTTGACCTAGTTTCCATTTCGGGGTCATGGGCATGACCTAGTTTCGTTTATGACGTCATTGTATAGCATCCGATCAGTACATAGTACATACTAAATCTATATGTAAATACATAGTATAGGACCAAAAAATCAACCCGTATATGACTATATTGTATAGGATCAGTGCATAGATCTGTATATGACTATATTGTGTAGAATCATTACATAGTAATCGTAACCTAATGTCTGCCGTAAGAACTTAAACAATGTACTTGTATAGTGTACTTGTGCAGTGCGCTACTGTATAATGCCTTTTTTTTCGTGAAAATAAATTATTGATCCCCACAACCTATGTGTGTAATTGTTTTTCAATTGGTGTAGGCGCACGTGTGTGGTGTCACGAATGAAGTATGGAGTCGATGAACACCTTTATGCGTCCACCAGGGGGTGAGCACCTGTTAAGGGGTTGGAAGGGGTGGTAGACTGTCAGCGTTTAATGTGATTTATTTAACAGTGGGGTTTGGTCATTTCTACTAACCTTCCGCCGTGACATCCCTTGAAACTTGGTGACATGGGGTGACACGGGGTGAAAAGTCATGACATTCAGAGGTAGCGTTCTGGGCTTCCAACCGCTGGGTCCCGGGTTCGATTCCTGGTCGAGCTTAAGTTGGGTGGCTGTTTCATCCTTCGTCTCATTGCCATGGTCTCTGCCTGTCCTAATTAGCCCAACTGGTGCAGAAATAAAGGCAGTAAAGCCCTAATCACACACACACACACACCATAATTGCGGAAGACCTAAGGTTTTACAAGTTTGATGTTTTCCTCAGTAAGCAGTGTGGTATTAATACCTGTGGTTGTTGAGGCTTCTTCAAAGTCTTTTGCATTTTTGACAATAGGGACCTTGTAAGACCTGCTTTGCCACATGCCTTTTTGCTCTGTCACCCAGGGGGTCATTGGGCCCTTTGCCATGGGCTGTGGCAAAGAATGACCAGGAGATGTCAACTTGTCGGAACATGAAATTAACTTTGGCAAGAAATGAGGAATGAATGATTCTTCAACTATTAGGCAGGCCCATCTGTCCAGATCTTAACCTTGATCACTTGTGGGAGGGTTGCAGTGAGGTAAGCCATGAAATTAAATGTGAAGGCAATTATGGTACATAATGGTATAATAATACATAATAAGGTAAATATTAGACTCAGGGTCTAATGGTAAACCAAGTCCAAATCCAAGGTATTGTGAAGTTGTATAGTTATTAACTAAAACTTTCATTTAGAGCATAACCTTTCAGACAATAACAGGTGGTCTTCTTTCCCTTGTGCCACTTCTTTTGTTTCTTTCTTCTGACTTCACTACATGCTGTAATGGCAACAAAAGTTAACATTAACGATACAATCATTTCGCAATGAGGACAAACATCTTCTGTGTCTTGCCCATTAGGCATGGACTCTGACAAGGTAGAATAAGTAAACATTAAATTCAAATGATTAATTCTGCACGAAGGCAGATATAGTCATTGCAGTAAAAACTCTTACCATTTTCATGGGAACTACTAACAGATGGTGATCTCTTCCTCTTGCTACATTTCTTCTTCCTCAGTAAGTCAAGTTTGAAACTGCCTTCCTCATCTTTCCCATCATGAGTGGTGCTGAGGGTGTCCTTGTCGCTCTCAGCCTGACTGGAGTCTGCAAAGGTACAAGAAGTATATCAATGTCTAATGTTGACAACGTTTGCATGAAGGCAAATATAGTCATTGCATTAACAACTCTTACCATTTCCATCAGAGATAGTACTGGATGGTGATCTCTTCCCCTTGCTCCTACTTTTCTTCTTCACTACATCAAGCTTGACACTGTCTTCCTCATCTTTCTCATCTTCAGTGGTGCTGGGAGTTTAAGGGCGGGCGCCTAGCTCAGAGGTAGCGCTCTGGGCTTCCAACCGCTGGGTCTCGGGTTCCATTCCCGGTCGAGCCTAAAGGGGGTTTCACACATAGCCGGATCAGACGCCGGAGCATCCCGGAGTAACATTTTATTACCTCCGGGGGGTTCCGGGATCAAAGAGCTGTTAAATGTCAACAAAAAATAAATGTTTGGCGATGTGTACACGATGTCAATACGGTCTCAACAAGGAGCTAACACGACTGTCCCGTTTAGAATGCGGAGTGAACCAGATTTTCACAGTGCCTTCGCGGATATCACCGGTCTTTACACCGTGTTCATTCGTGTGGAACCGTGTTGCTCCTTGTACTCTCCGGCATTAATGGCGGCGAAATATTCATGCCCGGATGTAGCCGGAGATATGCCGGAGTCAATACGGAGATTCCCGGAGATCGGCGGAATATATTGGGAGTCTACACGGATCTACACGGATCTACACGGATCTACACGGATTAAATTACTCCGGGAACTCCGGCATGAAAAATTAAACATGTTTAATTTTTTCCCCCGGAGTCCCAAGGTGGTCCAGGAGCGCCCCGGACAATGACGGACAATGCCGGACAATCCCGGACATGAACACGATGTCTACACGGCTTTCCCCGGAGTATGCGGGTGTATTCCGGAGTTGTCCTCCGGGACGCTCCGGCATCTGATCCGGCTATGTGTGAAACCCCCTTAAGTTGGATGGCTGTTTCCTCCTTCGTCTCATTGCCATGGTCCCTGCCTGTCCTAATTAGCCAAACTGGTGCAGAAATACAGGACGTAAAGCCCTATTCACACACACACAACAGATAATGCAGTTTTGCCTTTTGCAGTGCATCAGACACAATGATCAATGAAGTGATGATGTTTCTATAATACATCATGATGGTGTACACTATAATGTGTCTTTGATGCCAGTGAGCTGATTGGACTTCATCCTGGTACACCACAGCATAGTCCATCTATCAGCATTTTAAGCTTCTTATTTTTAAAGAACACAGGCTTAAGAATCAGAATTTCTTTTATTTTCCTTACATACACTTACTGTTGCTGCTGCTATATTATATCATTAATGAAATGGATGATAAAGTATGAAGTATGGAGGGAGACCCCCACAAGGCAATTTGCCGCTTCTTGGAGGCCACCCATGATATAGGTCAGGGAGCATCAGCCATACACCAGGAACACTGGTACATCATGTTTGACCACATGAAACTATTGAATCGTCAATAGGTATATTTCTTATTTTGTCAAAGAGGTGCAAAAGAAAAGAATAGTATGCAATCAAATGATATTTATGACAGATTTTCACAAGTGATCTGAAATCAGCTGGAAATGGTGTAATGATAAGGAGAAGTAGAATCCCGAAGGAACCAACAGATGAACAAAATGGTGGGTATTTGAACAAGGCAGGCCAAGTTGAAGGATAGAACTACTAGAAGTGCAAAATTTAAGAAAAGATGTCAGATCACATGTCACAAGTAAGTAGATGTGTATGCCTCAGTATGGCAGTAAGTTTAGCCATACATGTATTTGACAAGTAGCAATGACTCCATCAGGCATCCAAGCTCCATGAATATCAGAAGGACTGCATAAATTTCCTACAGTTTCTTTATCTGGACACAAATTACTGTCGACATGAAAAACAATTAGGATCATTGCAGTCAGTAATGTATTGATTAATTATCGATTTCTTGACATACAGTTTGAAACCATGCATGCTATGAGAGTGTATTTTACTTTTAAATTCATTTGTCATTTCATTAAAAAACTTTGATAACTTATATCTGGGACTGTTCTTTGCAAAATCATGGCTAACTCTTGGAAGTGCAAAGTTATCCAATCCTCTGGTAATATAAGAATGGACGCTTGAATGCCTACATTACCACAAGTAAAATAAGCAGGCAATAGCTTATTTTCCAGTTTATAGCAAAATTTAAAGCACTGCAGCACACATATGTCAGTACACCTTAACATTCCCAAACTTTTAAACAAAATTCCTGTATGAGCGTTATACTTGGCATTACAAATTGCTCTTATGGCTTTCTTCTGCAAGACAAGTAACCTATTCGCACATTTTTGCCAAAGCAATGCACCATAATTTAAATAAGGGACAATTAAAGCATTGTAAATATTCAATAAAACATCAATGGGTAGAAAGTGCTTCAACTTGTTAAGTATACCTGCAGTTTTAGAGATCTTTTTTGTTATTAGATTAATATGATTTTTCCAACTGATATGCTTATCCAATAGAATTCCAAGAAAATTAAACTCTTCAACAAATTCAATATTTCCATTTTCAAGAACAAGATCAGGATAGAACACAGATTTTTGTGGCATATGAAAAAGCATAGCCTTTGTTTTACGACAGTTCAGCGACAATTTATTTAGCTTCATCCAATCACAAATATTACACAATTCCTTATTAATTACATCTTGGACAGAGTTATTTTCTTGTTGGAAGGTACTTAAGGAGGCAGTGAGTGTGGTATCATCGGCATAGATAATGGGCTTGAATATGGTACTTGCCTTGCAGATATCATTCGCATAGATAATAAAAAACAGAGGTCCCAGCACTGATTCCTGGGGGACACCAGTTGATATGTAAGCACGTTCTGACGTAACATTTCCAAATTCAACAAACTGAGACCGATCATTCAAGTAACTTTTGACAAGGTTTAAGGCTGATTCATGAAAACCATAATATTGTAATTTCCCAATTAAAATCTCATGATCTATAGTATCGAATGCCTTCGATAAGTCCAAAAACATACTAATAGGAGTTTCACCTTTATCTAAGTCAAACAGAATTCTATCAACAAGTTCTAGAGTGCTTTAAGAAAGGGGGTAAAAATATTTATTACTAACTAACAAAATGTGCACGCTACAATTGATTACATGATCTTTTGCTGATCAAACAAATGTAACAATTTGATAATTGATTACATAATACATAAAACAATATTATGGTACGTAATGGTATAATAATACAAAATAAGGTAAATATTAGACTTAGGGTCTAATGGAAAACCAAGCCCAAATCCAAGGTAGTGTGTAGTTATATAGTTATTAACTATGGTTTTTTTGAAGAGCGGAGACCATCTTTGACATAGCTTTAAGCATTACTTTTGCCACTGGCATAAGTCCTCCCCGACAGAAACTATGGCCAGCAATCCTGGAAGTGTCACAGTGGGCACTGAGTTTACCCTTGACCTCAGAGACAAAGGCAGGGGCAGTAAGAGGGTGGTACGAAGCTCCATGGGATAGCACTAATGCTGGGCCATGTGGTGATGCCCCATGAGTTAATCTAAGGGCCTGAAAAAACGGCCTGGATGGGGCAGAGTCTGTGCCCAACGATTCTTGGTAGAGGCAGGACCTGGACAAGGTCACAAAATTGATTGGTCTTTGATCATCGTATAATTAATCTGAGGCCCTGGTTGGTGAAAACAAGGCCCTAGAGAAGCAGGTAGCACATTGGATCTTCTTAACAATCCAAAAAACATAAGTAAGGCAGCTGCCCACAAATTGGCTCCACGGTAACTTGGCTGGCCCAAGATAATTTTCCTGCTAATGACTAGATTTTCTTTCATAGATTAATTTGACTTCAGACATGAACTTTGACGATTTGACATGTGGTAATTGTAAACAACAGCTGATTGTGTCCAGTTCAATGCCCAAAAATGTCAAACACTGTGAAGGTCCAACGACTTTTGAGTAGTTAATAGCAAATCCAAGATAACGTAATGTCTTTCATGTATGGTCTTGCTGATGATAAGAAAGTCATCTAGGTATGCAACTAATCCATTAATTCCTTTTGATTATATAACTTGGCAAACAGATTGGGTAAGGTCATTCAAAATTGCTGGGCTAAGCTTAGCACCAAACATTAACCTGGTATTATACATAATGGATGGGGTATGGTCTCCAGAAAAGTCCATGCTAATCCTGACACTTCATAATCAGAAGGGTGAATTTTGACAGACCTGTAAGCATTGGACAGGTCAAATTTTGCCAAATAACATCCAGGTGTGATAAAAGAATTGGCATTCTGAATTGACTGATATGAAAACTTTCATTTAGAGCATAACCTTTTGGACAGCTGCAGTCAAGGATGAGAAGAATTTTGTTCTTATCCACAGCCCCCAAAGCTGATATAATCCTTGGCCTAATGGAAGCCATCATATAGCGCCCATTAGCTAAATTCCTCCTTGATTTGTTGTTGCACGAGGGTGCATCTATGTTCATCAGTTGCAGATTTAGAATTGTTTTCTCAAATACCTGGGCCTTCATATTGTTTGGTTGTAACTCGAAATCCATTTAAAATGCCATCTAACAAGAATACCCTTTTTTGATCATCCAGTGGCAATGCTGCCTCCCAAGCACTGTACTGGAGGGTCCCATCCTTGTTAATAGCTAGTCGGTTTTTGCAGAAGTGCCAGTTGTGGCATCCAGTTTTCTATGCACGTACCAGTAGTAATGTACCTCCTTTGCCTCCGCAGTCAAGCGTGATGAATGACCTAGTTTCGGTAATGATGTCACGAGGGGTCACGGGGTTGACCTAGTTTCCATTTCGGGGTCATGGGCATGACCTAGTTTCGTTTATGACGTCATTGTATAGCATCCGATCAGTACATAGTACATACTAAATCTATATGTAAATACATAGTATAGGACCAAAAAATCAACCCGTATATGACTATATTGTATAGGATCAGTGCATAGATCTGTATATGACTATATTGTGTAGAATCATTACATAGTAATCGTAACCTAATGTCTGCCGTAAGAACTTAAACAATGTACTTGTATAGTGTACTTGTGCAGTGCGCTACTGTATAATGCCTTTTTTTTCGTGAAAATAAATTATTGATCCCCACAACCTATGTGTGTAATTGTTTTTCAATTGGTGTAGGCGCACGTGTGTGGTGTCACGAATGAAGTATGGAGTCGATGAACACCTTATGCGTCCACCAGGGGGTGAGCACCTGTTAAGGGGTTGGAAGGGGTGGTAGACTGTCAGCGTTTAATGTGATTTATTTAACAGTGGGGTTTGGTCATTTCTACTAACCTTCCGCCGTGACATCCCTTGAAACTTGGTGACATGGGGTGACACGGGGTGAAAAGTCATGACATTCAGAGGTAGCGTTCTGGGCTTCCAACCGCTGGGTCCCGGGTTCGATTCCTGGTCGAGCTTAAGTTGGGTGGCTGTTTCATCCTTCGTCTCATTGCCATGGTCTCTGCTTGTCCTAATTAGCCCAACAGGTGCAAAAATACAGGACGTAAAGCCCTAATCACACACACACACACACACTAACAGCATCTACCTCTGAACCCTGTAATACGCTCCTCACCCCCTATGGGTACCTCCAACCGCTGGGTCCCGGGTTCGATTCCCAGTCAAGCCTAAGTTGGATGGCGAATTCATCCTTCGTCTCATTGCCATGGTCTCTGCCTGTCCTAATTAGCCCAACTGGTGCAGAAATAAAGAAAGTAAAGCCCTAATCACACACACACACACACCATAATTGCGGAAGACCTAAGGTTTTACAAGTTTGATGTTTTCTTCAGTAAGCAGTGTGGTATTAATACCTGTGGTTGTTGAGGCTTCTTCAAAGTCATTTGCATTTTTGACAATAGGGACCTTGTAAGACCTGCTTTGCCACATGCCTTTTTGCTCTGTCACCCAGGGGGTCATTGGGCCCTTTGCCATGGGCTGTGGCAAAGAATGACCAGGAGATGTCAACTTGTCGGAACATGAAATTAACTTTGGCAAGAAATG
The DNA here is from genome assembly GCA_932294295.1 of Alitta virens. Taxonomy (NCBI): domain Eukaryota; kingdom Metazoa; phylum Annelida; class Polychaeta; order Phyllodocida; family Nereididae; genus Alitta; species Alitta virens. The sequence continues at coordinate 37,866,961 of OW028583.1, forward strand.
AGGAATGAATGATTATTCAACTATCAGGCAGGCCCATCTGTCCAGATCTTAACCTTGATCACTTGTGGGAGGGTTGCAGTGAGGTAAGCCATGACATTAAATGTGAAGGTAATTATGGTACATAATGGTATAATAATACATAATAAGGTAAATATTAGACTCAGGGTCTAATGGAAAACCAAGTCCAAATCCAAGGTATTGTGAAGTTGTATAGTTATTAACTAAAACTTTCATTTAGAGCATAACCTTTCAGACAATAACAGGTGGTCTTCTTTCCCTTGTGCCACTTCTTTTGTTTCTTTCTTCTGACTTCACTACATGCTGTAATGGCAACAAAAGTTAACATTAACGATACAATCATTTCGCAATGAGGACAAACATCTTCTGTGTCTTGCCCATTAGGCATGGACTCTGACAAGGTAGAATAAGTAAACATTAAATTCAAATGATTAATTCTGCACGAAGGCAGATATAGTCATTGTAGTAAAAACTCTTACCATTTTCATGTGAACTACTAAAGCCCCTGTCACACGGGCCGGTTGTGCCGTAGTGAACCCGTAGTATTACGTAATAGTTGCAGAAATCGCTACCCGGCTCGAAGCCGGCGGCCCCAATACGGCCACCCGTGGATACCCGTGGATACCCGTCAAGCACCCGTGGGACCCTTGGCCAAGCCGCGAAACCCGGCCCCGGTAGCCGGTTGTGCCATGCTTGCATGGCACAACCGTAGAAATCTCACGGGTGAAAAAAAAAAAAAAAAAAACCGTGGAAGCCGGCGGGTGACCCGTAGAAGCCGGCGGGTGACCCGTAAAAGCCGGCGGGTGACCCGTAGAAGCCGGCGGGCGACCCGTAGAACCCGCCAATTAACCGTCCCTAAATTCACCCTTTAGTAAAGCCGGCGGCTTGTTGAGGGGTTCTACGGTTAACCCGCCGGCTTTGACGGTTAACCCGACGGCTTTGACGGTTAACCCGACGGCTTTGACGGTTAGCCCGGCGGCTTCCACGGTTAACCCGCCGGCTTGCATAGCAAGCAATCGTGTTTGCCCAGTGTCATCCTGTGTGGATCCAATGCGACGCAATGACGCAATGAGCTGGGTTTATTATGTAATCACAGCGGGGTACGTTATCCAGGCAGTATATAAAGATTGACCAGTGGCTATCAGATCATTCAGCATCTTGCTACCAAATTGAGAAGACAAAGAATACACTGCTCCAGAAAATATTTTTTATCATGCCGATGAAGAAAATTACTGCACCTAGGACCAGGACAACTGCAGTTCCTGCTGAGGACACAGAGAAATCGCTCTCTTCACTTCAAGCCAGCGATGATGAAGTATCTTCTGCTTCATCAAAGAAGAAGAGTGCTCTTCCTGTGAAGGAGAAGATGGTGAAGAAGTCTGCACCTGCCAAGCGGACTGTACCTGCCAAGCGTACTGTACCTGCCAAGAGACGAAAAATTGCCACGAGGTCATCCTCAGATGCTGCCAGCACGGATGAGTCCGAGAAGTCTGCTCCTGCGCCTGCTCCTGCGCCTGCTCCTGCACCTGCACCTGCTCCTGCACCTGCGCCTGCTCCTGCACCTGCAACTTCTCCTGACACTTCACCTGCTCGCTCTGCAGGTCCTGCATCACCTGTTTTCTCAGGTAGAGGAAATGAGCCTCGGAAGAAGCAGGATAAGCTCTTCCTGCCACACCAGGATGAACAGGAAGTTGCGGATTGGTACAGGGACCACCCGATATTTTATGACCGGACCCTATCGGATTACAAGGACACCGGGAAGAAGACGGCCCTCCTTAATGCAATGGCTGCCAAGTTGAGTGTTCCCTGCACCGGTTTGCAACTCAGGACTTGGCTTGAATCCATCAGGACTAGTGCCGGAAAACTTATGAGGCAGGGGCCATCCGGAACTGCCAAGAGAAATCCCACGGAGAAAGAACAGTGGATATGTGCCAACTTCGGATTTCTAGTTGACCATATCACTAGAATTCCCAGTCGACAAGGAAGCAATGTTCTTTCAAAAAGACTTGCAAAAGATAACAGCAGCAGTGCTGCAGAAGAATTCGGGCCCCTGGAGATTTCGGATGACCCGGATATTTCCATGGATATCCCCCCAGCTCCTGCCAAGCGTTCCAAGGGCGGCCCCTACAAGAAACGTAGACAGCAACCCCAGGAGGAACCCCATCAGCAAAGAAGAATGGACGAGCTCATGGAATTGGCCAGGAGCTCAACAGGTGCCCTGCAGGCATCTTTTCACCAAATGGCTGCTGCTGCTCCTCCTCCTCCTCCTCGTCATCCAGTAGATCTCCACGAAAGGAGAATCCGGGCGATGGGAGACTACATCGTTGCGGAGTGCCTGATGATGGACACGGACACATTCGATGACTTTCATACGCAGCTGATGCCTATGATTTTCCAATTAAAAGGAAACCTTATGAGGAACAGAAGGCAGCCACAGCAACCCCAGCACCAGCAGCACCAGCAGCAGCACCAGCAGCAGCACCACCAGCAGCAGCACCAGCAGCAGCACCAGCAGCAGTTCTTCGCTCCTCCTCCTCCTCCTCCTCCTGGGCTTCAGTACACGACCATCCTGAGTCCACAAAAGAATTGGCCACCTGCAACTGCAGCTGGACCATCTTCACTGCCTCCTTCTGGCCCTCCGTCGATGATTTCTGAAATGCCACCTAGTAGCTCAACACCACTCAATATGAGCCAGTATCTCAACTTGTAGACAACCAACTTGTAGACAACCCCGGCCTTTTTCAAGGCCAAACAACCCCGGCCTTTTTCAAGGCCAAACAACCACGGCCTTTTTCGAGGCCAAACAACCCCGGCCTTTTTCAAGGCCACCAAATCCTCCCAAAAGAGCACGCCTTGTACACATATTTGTGTTAACAAGCAATCAAAAAAAAAAGTTCCCAAAACCCTCCAAACTTTCCTCTATCTTTGTCCAAAAAATAATAATATTTTAGTACAAAATAAACTTGTTCATATTTCCTTTGGATTAGATCACAATATTTCTTTATTATACACTTGAACTATCTTTCAGTAGATTGCATATTATCACACTTTACTGTTTTCATATTTCTTTAGCAAACAAATTTGTTACTAACTTAATAATTTTGAGCAAAGAAGACACCATTTTTTTGGTTCAGAACTGCCGTAGTTGTTTCTTGTTCAGAAGTGCCGTACTTTTTTTTTGTTCAGAAGTGCCGTAGTTGTGTCTTGTTCAGAAGTGCCGTATTATTTTTTTTGCTTCAGAACTGCCGTAGTTTTTTCTATTATACTGCAATGAAAATAATGAAAGTACGGCACTTCTGAACAAAAAAAAAAGTACGGCACTTCTGAACAAGAAACAACTACGGCACTTCTGAACCAAAAAAATATTTTGTGTGGGTCAGACAGGAACTTTTTTTTTATTACACAAGAAGTGTACATGGTCTGCTCTTTTGGGAGGATTTGGTGGCCTTGAAAAAGGCCGGGGTTGTTTTGTGGTTTCTTTATTATACCATGTCATCTTGCCATGGCACACTTCCTTCCTCTGAATTAACATAGTCTACCAGGTACTGCCGTTGACTCTTGGCTGCACCAGTCATTGAATGGCCTCTAGTGGGTGGTGGCATTTCATCAATTTCTCCAGCTGCCCTCCAAATTCCTGGGGTGATTAGATGTGTGACTGGATCTTCCTGGTCCACCATGTTGTTCTGGGCAGTTGGATACCTTACTCTCATCAGATTGTGGAGGCAGCAGCATGCAAGGACTATGGATTCCACTGTCTTGGTCCTCTGTGGCATTGTAGTCAGGAGACACCTGAACCTTGCTGCAAGGATCCCAAATGCATTTTCCACAATTCTTCTTGCCCGGGAGAGTCGGTAATTGTATATCCTCTGCTCCTTGGTCATGTTTCTTAGGGGCAGTGGCTTCATCAGCCAGGTTTTCAAAGGAAAGGCATCATCTCCGACAATGAAGTAGGGAAGAGGTCTTTCACCAGGAACGATTGGTTCAGGTGGCGGTAACCCAAGGGTCCCTTCTTCAAGTGCTTCCCTCAGGACTGTCGTGCTAAATACTCCTCCGTCCGATCCAGCTCCGTTAGCTCCACAGTCTACATTAAGGAACTTGTAGTCAGCATCCACAAGAGCCATGAGTACAATGGAGTGGTATCCCTTGTAGTTGTAGTACACGGAACCACCTTTGGGAGGACATCTGATGGCCACATGCTTTCCATCAATGGCTCCAACACAATGAGGAAAGTTCCATCTCGAAAAGAATAGTTCAGCGACTTTTCTCCACTCTTCTGGAGTTGAGGGGCAGGTCAGGAGTTCATTGGAATACTCTGCAATTATGGCTTCACAGACTTCTCGAATTATCAAGCTGATGGTGTTGTGGGCCACTCTAAAGCCATACATGAGGGACTTGTAGCTGTTTCCAGTTGCCAAATAGCGCAGGGTGATGGCAAGTCTGTGTCCTGGGTCCAAAGCTTCCCTCATACAGCTGTTTTGTTTTCTAATCCTATGACCAATTTTGCCAACGATCTCTCGGAAAATGGCTGGTTCCATTCTCATAAAGTTGGTATAACTTGGGGTGTCTTCGTGGAACAGTTCTCTCAGTAGACGATCATAATATCCCATCTGCGGTCTTCTCAACAGCCAAGGCTTCACCCAAAACCTCCTCCTCCTCCTCCTCCTGGCTGCCAGTTCTCTTTCTTCTTCTCTCTTCCTCTCCTCCTCCTCCTCCTCAGCTAGTGCTTCCATACAAGCAAGTTGTAAAATAAGTGTATAATTGGCCTGAGCAGCTAGTAGTAGCAAGGCTCTATTTTGTTGGGGTTGATGCATGTACATGGTCTTTCCTCTTCAGCAGCCGGAGACAGAATGATGGAGAACAACAGATGCAGCCCCTATTTATACATTTTTGGCAAATTCCACGAGATAGCCAGCCGCCGGGTTAACCCGTGGAAGCCGGCGGGTGACCCGTGGAAGCCGCCGGGCAACCCGTGGAAGCCGCTGGGCTACCCCTGGAAGCCGTCAACTAATTTGCCGTACCCGGCAGTAACCCGTGAAAGCCGGCGGGTAACCCGGCGGGTAACCCGTAGATCACGGCGGGTTTACCCGTAGAACCCGGCGGGTTACCCGCCGGGTGCTGCCCCGCCCCTTTTTGCTGCCGCCAAACCGGCGGAAAGAGCTGTTACATAACTATTACGTAATACTACGGGTTCACTACGGCACAACCGGCCCGTGTGACAGGGGCTTAACAGATGGTGATCTCTTCCTCTTGCTACATTTCTTCTTCTTCAGTAAGTCAAGCTTGAAACTGCCTTCCTCATCTTTCCCATCATGAGTGGTGCTGAGGGTGTCCTTGTCGCTCTCAGCCTGACTGGAGTCAAAGGTACAAGAAGTATATCAATGTCTAATGTTGACAACTTTTGCATGAAGGCAAATATAGTCATTGCATTGGGTACCTCCAACCGCTGGGTCCCGGGTTCGATTCCCAGTCAAGCCTAAGTTGGATGGCGAATTCATCCTTCGTCTCATTGCCCACCCACCCACCCACCCACCCACCCCTACGGGTACCTCCTCGATACCTAACACCCCCGGCTACATGCATCTAGAACGTGACTTTAAGGTGAAGCAAGTAACACCCGAGCTGGAGGATTTGGTCCCCTGCTACATGCAAGACGACCATTTCAACCAAATGGGGTATTTGCTATGCCCCGAATGCTGCCCTCAGGGCACAGCATGGTCACCATGAAACTACACTCGCTTTATCTAACCCATAGGCCCTCGAAGGTCCTGGGCCTCCACGCGGCGAGGGTGGAAACACTTGGGGTGAAGTCCTTTATCCCCAGTGGCTAAAACAGGACAGTGCGCATTGCACAAGCTGCTCCAGCTATCCAACGCAGACAATTATTGATTTTTTACATGCTTCTGGTTTCTACTACCAACTATAGATAATCAATCTTACCCTAGAGAGCCTCTACATAGCCCACTCAGGTGCTGATGAGGCGTTAAACAATAACCCTAACTAACTAACTATCTAACCCATAGACTTTTAACCCTCTCCTTAAGGACAAAAAGACACCATATTTTTGCATACCACACCTGAACATATATGCTTCTGGTTTCTACTACCAAATATAGTTAATCAATCTTAACCTAGAGAGCCTCTACATAGCCCACTCAGGTGCTGATGAGGCGTTAAACAATAACTCACACACACACCACACCTGAACAATACATTCTTAACAGCTGTATTTTTTGTGTTATTAGACAAAATAAAAAAAAAGAAATTTCATTATACAATTTCGCATGTCGATTTTTCTTTTACCCAAAAAATGAGTGAGAAAAAATATAGAAAATTTTGTCTAGACCCGGTGCGCAATATGTTGATTTTTTGTAAAATGTTTTAAAATAATAAAAAAAGCCAGGGCTTACCTTATACACCCCCACTCAAGTGCTGATGAGGCGTTAGACAATAACACACTTAATTACCTTATACACCCAGCGAGCCATCAAGGCAAGGACAGCGCTCAGAACGCCACCAGCCAGGCTGCTGCTCAACTGATGACTACGTCCTCCAGAGCCTGCCGGTTCGTCTCTGACCCCGCAGTAAACCTAGCAACCGTGGTGGGCGTTGTCCGGTCTGACGGTTCCATCTTGGTAGTAGTGGTGGTAGTGGTGGTAGTGGTGGTAAAAGAATATGCAGTTAACTCACCAAGATTAAAACTAACCAAGCCTATGATGCCTATCGTGGTGTAACCGAGGACTTGTATTGCAATATCGTAACCACTCAGAATCTTCAGATCTTTGGGGTGTTCCGTGTAGGCAGGGTCTCCGGTGGTGAGGTCTTGACGTCTTACATCCTAGTGGTGAGGTCTTGACGTCTAACATCCGTGGTGGTGTCTTAACATCTTACATCCGTGGTGATGGCAATTTTTCAGGAGAGCTATTGAAGGTTTTCTTTGCACAAAACTGCTCCTCAAAGCCATAATTTTTGCCCTTATCTAGTGCTGCTTTGACAATTCACTTTCCATACATCATTCTTTCAGTAAATGTATTCATTTTGTGTATTGGTGAATTATTAAGCCTTTTATGTCAGATACGCCCCTATAGTCCCCAGAAAAATCCCAAAATGCCTAAATTCAGAGGGCGTATCTGCAATTTTCAATCAACATATTTCTAGAGTATCAGCTGTATTCATCTCAATCTGAAACAAATTTTCAAAATATTAATAAAAAACAACCAGACTGACATTCAAGATGACGAAATTAATTTATTGATATAAAAGGCAGTATTATTGGACAAGTAAAAATTACATCAAAATAGATTGCTTTGATTAAATTGGATGTAATACTATAAGTGTGTAAAAATCATTCATTACATTATTGTTTGAGTATAAATTCATATTATGATCACCAAAATGTGCAGATCAGAATATCCCAATGAAATTATTTTGAAAACAATACATAAAATAACAGATCAGTAACTGTTAATATCTACATTATGTATTTGTAAAAAATTAAAATTTTAATATGATATCGATTCTTAAATCACCTTAAAGTATACAGGTGCTGTAAATGTTAAATAGAAAATTGACTCACCAACATTCAAATTAAACATTCATAAATTACACTACAATAATTATAATTGTTTTGATAGAAGGAAAGAAGGTTAACCTAACCAGCAAGAAAAAAAAACTTCATTTCATGACCTTCTTGAGCTGGTATCAACTGCATGTCACTATCATGATCACTCTTTAACTTAAGAAGGCGAAATTTTAGCTTAATCTTTCACACATAAATTTTTGTAAAAGGGATGATATACGGTTGGTATAAGATTTTTTGACACCAGCTTCAAAAGGTCCTTTTTCTTCGCCTGACTGATTCCAACAGATCTCTGCACAGGTTTGACTCCCAATGTGGGATTTGTGCCACGGAGTTTGTGGAGCAAATTCATTTTTTTGTAGTAATTCTGACTATGGTAATATTTAAAGTACACCATGAATTTTTCTTGTTTGGTCACATAAAATTCATTGACTTGCATCCACCTAACTTTGTCCCCATCAGTATCAGTGTCAAATTTTTTTAGCTGTTTTGGGAATGCCCTGACTTGAAAAATAAGTGTTTTATGTGAACTATGTTTAGGGTTGACAAGCAAAAAACAATCATTGTGAAGAAGTACCGGTTTCTATTTTGACCCGAGCATTTGTCCGAAAAAAGTTCAAACTGTTTCTTTCCTTGTTGCACTTTATCCTTTATGAAGTAATACATGCAGCTACCAATATCTTTTGCCCCTCTACCACCTGTGGTCTGATTCCAAAAATAACAGGTGACAGAATCATCTGACATGTCAAACGCAGTCAAATTATAACATGACAATTTTCGAGAATAGTAAAATGATGAAATACTGGCATGCGGGATTTCCAGGACCTGTTCAAGGTCAAAACAAGCAGCACAGGCCACTTGGGACTTCTTGGCATTTTCTTTGACTTCAGTTTTAATTTGCCTTATTTTGTTCTTGTTTTCAATATGCAATTCATATTTTCCTGATTGTTCTTCTTTTTCACTTTCTGATAAGTTATTGTAATATGTGCAAAAGTCACATAAGTCTTTAAGAGGCGTTTGGAACTCGTAATTAAATTCTAAATTGAAAACATCACGGTATACCTTTTCGGACAGAGGTCGGTAGTCAGCTCCAAAGAATTTTGAGCATTCAGCAAGGTAAAGAGAGTACATTTTGCTCAAAGAAAGCCCTGGTGACAAATACATCTTTTGACTTCTTGCACGACAGTAGTGTGATTCTAATGTTGGGAAGGCTTGAATGTGATCCCTCAAGAAATCCTTTTTTACTGGATCACTGTTTGAGACATGTTTTCCTCTGTTGTCATGCCTGACAATACCACTTTCACTCATTCCATTTCTTACAAACTTTTCAGAAACCCCAAGTGTGCCAAGAAAGAACTTTTTGCACACCTCCTTGTTATTCAGAAAGTACTTACTTGTTTTCTGTCGTCTACTTTCACCTTTTGTGGTATTTCGTTTGCAGTCTGTGTGTACAATGCTCTTAGCAACAAATTGTCTTTGTAGATGAAGATCCCCTATTTCCCAGTAGGCCTGGAAAATTTCTAGCTTCTCTTCATCTGATATTTTATTTTTACATTTGCGTTTGCATAAAATATGACACACGTCTTTTGGTTGTCTTTCTGTCCTAATTGTACCTTTGTTGTCGATGTATTTCCTACCTTCATTCCTGTTCTTTTTTCTGACCGATTGCTTCCAAATGGCAAAAGTTGTCTTTTTCTCTTTCTTGTCCTTGGTTTACACCCTTGATCATTGTCATTTTTTGTGCTGTTGTGATCAGTTGTCAAGTTTTCAACTACTCTGTTAGCAGCTTTGTCAGTTGCCTTGACGCCCTCATTTACTCTTGTGGTTCTGTCCTTGTTTGACATACATGCTCCTTGCTTAGATCCAGCTATGTTCTGATTCAGAGTCAGATGAATCAAGGGTTCATCATCTGATGCATCCCATTGGTCAGATTCATCTGGCTCTGAATCAGGAATGTAGTCTGGATCGTCATTTGAATTGTCATTTGAATCGGCGAAAGGAGAATCAGCAATATCAAAATCAGAATTAGTGTCCAGTGGGGATGGAATGAAAGGATCTGAATCTGTACACACAGGTTTCTCTATCTGCTGGGTAGCTGTAATGGGTACAGCCATGTCATAGTGCTCAAATCCAGGCACAGCTAGAAATGCATAAGATAGATATGAATCTTTTTCATTTACAGTGATGTGTATAACTTGGTCATTGGAAGCATAAATAACAACATTCAAATCGAATATTGATGCCAAAACACGTGGAAGTAAATCACAGATCTTAAGGTTCCATTGACCTGGTTTTTTCAATTTTTCAATTTGGCTAAAATAACAATTGTTGAATAATTCTGCATCATAATTTCTCTGTCCAACTAATTCATCAAACGCCAAGAAATCTCGATATTCAGCATGATTGATACTGAGTTCATTGGCAGCCATCAACCTCAATTCTTGTGTGCTGTATGCAGTTGTTGGCAGTTGTTTTTTTGTTGCTACGAAAAAGCAATCCCCATCTGCTGGAACCATTTCTTTTGTCATATTGTGCCTTGCCAGTATGTTTGCGAGGTTTTCCTGGTGAGTCTTCATTTCAGTTTCTTTTTCTAAGGATTCAACCAAGCTGAGTATTGTGGCCTGTGAAGTGAAACAACATATTAGATTCAATGGTGAAAGAAGTTTTAATTGAAGACTTTGTGTACACAAATAAATTTTTATTAATATGTGACATATCGTTTTGACAGTGGCTGAATAATGCTGGCATACACACCAGGATCATGTTCACAGGTTCAGGCAACTGCTGCAGCTGCTCAATTTCATCCATAAGGTTACAAAGGTTCACACTTTGCAGGCTGTCTTCATCTGGCCACTACAAATACAAGTATACATTCGTACAGAGTCAAAATAAATTCTGTGTTAAAATTACATATCATGTTGCAAAATATTTAATATTAAATGTGTATGGTCACAGAATTAATGTAATTCAATGGAAATAAACAAACTGATAAAGTTACAATATTTTTTGGCTTACCACGATATTTGGAATTTCAGCCTTTCTTGACAGCTGCTGCCCTTGTCCCTGCTCAATTTCATCCATAAGGTTACACAGATCTTCACTCTGTAGGCTGTCTTCAGACTCCCACTAGAATTATGAAATATTATGAAAAGAAATTTGACAAAATTAGTATACTGTAATTTCTAACATTTGCAGTCTTTGAAAGACGTATTATATTCATTGATTAATGTTAGTAACATTGTGCTAAGAAATGTTAAGGAATTTCTAAACAGTACATTTTGAGAAGTACATTTTGTGTTTATATACGATCAAATTAATATCTTTTGCATCCAGGCACAAATTTATCTGTTAGACAATCATAAAATTAATCTTCAATCCATGAATCTATCATTTTGTACATGACATTGTGATATTTCTCATACAATGGATGGATTGGATGGATAGAGTTTTATTTTCACTTTCGTACTGACAATACATAATTGATAGGTAGGGACCATAGTAATGAGGCTTGTGACACAGGATGAAACATCAGTCCAGCGGGCTTCCACTGACGTATTGTCACTAGGGAGCTTAACAGCAACATACGTGTATGAATAAAAGGAGAAAAATACATTATATCACTCACCCTGATCACACACGATATGCGGTGTCCTCGGGGGTTCCACTACCGCGAGACAGTAGGGTGTACCAGTCATATCAATACGGCTGACAGTCAAGTCACCATTAAATAGTGGTAAAGCTGTCAGCGTCATGCGCGCACAATCCATGATGACCATACTTCCACGGTCGTAGCTGCACAAACAGCCCTCGCAACGATATACATAGTTCCTCTCGCGACAATCATTGTAGCAACAAAGCAATAAGGAATTGTGTGAAATTCATCTTATCCTATAAGACGTGATTCCTTAACACGTGTTATACTTCTCAAATCAGGGCGGGGGCCTAGCTCAGAGGTAGCGTTCTGGGCTTCCAACTGCTGGGTCCCGGGTTCGATTCTCGGTCGAGCCTAAGTTGGATGGCCGTTTCATCCTTCGTCTCATTGCCATGGTCTCTGCCTGTCCTAATTAGTCCAACTGGTGCAGAAATACAGGACGTAAAGCCCTAATCACAAACACACACACCTCTGCATTTTTGTTTTTTGACTGCGAAAAAGCTGATTTTGGCAATGGTTTTTGGTCAAGAAGTTGATTTCAGACATTAGCAATCTGTATGCCAACTTTTATGATATGCATTTTGCCAGCATCTACAGTCTTTTACAAATCGACCAAATAATAAGTCAGCCGAATCTGCAGGACTATACCTCGAGGTTGTCACGAGTAGAGTCACGAGTAGAGTTAATGTAGACAAGTTCAAGTTCAATCGTTTATTCACCATATATATACAAACAGAAAATGGATAATGTCATTATTTTAGAAATATGTGTGGATATGTATAAATATATATATGATTGGTAGTCTCACAAGGCATCCTTGAAGTGCCGCTCACGCAAGACTACCGTAGAAGTTAAAAACAAATGAATTAGATTAGAATAGCTCATAAGAAATAGGAAAAGAACATCTTAAGGAGAACTGGATATTGCATATTAAAAAGTGCTCATATTCACCTACAGAGACTGAATTCATGTAATACTTTAATTTGATAATTATCACTCACATGATATGGACAATAAAAAATTAAGAAAAATAATCACTTATTTTTTAATAAGGATTTACATTGGATATACTGGTACCATTTACAGCCATTAATTGATATAAAAAGAATATATATAGACATAATCGCAAGACAACAAGACCTTATTTACAGAGTTTTGAAACCGTTAATGGAAATTCTGCATATTACAGAAGATAGACTGCTCTCATTTTTACGCAATCCTTTATTCTCATTGCCATGGTCTCTGCCTGTCCTAATTAGCCCAACTGGTGCAGAAATACAGGACGTAAAGCCCTAATCACACACACACAAACACGCAATCCTTTATGTAGTACAGAAATAAAATATCTCACCTCTGATATATATGTCTCTGTTTTTACTATTTTAACACAATTAGATTTCTATAAAATCAAAAAAAGTCCTCCATATCTTACCAGAAAATTTATAAAGCATTAAATACATTAAATCCAAAAAAAAACATGTACAAAGAAAAATCTACAAAAAGTTAAAAAACGGTCTATATATATATATATATATACAAAAAAAGCTACAAGAAGTTTAAACATTCGAGGAAGAGGAAGATCTGCAAAAAATAAAAATCATTACTTAATATTTTTACCAGACAGATTTATGCACACATTTATATATTTGTTAATATATTAAAATGAAAATGCTTACCTAGTAGCACTTCTTTACTTTTTCCTGGGCAACCAGGAAAGCCTGACGTCTCTGACGCACCTCTGGAATAGAAACATCTGAAAATGTCACGTCATGTTGACAAGATTTTGTTATACAGACATACATCTTTTTCAAATTCGGTTCATACCAGCAAAGTTACTTACCGCTACTATCACTACCCTGGCTTGAAGTGTCCCAGTTCTCTTGACGCATGTTGAACACGACTGTAATAAAAAAATATTACCAGCTCAATGAGCATACTTGTAATAAAAATATTAACAGGTCAATAATGAATAAACTATTTACCTTCTTCATCGGACTCATCATGGGGGATGATAGCAGGGTCCCTTTTACGGATACCTCGCTCAATTATTTCGCCGTGACGAACTCTCTTCAAGATCACTACAAATAAAAAATATAATATTGATACTATGTAGACAAGATAAGTACCAGATATAAAAAAATATATATATATATGTATATATTATATTGATATAACGTATCCTTAATGCATATAATAACTGCAACTAAGACAGTTACGGTTGTGCCTATGGTCGCAGGTATGATCAGCTTCCAGAAAGAAGGGCCTCTTCTGGACATCTTAACCGTCGTCTTGACTGTCATGGTGTTGGTGGTGACTGATATCTTGTCTGTTGTCGTTGTGTGAGTGGTGACTGACATCTTGTCCATCGTCGTGTCAGTTGTGACTAACATCTTGTCCGTCGACGTATCGGGGGTGGCTGACATCTTGATTATCATCGAAGTGGCAGCTGGCAGATAATCCTCTGAGGTCGAGGCTGAAGAGACCTGATGGAAGGTCACAACTCTCCCTGACCGGAAAACAGCCTTCAGAGCTACATTCATGGCCGACAGATGCTCAACAACCTCCATCTCATGAAGCGTGAAAGGGCGGGGGCCTAGCTCAGAGGTAGCGCTCTGGGCTTCCAACTGCTGGGTCCCGGGTTCGATTCCGGGGCGGGGGCCTAGCTCAGAGGTAGCGCTCTGGGCTTCCAACCGCTGGGTCCCGGGTTCGATTCCCGGTCAAGCCTAAGTTGGATGGCTGTTTCATCCTTCGTCCCATTGCCATGGTCTCTGCCTGTCCTAATTAGCCCAACTGGTGCAGAAATACAGGACGTAAAGCCCTAATCACCCATCCATGAAGTGTGAAAATTCTGGAATAAAAAACTCATAAGTTGAACAATCATAATTTACATAGAGCTCTTAATTGTTTGAAAGTCAGTCACTTATTATGTCAATAACCCTAATTACAACAAATTTATATAGAAGGTACTTAATTATTTGCTTAATACATGTCCTAATCTTGTGTGCATTCAATTACCCTAACTACTTTGCATCCAATTACTTTACAATAAATATGAAATAAATGGTCATAATGCATAGGGGTGTGTCTAATTGTATATATATATGTTAAGAACTAAACCTGCTAAGGCATTCATGTCAGCTAACACGTGTACAGCATGGGGGCGGGGGCCTAGCTCAGAGGTAGTGCTCTGGGCTTCCAGCCGCTGGGTCCCGGGTTTGATTCCCGGTCGAGCCTAAGTTGCATGGCTGTTTCATACTTCGTCTCATTGCCATGGTCTCTGCCTGTCCTAATTAGCCCAACTGGTGCAGAAATACAGGACGTAAAGCCCTAATCACACACACACACACACGTGTACAGCATAGGGTAAGGGTTTTAATATTTATAATATCAATCTATGAAGCAAAGACAAAAGTAGTTTTTTACCATATATACATGATTATAATATGTTAATGTCTGAGAATGTCATAAAAAGAGCGTAATGTCTATAAATATATATAATATAGCTCAAGCAAAGACAAAAGTAGCTTTACCCTCTGCATGATTATAATATAATGTCTATAAATATATATAATAGTATAATAGAGATTAAATATATTAACGCATAGCAGATTGCAAAGGTACACATCTAGAGGACCAAATATGCATATCTCTGTGACATGAAGCAATCATTTTCAAAATCATTAAGTAACGGCCATACAAAACAATTAATAATTCTTACCTAATCTCTTCAATTGTATCGAGATCCAGATATCTGATGTCTTCCACGTCATCCTCGCCACAGATCAGAAGTCCGGGAGCGTTCAAACGCCATTCGACCTCTGGGATTACGCATGAAATTCTATCTTGAGGCTGCAAAAATTGATACTACAATCATTGCCGAGACGGAAGTACCACCCATTCCGCCATTGATTCTCCCAGTCCCGAAAGTTATCCTGGATTTGGCAGAGCTTAAGAAAAGTGAAACTAATCCGATAGACTATCAAAACCTATTTTATAGTATAAGGTTTAAATATGAATCGTACAAATTTCTATACACAGATGGCTCAAAAATGGAAAGACGAGTAGGCTGTGCAGTCACTTCTTATAAAACCGTTATAGCTGAATGTTGTCTTCCAGACCACTGCTCAATATACACTGCAGAATTAACAGCTATTTACCTTGCCTTAAAGAACATCGAGGACACAGAATCAGATCGTTGTGTTATCTGTTCTGATTCCAAATCTGCTCTTCAAGCAATCCAAAATAAACAACTTGATAACCCTGGGATCTTAGATGTTCTTATTAAGTATTTCTATCTTCACAAATACAAAGACATAGTATTCTGCTGGATTCCTGGACACGCTGGCATTGAAGGGAATGAAAAGGCAGACCTGGCAGCAAAAAGGGCTCTTACAAAAGAGATAACTGATTTTACCATTCCATACACTGATTTTAAAATGACTATAAAATCTTTTATCATGTCTTGCTGGCAAAGACAATGGAATGAATGTAATAACAACAAGGTGCATTCAATCTTACCTTGCATTCAAAATAAAATACCTAGTAGGTTCAATACTCGCAAAGATCAAGTAATATATCACAGATGCCTCATAGGACATTCAAGACTTACACATTTACACCTTTTAGTCAATGAACCGGCACCGGTATGCCAGAGTTGTCGGTGCCCCCTAACAATCAAACATATTTTATTAGATTGCACCCACTTACAACGCATTAGAAGACCTCTGTTTCAAGCTACTACCTTACAACATCTCTTTACTAGATATCCAACACAGACAATTATTGATTTTTTACATGCTTCTGGTTTCTACCAAATATAGATAATCAATCTTAACCTAGAGAGCCTCTACATAGCCCACTCAGGTGCTGATGAGGCGTTAAACAATAACACACACACACACATCTGAACATTTTCAGCCTTATTTTAGTTTTTGAAACACCAAACACAAGATGCATAATCCCAATGATAGCTCTGCATCTGCATCAGTTATGCAACATATTGTGATAATCATTGCTATTCAGTTGGACAATAGATCGATTGGTCAGGAACAATAAGCAGTGTAATCGCAATGAGTCTTGCATATGTTGCTTTAAGAATTGCTTTGTCACCCTTAAACATAGCATGTTCATGGAAATTTTCCTCTTTTATTTTTCAGTTTTCAGTGACTTCATTTGCAATTATCCATTTTATAATCTCGACCTACTACTACTACTAGTTTTTTTTCTGTAGTCTGGAAATAATGTCTGTTTTCAAATGACATTAATGAATGACCAGCGTAAAAAAAAGTAAGGCAAACGTAAATGTTGTGGCCACTCTGGATCATATCAGAAATTAATTGCAGACATATGCAGCATAATTTTTACAGGAGTTTCATTAAAATCCATCCAGTAGATAAAAGGTCTGGATCTTGTGTGACACTAACCAGTACTGAAAAATCTGTTTTTGGTCTTGAAAAAGTTTTGTAAAAATGTAGGGAATTCTTTTTGCTGGAAAATGTGGGCATCCTGGCACAGTACTACTACTACTGCAACTACTACTATTCTTTAGTATAACATGTTCACTGATTCAGTATGAATTAAGTTTGTCGTCTTTAAATCTGTCTAAAAAGGACGACGGACATGTCGGAAGGGTGTGCATTATATTTGGTGTGACTATATTTTCTCCTTAACTCTTTAACTGTCTTCTCTTGATATTTAGTAGAGATAACCACTGATCGAAAAACGGTCAGTGGAAATATTTATTCATTGTAAATACTAATGCACATTTATTGCACGTTTTCCATATGTGGTTCACTTCACTTAAAGAATTGGTGGGGAGAGTTGCACTTTGAGAGACATCATGGGGAAAACTGTGACTTATGAAGAAGTATTAAAGGGAATAGGGGAGCTTGGTGTCTATCAACTGATGATATTTCTTTACATTGGTAGCTTCATATTCATTTCTACGGAAACAATATACATGAATTTTATAGGGTACAAGATGGATCATTGGTGCAAAGTGCCAGAATTAGCAAATTTTTCCTTCGTTGATCAAAAACGTTTGGCGATCCCCATCGCGTCAAATTCAAGTGATGGAAAGGTGACATATGAGAATTGTAAAAAGTTTGACCTCAATTACAGTTCTTACTCCCTGAAGGATTTTTTGGACTTAGATCGCCCATCTGATGCTGGTACTGTTGACTGCAATGGATGGGTTTTTGACCAATCTGTCTATTCTCAAAACATCATCAATGAGGTAAGTTAGCAATCAGAAGTGACATTACGGTAATAATTTGGTAGGAGATAATACCGCAGTAGAAATTAATTGACGCCATCATCTAACAGCTTTTCAGCGCTTATTTGTGGCACGGTCTTAATTCAGATTTAAAAATACTGATTTTTATTAGCAATCCATAACCTCTTATATTTGTTTATCCATTGATATTTTCTTTCTTTGCTGTCCACTCCTATTGTCTTTGTAGCAAATAACTGTATTGAGCAAGTCGTATATGTTGGTCAAAGCAGCATATCTACGATTGTTAATACCAGCCTTTTTCTTTTGAATCCAGTTACAGACAACGGAATATTATTTATTGCTTTAGAATGTTGTGATACTAGTTGCATGTATTAACTAGGTTTACTCGCAGTGCCTTGCAAAGTTAGGGACACCCTGTAAACAAACAGACATTGCCAAACTCAACGACACTTGTGTATTGTCTTCTTTGAATGAAAGAAATAGTTATGTGAATGCTGCTTCAAGGCCATAATTTCGGTCTCAAATGTTCACACGCATTGCTTTTTTTGTATACATGTATACATAAGGTCCCAATAATGTCTGATGTCTGTCAAAAAAAAAATGTATACACTCCAGTAAGCAACAAAAAAGACCAAACCATGTAATATCACAGGGATGTATTTGGTCAATATTGGAACATTACAGAATTAGTTATGATATTACATGGTTACCAAGTAACGTTCATGTAACAAAGCCTGTTCATGACATGACTAATAATTGTTTAGTAACATTATTATATATCCAGGTTTTGTTACCTTAATAATCATTTGGTAACATGATTATATCAAGATTTGTTATCATAATAATTGTTTGGTAACATTATAATATATCCAGGCTACACTTACATATCCAGGTTTTGTTACCTTAATAATTGTTTGGTAACATTATTATATATCCAGGTTTTGTTACCTTAAAAATTGTTTGGTAACATTATTATATATCCAGGTTTTGTTACCTTAATAATTGTTTGGTAACATTATTATATATCCAGGTTTTGTTACCTTAATAATTGTTTGGTAACATTATTATATCAAGTTTTGTTACCTTGATAATTTTTTGGTAACATTATAATATATCTAGGTTTTGTTACCTTAATAATTGTTTGGTAACATTATTATATATCCAGGTTTTGTTACTTTAATAATTGTTTGGTAACATTATTATATATCCAGATTTTTGTTACCTTAATAATTGTTTGGCAACATTATTACATCCCAAGAAAACTGATGCTTTCCGGAAGAAAGTTGTGTTCACAGGGTAGTATACTGATAGTATTTCTTCAAATGATAGAACAGTTTCCATTTTTTATGTACTTTTTTTAAGGAGCAATACTGCTCCAAGTGTCTCTTATTATCCAGTGAATCTTGCAGTGGGAGCTTGTTTGTGGGAAAAACTGGCAAGTCGATTTCGTTTCCACGATAACGATGGCTGGATATCTCTTTGGATCAATCTTCGGAGGTGCTTTGTCTGACAGGTAAATAATGTGATGGGTGTTTTTTTCACATCAACTTATGTTTATTTCTATAACTAAGGGTATAGCCCTGTAGGGTATAGGGTAGTTGAAGTTAACGACATTTTAACCTATAAAGTCAGTAACGTCTGACTATGGTATGGATATATAAGAATGGCTAGGAAGTGCACAGGAGAATATTAGGGAGTAGGAAGAGAACATTGTAAGTCTGTACCCATCTTCAATATTCTCAACCCTAATGGGCACAAGGCTGTCCCGCGCTGTGCCCATGATTAAAGCATGTCATTTAGGAGAAGTGCAGACTGAATCAGTTGTTTTTATCCACTGCCATCCAAGTACATATTCGCCTGCTATGCCTGCTATGCCTGCTGAGATTATATGAAAACCACCCTTAATTTATAATGGCAGATTATATTGATACATTACGTTACATTGTAACATTAACAAGTCCAACCAAGTGGTCAATAAATACCTAACTATCTATCTGGGATGAGTGTCAATAGTACAAGATATTGATCCTTACTAAATATGTCAGGCTGAATAAAAACTAAATATGTCAGGCTAAATAAAGACTAAATATGTCAGGCTAAATAAAAACTAAATATGTCAGGCTAAATAAAAACTAAATATGTCAGGCTAAATAAAAACTAAATATGTCAGGCTAAATAAAGACTAAATATGTCAGGCTAAATAAAAACTAAATATGTCAGGCTGAATAAAAACTAAATATGTCAGGCTAAATAAAGACTAAATATGTCAGGCTAAATAAAAACTAAATATGTCAGGCTAAATAAAGACTAAATATGTCAGGCTAAATAAAAACTAAATATGTCAGGCTGAATAAAAACTAAATATGTCAGGCTAAATAAAGACTTAATATGTCAGGCTAAATAAAAACTAAATATGTCAGGCTAAATAAAAACTAAATATGTCAGGCTAAATAAAAACTAAATACTTCTAAGCAAATGAGGTAATGAACTATATCACTAGTAGGTAGGCTAGGGGAACATCACAACATTAGTAACTGATATTACATGGCAGTATAAGAATAACCTTCTGCTGGACTGTAATATTACCAAATGTCATTTAGACTTGTGATTTTCTATTAAAATCCCGTATTCTCCTGTACATTAACTAGTTATATTAGACCAAATCATTGCTGTCATATTGCAAGCATGTCAATAGGCGTCGTGAGTCAGTTTGCCGGACTATATCCATACCCAGTGGTGGTAAAATTCATGATTTAAAAAAATTGTAAATCAGATTTTTGTTAATGATGCAATTAGAGCTCAAGTACTGTCTAGTATGAGCCAAGTTTATTTTTACGGCATGCTCTTACCCTTTCCATACCATTGCCAGACTTTAAAGATCCTTCAGGTCAAAACGTCGATCATTTCCAACTACTCTAAAGCCTTTTGCCAGTAACAAAACTGATATGATTCCAAACATAATATATGTAAAACCAAATTTTGTTACCCGAATATCATATCAGAGAAATCCGATGTTCTCATGAAGAAAGTTGTTCTTATATCAATGTTAAACATCAGGTGACATGACAATTTTACATTTTTGGTTTATTATGAGATTTGAATTAATTTTGTCTTATAAGATCGGTAATAAGAAAATGCACAAAAATGAAAAGAACAACTAAAAAAATGCCTTTAATGACCCCTAATTCATTATTTTTTGCCAATCACTTGAAATCTGCTGAAAATGAGATTTGGTAGCTTGTGATGTCACCATATATTGTTTAATGACATCACAAATTCCAGAAAAAATGGCGGAGCAGAGATCATTTTGTGTAGAATTTTTTTTTATGATAATTAAAACTAACTTTTAAGGCATGCAATCCTTCTTGGTTCCGTTGCAATGGGAACATAATTATTGCATAAATGTGTAAATAAAAATTTTGACTTCTAAGATTATGTTATCCGTTTGCTGGGGTGAAGACAAACTTCCCTGATAGCATAGCAAACCAGGCCAACATTTTGCCAATCCGTGCCAACTTTAGGCCAACATTAAGCTAACTGTGTTGTCACTAGGATAACGTAAGCTGATGTGGTATATTTTAGTATGTTAGCGGAGTTTATTTTTTTTGTTTTCTTTATGTGGATAGGATGTTTCAGAGGATGTCCACCTTTTGAAGATGCACGACCATGAAGTCCATCCTTAGTATGGTTGTTTACCTCTTTGTATATAACTTTTAATTTAATTGTTTTTATTGCATTGCAAAATAATAATTTTATCATATATCACTGTCAATTAAAAGAGCTGTGCGCTTATGTTTTTTGTTTATAAATGTCATTTGACCATATATATATATATATATATATATATATATATATATATATATATATATATATATATATATATATTGCGAGATAATGCATTCACGAGTGGACGTGTGTATGTGTAAAATCTCGCACACCACTTGTGTATATGAAAGTGTATGTCGCATTACTAGCACGTGTTTATAAGTTATATATTGCACTCGTGTATATGTACATTCTTGTTACTCATGTACAGGGAGATGTGACACTCGATCTATAAAAGTTAATATGTCATATCTGACACATTCACCAGTGCTATATCTTTCACATTCACTAGTTTTCATCTCTGAGTGCTTGATGTTGCACATTCACTAGTGCCCACTGTTCACGAGTTTCAAATCATTCCTCTATGTTCAAATACAATTCCTTTGAATTATACACCGAGTATGGTGTAATGCGCATTATTTTAAACTCAAGAATTGTCAAATAACAACAAATGAGACAGTCTTTTATGTTCGAGAACTTTTTTGACAGACAAAGGTAATATTTCAGTTGTGCCTTTTTTTTTAAAGTCGCATACAAGACTCCATTTTGTTCTCAGACTTTTCATTCAAACTTCGTTGAAAATGCATACAAATTAATTCTAATGCTAGTTCTAGCTTTGCTAGAGATGATAGTAATCGCAGCCATCTGGGCTGTGGATAGAAAAACTGCCGAATGCTAGTAAATACACATACACGTGTTCATTTTGCACATATACACGCTCGCTAATACACATACACGCTAAGTTGCGTCACAATGACGCGCCTTAAAATGCTAGTTACTGCATATACACACGTGTGAAGAACATGCGAGATATTGCAATATATAAAGCTCTATTTGACACACTATCCTATCTAATTTGTTTTTATTCTTGTAGAATTGGCAGAGTCAAAGCATTAGGGATTGGGATCCTGTTGAAACTCATTTCGAATTTGGGTTCGACCATCGCGCCGAACTACATAGTCTTCGTCATTGCACGATTCTTCGTCGGTTTCACAACTCAGTATTGTTATGTTGTGGGTTTCGTGTTGAGTAAGTTTAGTTATCATTATATTTTTTAACCACCCAGTTCATATTGAAGGTCCCATGCAGGTTTGATAGTTTTTCCATAAATTGATAAATAATTACCCATAAAATGGACCCAAAGATGCGAATAGAACAACTAACAACTATGCTGAAGTTTTACACTACTTCTACCTTATCAATGACAGTTGCTTCAGATAAACTACCTCTCCCATTTTCAGTACAATTCCATAACTTTTATTGTTTCTGGCAAAATGATGTCAATCTCGTCTAGGCGAGAAAATGGGATAAAAAGTCTAATCATCCGTGCACATCCAGTTGCATTGTGTTCTGTTGAGATAAAGTTAAATAATTTATGCAATAAAAGGCCACATCAATGTCCAACTGAGAAGTATCTGAATGACTTTGAAATTTATGAGCAATCAGTGATAAGTATATCACACTGATACATGGGAAATTTCCATCCTTGAACAGTTATCTCTGTTTCATAGCATGAATGAGGACTTCAGACTCGATTTCATGTAAACGTTATCAACACATAGAGTACACACTGAATTGATTCTTGCCATGAGCTTGACACTGATTGTCACATATTATCTAATAATACTATTTTGATAAGATCTCTTATCAATCAGGTTATTCTGGTTTATTGTCATACAAAAATCTTGATAACTGGCAGTTGTTTTTATCCACTGTTACGTAGAAAGGTCTTAATGACATTCCATAAAGATAGGACAAGGATGTGTTTGCATCTTTAATTATGCATTGTGATTGAGTTATTGTTGTTGGTCTTAGGCTGATACAGCATTTGCCGTTGTTGCTATCACTGCAAAATGCAATCATTAAAGACAGAGGAGTTTACATTGTATAGTACATAAGCCAAGTCACATTCACTCTCCTTGCAATTGGCATGGGATATACTGGTATAAAAAACTGTTGTACTTTTCAGCTTTACTGTAGGAGAATGCAAATACCTAAACGTAACAATTATCCTAGAGCTGTCCGTCCCGTCATTGACACTCCGATTTTCTTCGATTACTCAGCAACTCAAAAGATCTAGAAAAACAAGAGGGCCAGTGCATGACAGATTTTTTGCTTACCTGCTCTTATATCTTTATGTCATATTGTCTTTGAGGTCAGATCATTCATTGTCTGTGTTCTGACCAGTTCTCAAAATGTCCATAGAACAAACATTGTTACATATGTGTTGTTCTGCAATGAAGCATACAATACATACAATGAGAAAAACGTCACTAACGATTGTGTTTGTTGATGACATAGAGGCCACATTGACCACTAAATCGTACGCGGACAGAGTGTAATCAATTTCATATTGTAAAACTTTCAGCAATAGAAAACGTTGGGGCAGTTCACAGACCATGGATGGGCATAGCATACAGTATTTTCTTCAGTGTGGGATTTGCAATTGTGCCACTTTTTGCCCTGGCATGTCGAGACTGGAGGGATTTACAAATCATCATGACTGCCCCTGTTGCTATTTATCTCATCACTGTGTGGTAAGTACCATCATACTGAGCCCTTGAAAGTCCTTTGCAAGTTCTGGGCACCCTTGTTGCAAGGGTGGTACCACTTGCAGTGAATAACTCCAACCACAGTGGCCAACCAAGAGCCCTTGCAATGCACAATCCAGTAATGCCTATACCTTTCCCATATCATCTTTTTAAGGTCCAGTGAGTCTTTAAAATTCCATGGTGGGGGCCTAGCTCAGTGATAGTGTACTGGGCTTCCAACAGCTGGGTCCCGGATTCAGTCGAGCTGTAGTTAGATGGCGGCTTCATCCTTCACCTCATGGCCATGGTCTCTGCCTATCCTAATTAGCCCATTAGGTGCAGAAATACAGGATGTAAAGCTCTCACCCACCTTTAAAAGTCCTGGGCCTCCTCGTTGCAGGGATGGTAACACTTATATTAAAGAACTCAAACGCCAGTAACCATTAAAGAGTACTATGAATATGCTCACTCTGATTATGTCTATACTCTCTTAAACCATTGTGCCCGAGAAAGTCCTGGGGCCTCCTCTTTGCAATTACTATTATCATGTTTATTTCGTACTTTTAGTTAGTAAAATAATTTAAAAAACTGCACAGCTTAAATGAGAATATACATAAATTGTTACAGAATAATTTACTGTTTAATTTGTACATAAATGATATAAAAGTTCATTGATTTCATCTCTTGAGAGTCCACAGCAGGCAGAGCCATATTTACATTTTGTTAAGTCCTTCACTGCACGTGCAATTGATGTTCATGACGAGTTGTAAGTTCAAGAGGTACCACTGGTTCAATCAAAAATAGATTTATGTCAATGTAGAGAATACTTGTGGTAATGTGTATTTACGGTCTTCTCAAGTGTCAGCATATTCTTATCAAGGTGAAAAAGTAGAACTGAATCCTGCATTTAACTTAACTATCTGCACTAATATATACAGTTACACTTTAAAATTATTTAGACACATTAGCAACTGGGTGGCCTCATGGTTAAGGCATCCACCAAACCCATATTGGCCGGCTCTGCTGAAGGTCTGGGGTTCAACCCTGGCCGGCGGAACTCTTTATGAGGTACATCTCAGCTGAATGTTGATCGCATGAGACATTAAATTGGAGGTTTTATTGATGCTGAAGCCTGTAAAAGTCCCCAGGCATGGAGTTAATGTGTAACAAGGTGTAGACTCCAAGGTTTATCATCTCATCATTATGTATACTTTTGGAAGCTGGTCGTATAAGCTGACTAAACTTCAGACCCAGTAGCATTGAGATATTCCCAGATAGCATTCCAGATCGGCCCAGCATTGTTTTGGCCACAGTCATTACAACATCATATCAACCTATGACGTGATATAAGCTTTAACAATGCCAGATATATATAATGAACAGATAATCAGTTCTTGACAAAATTAGGTCAATGACTGATAGGAAATTGGGATCTGTAACGTAAATATATGTTATAACAGTTTGCTTGGCGAAAATCTAAAAATATTGATGAATCTCTTTGAAAGATATGAAACACAAATCTTAAGACTACATATATTATGTAATTATTTTTTAAATAACGTCAGATGAAGAAAATATATTTAGTCCAAAATTCTACTATACTAATGATTACAAAATCATGATAATTCCCGCAAGAGAGCTCTACAGGGACCACAATTTTAGCTAATTTTGGATAAAGTCCTTTGTTGCCACTTTCAAAGTTCATGAGTTAATGTTTTAGTCATAATTGAACTGATTACCATAGAATTTTACTGCAGTAGAACAAGGTAAACAACATTGTTTTTTCAGGTGACTGACCACATGGCCTAGAATCTATAAAAAGAGCTTAAATTAATATGTTTACATGTCCTTAATATCTACTATCGACTACTATCACACAAGTCTGGTACAGGTCTCTTTTAAAAAAGAGCTTTATTTGTTATCTATTTCTTTATATTAAAGCTTTCTTATAAATTATCATGTATTTGCATTCATTCCATTTCACACTGGAAAATTAAACACTCCCATTTCTCTGCTGTTCACAATTTGCCAGATTTTTTATTTTAAGAATTTACTTGTTCTTACACTTGGTAATTAACCCCGCAGGTTCATACCAGAATCACCAAGATGGCTGCTTATTCAAGGAAAAAAGACGGAAGCAGAAGCTGGAATCCGGGAAATGGCTTCAGTGAACAAAGGCGATCTACCAGAGGACTTCAAAATTACTGATATAGAAATTGTAAGTCTGGTTTTTGCCATGACATTCAGCAAAAAACTCTCTGAAAGAATGCTTATGGCAGCATCAAAGACTATCATATCAACTAAAAATGGCTTTTATGGCCTGTTTAAATTATATCACACATTTTGATAATGCCATGAGTATTCTTTTACAGACATTGTTTTTGCTGAATGGAATGGTAAAATAGTAAGGAGTATGTAAACTTGTTGGGTTTTTGACACAAGATTCTTAATTTTTTAGATTTATTCATTATTATAACAAATTCCGGTCAGTTTCCTTGGTTTGAACCTTTGATTTTGATTGGCTACTCTGGGAACTTACAGCCATGGCCAAAGGTTTTCGGCCATCACAATAGTTCTGGTCAGTGTCCGTTTGACCTTGTACCCTGAAATATTGGGCGGAGGCCTAGCTCAGAGGTAGCGCTCTGGGCTTCCAACCGCTGGGTCCCGGGTTCGATTCCCGGTCGAGCTTAAGTTGGATGGCTGTTTCATCCTTCGTCTCATTGCCATGGTCTCTGCCTGTCCTAATTAGCCCAATTGGTGCAGAAATACAGGACGTAAAGCCCTACTCACCCACCCACCATACCCTGAAATACCAATACAGTACATGATGCCACCATAGTCCAATTATTGATAACACCATCTAGTATTAGTACTTCTGGTACCAAGTCACACGTCACCTGGCAATCCCTGTACCCAAGGCCATACACAGTTTCATTAAAAACGCCCGTCAAATTGTACTTAGACAAAGCTAGACAACTTCTGCTATATGATGCTACCTGCCACTAAACGGAACTGCCTGGCTATAGTTGGCTACTCAAAGCTCTAAAATAGATGCAGCACCATCCAAGAGTTATTTATATTTGTCATTTCTTGTTTGAAAGGTGCATGTCTATAATATTTCTGAAATTTACCAAGGTTTATAGTTTTTCACTGGTGGTCGGTGTAAGCTGACTAGAAGCTAGGAGTATACAGAAGCGTCTGGCTTTAGCCAGTTACAGTTGCAGCCAAGAATATGTTGCTACTGCTGTCTAGAGTCAACCATATTTATGGAACTAAGTGTACATAGTTGATTGTAATAAAACTAACAATACATGATCAAAAACCACCGTAAGTACCATCTATGGCAAGTGTCCAAACCTCAGGGCCATGGCTCTATCATAATTTAGTTAACATGTTAGCTTATCAATTTTAACTTGCAGGAATGTAATACTGATGACAGGAAGAAAGCCTCTTTCATTGACCTTTTCAAGACTCCAAAACTAAGGAAATACACTTTGATTCAATGTGTCATTTGGTAAGTTTCAGGAGGCATTGATTGTTTTGTAGAAAAGCGCTAGCATGATGTTCTATCCGAAACTGAATTAACCAATTTTTTATGAAGTACATACAATCGATGATCTACTAAATGTATCATTTCCTCCTCTGTGTGAGGGGGCAGGGGCCTAGCTCAGAGGTTGCGCTCTGGGCTTCCAACCGCTGGGTCCCGGGTTCGATTCCCGGTCGAGCCTTAGTTGGATGGCTGTTTCATCCTTCGTCTCATTGCCATGGTCTCTGCCTGTTCTAATTAGCCCAACTGGCGCAGAAATACAGGACGTAAAGCCATAATCACACACACACTCACACACCTCCTCTTTGTGGCCGTTTTGCAAAAGTAGACCCCGGTGCTATTATATGATTATTGTAAAAGCTATCAATAATTTCCACAAGATCTGACGTTCCCTTAGTACATGTTATTTACATATATTTATATATGTCCCTACCTGACTTGTGCCCTATACCGTTATTTTCTAAACATGCCTCTTACCAATCCTGACATGAATGACCCCTTGGTGGCTAACTCGTTAATCTCAACCTACGTAATGGTTATATCCCTTTTAGTCGGGAGTTACCTAACATTTTTGTTGGTTATATCCCAGCACAGAAGGTGGAGGGATATAACCTATAAAAATGTTAGGTAACTCCCGACAACAGAGGATATAACTAACTTATACTCAACTAGACATATTTGCTAATTTGTTCCATTGTATGATTTGTGTAACTGCTGTTATTAAGCAATTAAAGTACAGTTTGCACTCAGGAGGGAGTTAACTAACATTTTCGTTGGTCCGTTATTGCCAATAGGAAGTTATCCAAGTGGAGTATAATTCTATTAAAGCCTCCTCTTCGTGATTTATTCAGGTTTTCGGTCAATCTCAACTACTACGCATTATCATTGAATGCTGGTTCCCTTGTGGGCGATGTGTTCTTGAACACTTCCCTGTTGGGCCTCGTGGAAATTCCCGCATGCGTTCTTTGTTTCATTGGAATGGGATTTAAAATAACAGGCCGGAAAAAGACTCTTACTCTAGCCAACATCATCGGAGGGGTGGCCTGCTTAGCCTGTGTGCCTATTATAATATTTTATGGTTCGTATATTCTTTTTACATTTATTTTGTATTTAGTGTCTTTATTATCAAATAGCTAACTTTATTTTTATAACAGGTTAACTTGTTCAAAATAGTTGACATTTAAAATTCTGTGTTGTCTCGAGTTAACATTTGTCATTTTCTAGCACTTTCAAAATAATATATATTGTACTAATGTACTTACTATGACTGAATATATGTAATTTCTTGAATTTTTACTATTCCTTAATCAATAAATATTTCATTTCAGAGGAATCTATGGCTGTCACAGTACTGTCATTAGTAGGTAAAGCTGGAACCGCAGCTGCATTCAATGGCTTTTATGTATTTACCTCGGAAATATACCCCACGGAAGTGAGAAATGTTGGTCTTGGCGCATGCTCTATGTTTGCACGCTTCAGTGGAATAGCTGCTCCATACATTGGTGGTTTATTTGTAAGTTGGTTTTGTTTGCGGTAGGTGAGATCACATTGTCTTTGCAAGTCACATGGCTTTAATAGCAAATATTTACATCACAACTGCTATATCCCTTGTGCGCTTTGAACCGTTTACTCACATAATTGTTCTGCATATCTGCAGCAAGCAAGCAACATTAAAAGTTGTATTTTCCTAAGTAATTGCGATAACTTTGAACAAAATTAAATCGCGCCAGGTGACGTATGTGGCGAGAATGATCACGCCACCTAGTGAGAATTAACCATTGAAATATTTTGAAAGGAAGAGCCTATATGCACGGGCCGTGTGTATAAACAAAGTTTGTACACGGCCCGTGTATTTACTGTACAATATACACGGCCGCCGTGTATTTATATGAGCAATACACACGGCCGTTCACCGACAGGGATGGGATTTATACTTATAAACAGAATTGTTCATGAAAATGTGTAGAATTTGTCTATGTTCAATTGGGGTCTGGTCAAAACGGCCAAATATAAAACGGCCAATATACCAGGACGGCCAATCGCAAAAATGGCCACCATACCAAGACGGCCAAAGGATAAAACGGCCACCTACCAAAACGGCCAATTGTACTATTTTCAGCTTTATATGCTTTCTCATCCATCTATCTTATTCTATACTATATATATACATCTAGCCTATATGAATTACTTAATAGTATATATTTCATAATTTATATAAAATGAAATATATACAATTAAGTAAGTCATATAGGCTATAGATGTATATACATGATCTATAATAAAAGATAGATGAATGAGAAAGCATATGGAACATGCAATTTTAATCCCAGTTGGATTTTTTTTAGAAACAACAACAACAAAATATTAATAATTTATATAATAACTGGATTTTCATGATCAAAACTAATTTTAGACAATATCCCTCTTTAATATTTACATATTTATCAATGATGAAAAAGCATGATTTACCCCATTCTTTGTATCATTCAAAATGCTAATAGCAATTGACATGGCAGATTGCTATTCTGTATATGAAATACTTAATTGTATATATTAATATGCATAATAACCAGGAATCAGTTGAAATTCAGAGTTTCAATTCATGCTTTTGATCAATAATGAAAAAACATGATTTACCCAATTATTTTCATCATTCAAAATGCTAATAGCAATTGACATAACGGTCACGGCTGATTGCTATTACATATCTTTATTCATAAATTAGCTATTTCAACATAAAACCACTGCACTGCTGATGTAATCAATTAAGATAAGATAAATTAATTTGACATAACATTATATAGACTCTTATGCTACTGCATAAAAAAGATTATACCTATTTGTATGTTGTACTGTTAGGGCTAACCTTCTTCCATATCTTAACAATGTATAATAATTAAATAAAGGCTGCTTCTCATCATTCATAATCTTATCAACTTGTCTCATAACATTTGTTTTTAAAGTTCATCTATTGGTTTTATGTCTGCCTTTAACTTACCACATGTCTTAACAATCTGTTTCAATTTAGCTTTATCTTTAAAAGAACTGATTTGTAGAATAGGGTGAGAAGTTTACACTCAACATTAATGTTTCTCATGATTCTTAAAAATAGAACCCATTGTACAAATTTTTTGTACACTATAGTTCTATTAGCACTTATCACTCTGTCACAGTCAAAGCTTCTCTTTAGAAAATCAATCACCATTTCTTTTGTCTTCTTTACACTGAGATATGGATTATTATATAAACTGCATAATTTTGCATCAATGAACTGGTGATTTTAACTGGTGATTCTGGGTAAAATCAAGGATTATGATTCAAGGGAATTTTTAGGTTAAGTGGAGTTTGTCTCATGGTGTGATAATTATCTTAATATACCTAAGAAAGCATGTAATATAAGAAAAATATGAAAGTACTACTCAACACACACAAACACACACACACACACATATATATATACACATATATATATTTTTATATATGAATAAAAAAAAAATACTGAGTTGGCCGTCCTGGTAATTGGTCGTTTTGGTCGATTGGCAGTTATGGGGAGTGGCAGTTTTGGCTAGTTGGCCGTTATGGTGAGTGGCCGTTATGGTCGTTGGCCGTTTTGACTCTACTCCGTTCAATGGTTAGGTTAGAGTATATTCTTATTCCAAATAGTTTGTGAAAACTTTTAAATGCATTGGAAATAGGAAAAAATGTTTGTATGGTAGTCCTGTAATTTTATGCTATTATCTTTTTTCTAATAGATCAATAGATTTGTACAAAATATGAGTAATGAATGGAGTATACATTCACAGACACTGGTCTCAATGAGTTAGTAGCCATCATACTGTATTAAAATGTTTACATTGTACAACACCAGATATGCCCCCCCCCCCCCCCCCCTGATTGGGGTTAGGACCCGGGGTTGGCAGGTTGGGGGCTCTTGGTATAATAAACTTTGTGAGGAGAGCAGGGAGTTCTGACTGGCCAGCAATGGGCTTGTTAAATGCCAATGGGACCCAACAAGTCCAGAAAAAATATATAAGTTAAAAAACATAATTGGGGGGTTGATAAGGTGCTGGACTTTTATGCACAATGGAAGAACTGAAACTTTGGCAGTGACGACGATTGAGCGCTTAGTTTGTGTTCACTGGTAGCGGCCAGGCTGTATATATACTCCTCAAGGAGTTGAGAAATGCGCATGCTTGAACAGGTCCACCTAAATTTATACATTATACAAGTTACATTTTTACTAGCTCAAATTGGGGGATCAAAAAGGCAAAGTATCTCATATATTTCATGGGAAGGTTAACCTTTCCTAATGATAACTATAACTCAGGATTACATGTAAGTATGATCAGTTTATTGAACTATGAACTATAAAAAGCAGCAAATAAAAATACAAATGTAAACAATAAACTCCAATTGCGATGAAATTGTACAAATTGAGCAAATAGTGTACTATATTTCGATACCCTTGTCACTATTATATAATAAATAAGAATTTGCTAAAAAATTGCAATTTCAAATTACCTCCATTGTTAAATGACACACCTGAGTCGGAGAAAATATCATACCGGCCTGGACACTTTCATTGACAAATGATTAAGTTGTAGTAATTTTCACTCTGCAAATGTTTTTTTTAATTTTCATTAATCTATATTATCAGAAAAGTTTTTTTTTTTTGCTTGCTCACCATTTTGTTCTTCTATTGCACTTATATTGCTATTTTATTACTAGTCATGTGACACTAACGCCCCCCCCCCCCCTGTTGTCCCCACTCAGTTTATGTTGACCATCCATGCAAAAACATGTTTCATTGCTTAAGTTAAAAATTTTTTTTTCATTACCCTGGCAGGACTTGGCCAGTGAACACCAGTGTTTAGAGATATAACCAAGTCAGCATGCATCAACTTAACCAGAAATTTTAAAGTTAAGAAAATATAATTGCAGTCTCAACACTAGGGGGAGTACAGTGCAGGTAGAGGGCGCTCAGACTCGCCGTGCGTATAATGCGCCTGCGCGCACGGCGGCCGTGTTTGTAACACACATGCGTACACGGCCGCCGTTCATATAGCCGATTCGATTTTGAAAGCATTAATTGAGATTTGATGTAAATTTTTGTCAGGTGGTTTGATTAATCTATGTGATATGCCTTCAAAGTGAAAGGTTGAGAAACCAATGTGATTGCGAAGCCAATATGAGCTCAAATGATAAATAAATAAAACTGCATAATGCATAATACAAATCCTGCAGTATACCAGCAGCTCAGTGGTACATCAACACATATTGTGCAAATATAAATACAACATAGAAAGGGATTCAAAATCATTTAATTTGCACAATTACATAATATGCATGTTTAATAATTATACATAAAGAGATTCTTTCAACATCGGCACTACCATTTGTTTTGTCATGGAATAGTGCTGCATATAATGTTTCAATATTTTCCAGTTTATTGTTTGGTTCCTCAGTTCTATGCTAAGTTCCAAATGATAGACCACTATTAGGACAACTCAATTTAAAGGCACGTTGCAGTCAATTATAGTTGTTGTTAATTATTATTTTTCCAGGGTGATATATGGAGCCCTTTGCCTTCGTTAATCTTCGGCATTGTGGGCACAGGCTCTGGCCTGTTGACCATTTTGTTGCCAGAGACATTCGGAAAGAAAATACCTGACTGCATTGCGGAGTTGGAACAGGGAGCTTTGGAAACACGGTAGGATTTAGAATTTGTTTATCATGTTAACTGTGTGGTCTCATATTTTAGTACTTTTAAAGTCTCCCCATGCACAAGGCAGCAGGGCCAAAGACTTTACTAATGCCGCAGATGTCAGCGGATTATTGAGCCTTACATGTTCAGTGAGGAGCAATGTCTTGCACTATTGACACTCGTTCTACATGACATGCTTCTGTTGGTTCAAAACTTGCTAAGATATGAAGAATACCTCATTTATAGGTACAGACTTGTGATGTTCACTTTCCACACCTATTATTTTCCTGTGCACTTGCTAGCTATACTTACATATCCATATCATAGTCAGACGTTAATGACGTTATAAGTTAAAACGTCGTTAACTTCAACTACCGTACATAGCCAAATGTGCCACGTGCGTTTTCCATGAGAAGGATAAACGCATGGAAAAGCATGGTATTTAGCTAATTAAATGAGGGGGAAACCATGCGTTTATCCAAACGCATGGAAAACGCATGTGGCACAATTGGCCATGTATCTATCCCCTAAACCCCAATAGGATAAACTTTTATATGGCCTAAGTCTGTAAGGCTGTGATGTGTGGTACCGTATAATTAGAAAATGTTGAATGACATTAGATGTGATGTCTTGAAGTACAAAAATCTCATTTTAAAATTTAATTTGTGAGGTAGCAAACCTCATTTTTAAATTTAATATGAGATGTTGTAAGGTTTCTAAAAGCTCATTTTAAAATTTTATAATTGAACTATGAATGCTCAATAAGAGCAGGAGAGTTATCATTTTCTGGTTTGCTTTAGATGTTTCTTTTTTTTCCCAATATCTTTTATGTATTGTACCATTTCTTTTCAGAAAACAAAAGAGCAGTAGCAAGGTTGATTTGCGCAACTCGAATGGACATCTGCCGAATTGTTCTTGCAATGATACTCAGATAGTAACTCTAGGAAATTTGTCTGATAAGAATGACAAAGAACTAAACTCAACCAAGGAAGGTGTTGGTGGACAAGAGGAGAATGCTTACCAGAACTTTGCTTTTGTGGAGAAGCTATGACCCCAGACAGACAGACAGACACTTTTATTTAGATTATACATAAACAATCAAGGATACCCCATATCTTCATAATCATTTCACATTATATAATGCCTGTGACAAAACAGTGCACATTTAACTAAATTAACAAATGAAATGAGATGAGTTGAAAGGCATTCACATTTATCTGAGATTTCATCAAATGCAATGATCTCATGATTTATACATCACACGAACAAGCGGTTTTACTCTTGACATGTATATATTATAGGTATTTGTTACATTAAGTCGTATTTCTATGACACACATAGCAAGTCTGGTCGACACACATACGCGTATAGGAATTGATGAAAATGTATTTTATATATCCTATATATCCTTTTAAACTATGAGTTAGTATTTTCTGCTTGATATTCAGAGCTGCAGAGTGGAATTCTATAAAATAAACTATATTTTGCAAAGTCATGCCTTATTACAGGAGTTACGTAATCATTGTGTCGTCTCGTTGTATAGTTATGAATATCAAGAGCTCTGACTTGAAAGTTTGAAGTGAAATATACTGGCAGGTTTCCATGTTCCAGATGAAAACAGAATCTAAGTTCTTGCAGTGAGCATAGGTGGTGAGCTTTCAATGTATTAAGTTGCCTGAATAAAGCATCTGTGTGAGCATTATATCGACTACCTGTGATAACATATTTTTAAATGAGGGGTTCATGAAAGATGCTCATCAATTATCAAACCTAGAAAATTAAATTAATTTACAGTTTTAATTTCAGTTCCTGATATTTTAAGTTTAGGATAACATTCTTTTCTTCCGGATATGATAAAACATGCATTTAGTTTTTGTAATATTTAGCGATAGTTTATTTACTTCAAATTCTTTCTAGTTCACAATTTATATTAACTTCATAAGAGTTGTTATTGTCTGTAAAGGCACGGATTGTAGCAGTTAAAGTT
Organism: Alitta virens; assembly: GCA_932294295.1. Lineage (NCBI taxonomy): Eukaryota > Metazoa > Annelida > Polychaeta > Phyllodocida > Nereididae > Alitta > Alitta virens. Next base: position 37,902,036 of record OW028583.1, read on the forward strand.
GTGTCATCCGCATATATGATAGTATTGAATAGATTGTTAGAATTTACAATGTCATTCATGTAGACATAATTACTTTATGGGTGACCTCTGGTGTTATTAGCATCATTTCAAAGTGAAACCTGCTGTATTTAATGTAATATTATTTATAAACTGTATATAATATTTAAAGTGCAAAATATTACAGTATTTTTGAATATTTACTATTTATGTTAAATAAAAGCTACTTAAATGTAACTTTCGCATTTTTTGTTTCACTAAAATTTGAAAAATACTCACTGCAAATATGAGCTTTATATCCATTTTTTGTCTGATAAATTACTGATCCTCGTCTTTCATGACACGTACTCTGTAGTGTTCCAAGTTGACGACAAGTGGAGGTTAAAATTGTTTTGTTGATGACGTGATCATACAATGATGTCATTAGTTGTAGTCGACTGGGGGGTTTCGTGGAGCACGGGTGGGCCGTGGAGGACAGAGTTGTATTCGAATGGAACAGCATGGAAATTTGTGGAGCACTATGAACTTAGGTTGGTTCCGTTTTTGGCATTGCAACTCTTGTCCAACGTTTTGTGTATGCTTATTTCGACGATTCAAGACGTCTGATTGGCTGAGAGGCCGTAAATTTAATTATTTTTTGTTGGCGATGACGGTCGACAATTATTCTTGTCTAAATACTTGTCAAATAAAAAAAAAGATAATTTTCGGAAATAGTGTAAACCGTGACCCATCGCGATTTAAAAACCAGGTGAACTAATCATAGTGTGGAAAACAGAAGTTCAAGGAGCTGAGAGACAGTGAAGCTGCGTAAAATATGTCACGTGACCAGGCACCAGCAGAGCTTTAGACGAAAACAGGAAAATGACTGAATAGAAAGATGTGGAATGACCTGATATAGGCAAGGCAATTTGATTTTGACAGCTGCCCCTACCCCTAATTGTCCGGCTGCTGTTTTGGCGGCAAGGCCATGCTGTGTTAGGCCATTTTATCACTATACCTACTAAAGGAGGTTCTCATTGAGGACGTTTTGACTGGACGCCATTCTGACTGTACTTCAATTATAATGTATATATAGCTTTTATTGACACTTTTTCATATCAGAAAAGATACATATGTCATATATATCTATAACTAGACTCACTAAGTCTATCTTAAACTACACCTACAGAAGTATGATATACAAGTTCTCATTATTTTGTAAATAATATATATATAGCTTAACGTTAAAGGACCAAGTTGCCATAATTTGATGAGTGCTGCTCTTAGACATTCAGTGTTAAAGTGAAATAATTTATAAGTATATATACATGAAAGATAGAGGATAAATCACAGATCAAATCACAAGTACTGATTACAATATCAATATTAGATTAAAAATTTACAAAAATATTTACAAATACTGATCATGATATCACAATAAGATTCAAATTACACAACAGATAAGAATGTTCATCTGTATAAAAATTTTGTCCATGGTTGCATTTGAATGTAGGAGAGAAAAATACCAGACAACACTGCGCTGACCCTGGAATTTGACTCATCTAATTTGTGTTGACATTCATGTCAAAGAGTGTCATATCAAAAGAGCCCAGTGAAGTGAAGATTTCTTTTATTTAGGAAATTACTAAGAGAATATATCATTTCAGGTTCTTTATTTGACATCAGTAGTAAGAGGGCTAGTATAAAACGTAGCTTCCAGTGGCCTACGACAGGCGGTGCTAGTGGTACTCATGACGGTGGCCACTAGGTGGAGCTTCCGCTAATATGTATGGACGGCGGGCCACTAAAAGAGTGCCCGTGGCCTAACCGTACCTCTCTGCATGACTGATGAGTTTGTTGAACGCCGAAGGCCACCGAGTACAACTGTGTTGAAGGCCCAGGGCTATGGTCTGCGTGAGATGTATGGCAATATGTTGAACCATTGTTTAGACTGACTTATAAAAGGCTGAACCAGAAGTATTCAACCACAGTGACAATAATCTGCATGATCAATGAGTGTGTAGAGTACATGTTACTACGTATTTAAAAAAAAATGGAGATACCAATAGAACAACTATGCACAACTTCACCCAAATCCTTCCTGTTTAAAACATAGTAGTAGTAATAAAAAAGGTTAATTCAGATGAAGTAACACAGAACATTATTCACCCAGTAAGAGTGTCCAGAAAGTTTGGCATTGAAGAAGTAATTTATAAAGCTGTTCTATGATAACTGTTTTGAGTGGTAAAGACATTGTCCGAAACATTGTACTCTATGTGATGCCTGTGTTTGTTACATTTGTTGCAATATAGTTAAAAAGATGCCTACCTCCAACACATCTAAGCCATTTCTACATGTAAGTTCATCATGTCTGTTGTCACAAGGTGGTTTGTATTGACCAGCTGAATTACTCAGAGGACGTCTTGTGAACCTCAGTGCCATCACTTGAAAGTATTTCAGAAAATTTAAAATCAAAGTTGGAAAATGAAATATTACATATAAAGAGCTACAAACTTACCCAAGCTTCCTAGCCATAGTGACTCTCAAGATAATTTCCCATTTATATATGTTGGGGAAAGCATCCCCTATGCACAAGCAGCAATGGGGGGTTAGATACCTACCTGATCAGAGGGCCAGCAATGGGGGCTATAATTCAGTACCATCATAATCAAAGGGATATATGCCAGTATACTACCCCAATATTAACACAACATGCATCCATTAATTGCTATAGGTATTTTCTAAGATGCAATGCAATAATGATTGTGTCTATACAATGTAAAAGAGTTGAGTTTCTTGCATGGAAGGCAGTCACAAAAGCCTGCTCCAGGTAGCTCAACCGAGTTAAAAGGTGAGAGGTTAATATACTTCTTAACTAACAATCAGAAATATATTTCACATTAACTGAAAATATATAAAGTAAAGATAGCATAACTGAAATATACATAGATTAATTTATCCTACTCAAGAACAACCGAATACAATATAACATTAATTTTAACAAAAATAACATAATTATTAAAGAATTTTTTTGTAGTTAAAGAGTAAGTCAGTGACTCTGGGGTGGAACAAGTTACAGTAAATACACTAATGTTGCTATCAAGTTAATTGGCACAGTGAGGGATTATATCTAATGATACTTTTGAAATATATTGAGAATTAATGAAGAAAGACATTTAAAACAAACATTAATGACTATATAGAATTATGCTCTTATAGACTCTTCAAAACAATCTGACAATTAGATAGACAGAAGAACCACACATTGCTGTCAATTTGTAACTCGAATATCCATGTAGTTAATTGGCAATCAAAACTTTTGTGGCATTTCAGTGTCCAAAACATTGTACCCTATGTGATGCCTGTGTTTGTTACATTTGTTGCAATATAGTTAAAAAGATGCCCACCTCCAACACATCTAAGTCATTTCTACATTGAAGTTCATCATGTCTATTGTCACAAGGTGGTTTGTATTGACCATCTGAATTACTCAGAGGACGTCTTGTGAACCTTTGTGTAGAATGACAAAGTTTATAAGTAGCCAATGGTGATTTTTGCCATCTTGTCATCATCATGGCTAATTATTATGTTCACAGAGAAGCAACCGAAATTACAATGGAGAATTTAGGCTACAGCAAACTTGAAGTTAGTTGTTTTATATAAGAGATTTTATCTATATTAATGAGCATTTTGGCGACTTCACTGCTGCTTGTACAATCAGTTTCTACATACTAAAGCTTATTTGGCGATCTACAGTGTTACTGTGAAAACAGAACGATATCCTTTTTAGTAGATAATGGTTCTTATCCTTGCTTAACCTAAATGAAAACAATAATACTGAGCGGGTTCTTTAAAGTTAGGGAAGTAGAGATATTCCGATTGTTTAGCACCCACCAGATCATTGCATTGTCATTCTGGTTATCCTATAGATGTCTTGTGTGTTCACAGACTAAGTTTCTCTAGCATGCACCTTCTAACAGGCTAACCAATCATGTCCCCTTGGTAACACAAGGTCTTTAGAGTCTCACTGACTATAATACTATTGTCGGAAACATGATATATGTCCACTTGTTATATTGCACTTGATATGAAAGGTTTGGAGCAGCACAAAATGGACAGAAATATTTCTAACAAGTCAGCTTACTATTTAATCCCTCTCTGTCCCAATTAACTTAATATTTATTACCAATGGTGATTTTTGCCAGCTTGTCATCATCATGGCTGATTATTATGTTCACAGAGCAGCAACAGAAATCACAATGGAGAATTTAGGCTACAGCAAACATGAAGTTAGTTGTTTTATATAAGTGATTTTATCTATATTAATGAGCATTTTGGTAACTTTACTGCTGCTTGTTCAATCACTTTCTACATACTAAAGCTAATAATATGCAGCCATAAGTTATGTTAGTGTCAGGACCAAGTATGAAAATGACAAGCTGTTGTTCACTACCTGTAGACAGTTGTTTTTTATGTAAAAACAAATGAAAACACTCGAATCCATGTCAATCCAGTCAAACATGGCATAGATCTGCACAAAACACATGGAGTGCAAACAATCAAAATCATCACTACTAATGACTCAATGGTAAAAAAATATGATCAAGCAATAGCCTTTTCTTACTAGTAATTACACACATGGCAACAAAACTCAGTATATTACACCTCCTAAAACTGCAAGCAGGAATTCAGACTATATTAATAAGAACATTTACCCTTTGATAGAACCAAATGTGCAATACAAATATGTATGTGTGCTTTTATGTACATTTTCCTTTTTGTCAACAAAGTATATGACACTTTCATGTGCATCTGGTTATTTTCAGTCTTCAGAGTACTGATACAAGGTTGATGTATTCATACTGGTATTGTAAATATGCAGGTTCTAAGTAAATAATTCCTTACTATTCAACATCTTGTCTATAATTCAGGTAAGCATATCCTCTGTAATGTTTATCAACTAATATGTTCTCTTACTCTCCTTTTTGATTGTACATTATATGGTATTTGACAATGGAAATCAGCATGTTCATTAATTATAATAATGTCATAGCCTCAGGTATCAATAGATCATTGTTTTCTTCCATAAACCATTTATTGCTTGTCATGAATTGTATATATATATATATATATATATATATATATATAGAATCGAGTTTTCCATGTCAATCCAGCCAAACATTGCACAAAACACATGGAGTGCAAACAACCAAAAACATCACTACTAAATGATTCAATGGTAAAAAAATATAATCAAGTGACGGCCTTTTCTTATTAGTAGTTACACTCATGGCAACAAAATTCAGTATATATTCACACCTCCTAAATATGGTAGAACAAGTATCCATTGATATCTGAGGCTATTACATTATATTATTAAAGAATATGCTGATTTCCATTGTCATATACCATATAATGTACAATTAACAAGGAGAGTAAGAGATATGCTTACTTGAAATATAGACAAGACGTTAAGGAAATATTTACTTAGAACCAGTATATTTACAATACCAGTATGAATACATCAACCTTGTATCAGTACTCGGAAGACTGAAATTTACCAAATGCACATGAAAGTGTCAAATACTTTGTTGACAAAAAGGAAATGTACACAAAGCACACATACATATTTGTATTGCACATTTGGTTCTATCAAAGGGTGAATGTTCTTATTAATATAGTCTGAATTCCTGAATTGTCACAGTATGGATATCCTCTGTCACTGACTTTGACTTAAATGATTGAGACTGCTTGCAGTTTGAGGAGTTGTAATATACTGAGTTTGTTGCCATGTGTGTAACTACTAGTAAGAAAAGACCATCGCTTGATCATATTTTTTACCAGTGATGTTTTTGATTGTTTGCACGCCATTTTTTTTTGTGCATATCTATACCATGTTTGACTGGATTGACATAGAATACTCAAGTGTTTCCTTTTGTATTTACATCATATTATTTGTCTACAGCTAGTGAACAACAGCTTGTTATTTTCATACTTGTCATTAAATTTCGCTGATGTATGAGTATGGTGAGATCTGTCTGAGGGAAATGTGTAAGTCCTTTCCCACAGCTTTAACAATTATGCATAGTGTGACAAGATAGGTTGGTGGATATTTGTTTTTTGCCGAGAAATGTGCATTTGATCTTTAAATTATAGGCTTACACTTGTCAAAGATCATGTACCAATATATACTGATTCAGACATCAGATATGATCTCGGGCCTACATTTTAATGACTGCGGGGCAGGGCAGGCTTGACTGTCAGGCTCTGCAGGGCAGTGCGGGTGTGGACAGGATTCCTCTGATGCAGGGCGGGTGTGGGTGAAAAATTATAATGAACTGCAGTGCGGGGTAGGCTGCAGGCTGCTTATGATGTGGGGCAGTTGTGGGCATTGATTCACTGCCCGTCCTCATCTCTAATACAGACAGCTGTTAGAGGTGTACATCGAGTTTGATACCTGGTGGTTGAAGCATTCCTAATATTAATGAGTTAAAGGAATGAGGGCTAGCAACAACAAAAGTATTTCATGAAATACATTTATATTAAATTAAACTGCATTTCTTCTTAGGCCAGTGGTAACAATCACTTTTCAATTTCCTTGCCACTTGTAGATAGAACATAAGCTTGTCAGCATTAATCTATCCGAAATAAACCTATTATTATAGATACTGTCTATTCATGTGAGAACTCGCAAACTGAGGATATAGATTCAGTAACTCAAGAAACCTGGAGGGAACCCTGTATTAATTGTCTTAGTGGATTCAGATTTTATAGTAACTAGCAAAACCTTGCTTAAATGAAACTTCGATTAATGTTTCTGAATTTCAAAGTGGAATTATGAGCATAGCAACAAGGAAGTTTGCAAATTATTTTAACCATGAAATAAGCAAGGATGAGATAGATACCTGCTGCTGGAATTGAGATATTTGGATATTGGCATCAGCCAGGGAGACTTCAGTGGTAGTGATTATGTCTGAAGACCTTATTTACAGCTTTGCCCTTAAGAATCATTTCCCCTTCCGTAACTGACACTAGGATGGTGCATGAGGAGTACATGTACGTCAAATGAATCTTTAGAAGTATAGTAGAGCTGGAATTATTATTAATATTAGTAACTATATGTTGTTAAGACCACTGGGAAGTAACAAGTGACATCCTACTCTGGATTTTTGGTAAGTTGCAAGCACAACTTACTTTTAGCTGAAAAAGATAGAGCGCACCTTGTGTGACACGCTCAAGCCAAAGTGGTTTATTTCTTAACAATTTCTCTCCTTCTAGTTTTTGCCAAGAATCCTACATAAAGCAGAATAGGGGTTGCATTTATTTAATAACTCAGTAATGCAGTTGGTGTCACATGCTTTTCCCTGTCAGCTACACTAGGGCGAACAAGTGGCTGTATAACTCAGTGGACACATGATGTTCCATTAAAAGCATAGGAATAATCATTAAAACAATTGCTTTCAAATGATATGGCAGCTTTAAATTAGCAAATTTTACAACTGGAACGCTGTCATTACCATATTCAAGAGCCTTGGCCAAGCTATTCCCACATATGTTTTTGAAAGCCAACAAAACTCCATAACCTTTAATATTGATGGGCGCAGTTTATCAAGTCAGTTAGCTGACATACAGGGGCTACATAACTTCAGCAAAAACTAAACTGTCCAGGACATCATCCTGTTTGTTGTGCATCCTTTATAATATAGGGCATCAAGAGCAATTATATTACTATTTGTCAGTTCAGCAAGATCAGTATCTAAATCTATTTGAGCACTCATTCTGTAATTGCTGTCCAAAGGAAATATGGCTGCTAAATGTAGAGCCTCTTTTGCATGAGAAATTGATTATTTGCTGACGGACTGAGATTTGGTCATTGTACGCACCCTTCCTGTGGAAAGTCTATGCTTGAATTATTCTTTGCATAGTTCCCATTATCAAGTGTTGTGAGTGCCACAGGTTTGGGCAATGCGCCTTTCTTATTAAAGCACATGCTAATGATCTGTAACCAGCACCACTGTCTTTTTCATTTCTTTTGGTTTCTGTTAGACATATAAAAGAATATGAGGTGTTCTTTTGACACATGAAATAAGTTCCAAATTTTTCTAGAGAAGATGTGAATGTAGATGGTACATCAAATCCTGACCACACCTAACAAAAACCATAAAGTTTGATATGTGTCCAGAAATCACGTGACATAATGGCATAAATCCTAAGATACTGATGAATTTTTGTTTTGGCATAATAAATTTAAAATTATTGCATATATTATAAGTATATATACTTGCCAGGGGACCCCAAAGATCCTTAGTGGGTTGTGTTAGGGGCTACCTTGAATTTATCCAATATTAGAACAAGAGGAATATAATACTAGATGAATTAGAAACAACAGAAAAAAGAATATTTATGGTGAGATGTGTCTGCAGGGTATGGTTCAGATCTGCTCTGCTGTTGAGCTAACAATTATTCACATGTACTCAGTAAAACAACTTGTCCTTAACTTAATGTAATTTATAGGTATTAAAGTCATCTGCCATTAGCTCTGTAAGATAGCCTAATATTTCATTAGTGTAAGTGATGCCTCATATTTATTTAATAATTTTCAGAGTTACAACAAAAAACATAGTAACATGTATTCTCAGCATTGTAGTTTTTCAATTTATTATGAGTACAGCACAGCACTATTCTCCAAGAGATTGCAAAAAAAATTATTTACCCTTAAAGTCGAAGCTTGGGTGGAGAAGGCAGAAACATCAATTCTGAGATGGGCTGGGTATGAGCTTGAAGACTGATTTGACTCGGGGCTGGGGCTCAAAATTCATAACTGGTATTACTGTATGTTAAACACTAACCCAAAGATAATAAAAACATTAACCAATTCATGTCATTTTCGGTTAAAGTTACGTATTAGAGCTTTTACAAAACATACACCTGTTTAACTTCTCTCAACAGACAAACCTTGGTTTGTTTTGTGAGGGCTCAATAGATGTGCTACATTACAAATTGTTCCATTCACAGGTCCACAAACCATTGCAGCATCTTACCACTGAGGTACATCAAAGGTAGAATCACTATCTTACCAAAAGCTTAATGACCAAAAGACCCGCCCCTAATTGGGGGGCAATTGTGCAACAATAAGCATGGAATATACATATTTATCAGTTTTCAAGCATATTCATTTGTGTTGCACAATATAGTTGTTAAGTAATAGCAGTATTAATGCCAATTACAGTGTGTGGTGTTTATTTTAATCCTGGGTGAGAAGTCCTTTTGGCAGATGATTTTATGTGTATCGAACTATTGATCATGTTGATTTGCAATTCAAATACTGAGTTTGTATCCTCAGGAGTACTTCCATGAAGTGATAGTATCTACAAGTGGCAAGGAAATTGAAGAGAATATACTTATCTTTACATTTCGAATTAATTATCCATTAAACTTATAAATTCTTACAATACTGACCATAGTCAAAAGCTGTCTTCAGGTATTTTGATTCACTTCTTCCATGCACATACAACACCTATTCCATAAATACAGAACTTGTATCATGACATTATTATAATTCATGAACATGCTGATATATATATATATATATATATATATATACAATACATGACAAGCAATAAATGGTTTATGGTAGAACAATGATCTATTGATACCTGAGGCTATGACATTATACATTATTATAATTAATGAACATGCTGATTTCCATTGTCAAATACCATATAATGTACAATCAAAAAGGAGAGTAAGAGAACATATTAGTTGATAAACATTACAGAGGATATGCTTACCTGAAATATAGACAAGATGTTGAATAGTAAGGAATTATTTACTTAGAACCTGCATATTTACAATACCAGTATGAATACATCAACCTTGTATCAGTACTCTGAAGACTGAAAATAACCAGATGCACATGAAAGTGTCATATACTTTGTTGACAAAAAGGAAAATGTACATAAAAGCACACATACATATTTGTATTGCACATTTGGTTCTATCAAAGGGTAAATGTTCTTATTAATATAGTCTGAATTCCTGCTTGCAGTTTTAGGAGGTGTAATATACTGAGTTTTGTTGCCATGTGTGTAACTACTAGTAAGAAAAGGCTATCGCTTGATCATATTTTTTTACCATTGAGTCATTAGTAGTGATGTTTTTGATTGTTTGCACTCCATGTGTTTTGTGCAGATCTATGCCATGCTTGACTGGATTGACATGGATTCGAGTGTTTTCATTTGTTTTTACAGGTACAGGAAGGAGCATCATATTATTTGTCTACAGGTAGTGAACAACAGCTTGTCATTTTCATACTTGGTCCTGACACTAACATAACTTATGGCTGCATATTATTAGCTTTAGTATGTAGAAAGTGATTGAACAAGCAGCAGTAAAGTTGCCAAAATGCTCATTAATATAGATAAAATCACTTATATAAAACAACTAACTTCATGTTTGCTGTAGCCTAAATTCTCCATTGTAATTTCTGTTGCTGCTCTGTGAACATAATAATCAGCCATGATGATGACAAGATGGCAAAAATCACCATTGGTAATAAATATTAAGTTAATTGGGACAGAGAGGGATTAAATAGTAAGCTGACTTGTTAGAAATATTTCTGTCCATTTTGTGCTGCTCCAAACCTTTCATATCAAGTGCAATATAACAAGTGGACATATATCATGTTTCCGACAATAGTATTATAGTCAGTGAGACTCTAAAGACCTTGTGTTACCAAGGGGACATGATTGGTTAGCCTGTTAGAAGGTGCATGCTAGAGAAACTTAGTCTGTGAACACACAAGACATCTATAGGATAACCAGAATGACAATGCACTGATCTGGTGGGCGCTAAACAATCGGAATATCTCTACTTCCCTAACTTTGAAGAACCTGCTCAGTATTATTGTTTTCATTTAGGTTAAGCAAGGATAAGAACCATTATCTACTAAAAAGGATATCGTTCTGTTTTCACAGTAACACTGTAGATCGCCAAATAAGCTTTAGTATGTAGAAACTGATTGTATAAGCAGCAGTGAAGTCGCCAAAATGCTCATTAATATAGACAAAATCTCTTATATAAAACAACTAACTTCAAGTTTGCTGTAGCCTAAATTCTCCATTGTAATTTCGGTTGCTTCTCTGTGAACATAATAATTAGCCATGATGATGACAAGATGGCAAAAATCACCATTGGCTGCTTATAAACTTTGTCATTCTACACAAAGGTTCACAAGACGTCCTCTGAGTAATTCAGATGGTCAATACAAACCACCTTGTGACAATAGACATGATGAACTTCAATGTAGAAATGACTTAGATGTGTTGGAGGTGGGCATCTTTTTAACTATATTGCAACAAATGTAACAAACACAGGCATCACATAGGGTACAATGTTTTGGACACTGAAATGCCACAAAAGTTTTGATTGCCAATTAACTGCATGGATATTCGAGTTACAAATTGACAGCAATGTGTGGTTCTTCTGTCTATCTAATTGTCAGATTGTTTTGAAGAGTCTATAAGAGCATAATTCTATATAGTCATTAATGTTTGTTTTAAATGTCTTTCTTCATTAATTCTCAATATATTTCAAAAGTATCATTAGATATAATCCCTCTCTGTGCCAATTAACTTGATAGCAACATTAGTGTATTTACTGTAACTTGTTCCACCCCGGAGTCACTGACTTACTCTTTAACTACAAAAAAAATTCTTTAATAATTATGTTTTTTTTGTTAAAGTTAATGTTATATTGTATTCGGTTGTTCTTGAGTAGGATAAATTAATCTATGTATATTTCAGTTATGCTATCTTTACTTTATACATTTTCAGTTAATGTGAAATATATTTCTGATTGTTAGTTAAGAAGTATATTAACCTCTCACCTTTTAACTTGGTTGAGCTACCTGGAGCAGGCTTTCGTGACTGCCTTCCATGCAAGAAACTCAACTCTTTTACATTGTATAGACACAATCATTATTGCATTGCATCTTAGAAAATACCTATAGCAATTAATGGATGCATGTTGTGTTAATATTGGGGTAGTATACTGGCATATATCCCTTTGATTATGATGGTACTGAATTATAGCCCCCATTGCTGGCCCTCTGATCAGGCAGGTATCTAACCCCCATTGCTGCTTGTGCATAGGGGATGCTTTCCCCAACATATATAAATGGGAAATTATCTTGAGAGTCACTATGGCTAGGAAGCTTGGGTAAGTTTGTAGCTCTTTATATGTAATATTTCATTTTCCAACTTTGATTTTAAATTTTCTGAAATACTTTCAAGTGATGGAACTGAGGTTCACAAGACGTCCTCTGAGTAATTCAGCTGGTCAATACAAACCACCTTGTGACAACAGACATGATGAACTTACATGTAGAAATGGCTTAGATGTGTTGGAGGTAGGCATCTTTTTAACTATATTGCAACAAATGTAACAAACACAAGCATCACATAGGGTACAATGTTTCGGAGCTACGTTTTATACTAGCCCTCTTACTACTGACATCAGTGCTTTAAATTGTGTTTTATGGAAGTTATGGAAATTTGGTATTATTTGCTTTTAGGACTAATTGATTTCTTGGTGCCGCATAATTGTTACAAATTAAGAGACAATGTAGTTCATCTTCTACTTCATTACTATCACATTTATTACATTTTCTTTCTTCTAATGGTATTTTGGGGGTCTCATGTCTTCCGGTTTCAATTTTGAGGTTATGTGAGCTAAGCTTAAATCTCGCTATGTTAATATATGTTCTCTTGGGGAGGTTGAGATTCAGATAAGGTTCAAAGCAATACGTAGTTTTAAATAATTTGTATGTTCTTAGTTTTGGGTGCTTCTCAGAGTCATTTATCTCGCTAAGGATCCTTGATTGTTCACTTTCATACAGTTTAAGTTTGATTTCAGAGACCGGCGTCTCTGGCTCCTTTGATTCCCAACTATTTATATTACATTCATTAATGATGTGTATTGTTTTATTGCACCAGTTGGTCTGACCCTTAATGTAGGTGGATTCTTGAATTTTGAGGCATTTATGTAGGATGTCATAGGATGGCAATGTCATTATTCTTGCCCAGTACTTGATCATATTTATTTTTTGTCTTACCTTAAAAGGAAACCAGCCTGTCTCTGCATACACAGTTAAGGTTGGGGTTTGTTTTCCAACACCTAACAAACTTTTAAGATATCTAATTTGTACTTTCTCCATGTCATTGTTTACCCATACACCATAACATGATATTATATTCAAGGATGGTAGGATATAACTTAGCGCGGATTCACATAATAGGGAAATACTGCCAAAACTGTTTTAACTTGCTCTTCGATACAGTTTTGGGCGTACGTCACTCCATTAGAACCGCAGTAAAAAAGAAGGTCCGACCAGTAGAAGCTCAGTAAAGTCTGATTATAGTACAAATTCAGGCCTCTCAAAATCCGTGATTTTTTGACGTTGTACAAATCGTCCACACACAATTCGACTAACTTGAAACATGTTAAAACAAACTTGACGACGGTTGTTTTTTTAAGAAACAGACCTTGTTTTCGTAAAAACCACTATATTAGTGCTACTTCACATATTTAAGAGCTTAAAATCAAATATTTCAGGATATTTATTGCATGCGTGGTGGCGCTCCTGTCACTTCACTGCTGTGCCCTCTGGGAATAGATAATCTCTGTTGCTTCTTTACAAAAGATTTACTGTATGTTTGTTGCATCAAATTTTAATATATAAAATGACTTATTTGTTGTTTCAAACTCAAATAATCTCTAACGATCACGCACGTGCAACCACGATGCTACATCATGAGCAAGTAAACAAATGGAATGCTACTATATTGCATTTTCAGGTATGTAAATATGTGTTGGTGTTAAAATTGATGTGTTAAACACGTTAGGATTGTCAGATTATGGTTCTGTAATGCAACAACTTGTTAATTTATGAGGAATGGCATGTGACGTCATTCCCGCCGATTCACTGATTTGTTGATATTTTTGAGGACGGCGTGACCATCACAACTTTTTAAGTGATATTTTGTCGCAATCTTTGTGGTATTTGTGGTTAGTAAATTAATTCAGCGGCCAGCAATTCACATGGACATAGATAAATATATTGCCTACAGTTATAACCTTACAGATTTTGTCCAAAAATTTTGATTATTCTTAAAATCTTCAATGTAGACCAAAGTGACTCTTTGAAAATGCCGTATGGGCTGAAAAAACCTATAGTTTTGATTCAGTCCCTACAACTACAAGTAGGGACTGTTGGATACATCTACATGTAGGGACTGATGGATATAACTATCAAAAATCTTGATAGCAAGTGATGGGGGTATGTAGCCAAGGGATATAATGGTCATAAATTCAATAATATTATACAGCTTGATTAATAAAACACTTGTAAATTATTTCAGCTTGAAATTAGTGGTACAGCGCTGTCAGCTGCTGGCATAATATTATGATGATGATATATCAGACAGAACTATATATAAACAATTAAAGTCTATAGCGATTAAATTGTTCAGAGCTCAAAACTGATTTACAGCTAATCATTCATCGGGCACAGGTGAATTAATTACCAAGCTATTTATCTTGAAATGCACTTTGTAATATATATTAACAATAATGCAACGCCAAAAACGGAACCAACCAAAGTTCAAAGTGCAGAATGGCTACTGCGCAGGTGGGCGTGGCCTAAATTGTTTTCACCGAAATGGCCCAGTCTACTACTACTATTGAGTGCAGTTGATGACACCACATTTAGAACACGTCATATCATTAAACAATAGCTCCCTCTATTGGTAATTACAAGCATTAATTGCTCATGAGGTGCAAACACACACACACCCAGTCTTACTGCATTTGATGTATTTGTTGTCTCATTCTTTATTCTTGTGCAGAGTAAGTGTGACCCTAATTGTTGCCTGTTGTAAAAGCAGCTTGTAGTTTTTAGAGTGATATGATTTTTTATTATGAAACATTATTTGACAATAATGATGACCTGTGGTCTCAGAACCACATGCAGGGGAACTAACAATAACATGGATACCACATGCAGGAGTGATTAGAACTAACAATAACATGGTTACCACATGCAGGAATTATGAGAACTAACAATAACATGGTTTGTGTAGTTAAGTCATAATCTCATTCTAATCATCTGTATATATATCTTCTTTCATTGTTATTGTTATTTTTACCAGTCGGCTAAAAGCTTTATAGCTTATGTTTTATTGTTTTGTCTTACACCTCCGACTATGAATAAAGTTTTATCTTTATCTTATCTTATCTTACCACATGCAGGAGTGATGAGAACTAACAATAACCGTGGATAACCTTAGAAAGAGGACCTCTTAAAAAAAAACATAATTTTGATTCCCATTCCAGTCTTGTATTTTATGAAATATGATTGCCCTTGACGGTCCTGGGCCTCCATGCGGCGTGGGTGGAAACACTTTGGGTGAAGTCCTCTATCCCCAGTGGCTAAAACAGGACAGTGCGCATTGCACAAGCTGCTCCAGCTATCCAACGCAGACACTTATTGATTTTTTGCATGCTTCTGGTTTCTACTACCAACTATAGATAATCAATCTTACCCTAGAGAGCCTCTACATAGCCCACTCAGGTGCTGATGAGGCGTTAAACAATAACACTACCTACCTACCTATGAAATATGATTTGTTTTTGCTTAGAGTACTTAGATACTCTATTTCATTGCAGTATGTTGGACACTACAATATAAATAATTAAAGATAAATTGAAATATATCACTATCATTAAGGATGTAAAAACATAAGCTGCGCTGCAGCTAAACCCTCAGCGAATCCCACATAGCACACAAGCATCATTAAAGTTGTTAAGTGTTCGTCCGACAGGCAGAAGGGCGGGCGTTATACTTTCATTTCCAGAGCAGAACTCTTTAACACACACTTTCGTTTCTTGAGCTGAACTCCAACACTAATGCACTTACCCTAATGAAATTTATACACTATAACTCTATATGATATTTCTTGGCTATGTTTTACAAAATTTGGAAAAATATTATTTCATGAGTGTTTATATAGTGTGTGCGATGAACCGAAACTATAGCCACTTGGCCTACATAGCCTGTTATGCAATACTGTTACCAGATATAACGCACACTGTGATCCTATTTTCAAGAAGTATAACATGCTAAAGCTAGCTGATTTATTCAAATTACATTGCATTAGATTAGCTTATAAAACAAATTTGCACTGTTGCCTCGTTATCATTCTGGCAAACTTCTATCCTCATATGTCAATCAGTCAATACCAACCAGACAGAGTCATAACATTATAATCCTTCCCTATTATACTAGCCTGCATAAAAAGTTAATTATAAAATTGGATTTATTTGGAATATATTACCCAACAACATTAAAGCAATAACTATGACATAAAAATGGATTGATTTCATATCTGCAGTGGTTCACCGCCCTCCTTTTTCCCCATTCATAGGCAACAGCAAACGGGTGCCTTACCTCAACGTTTTGTTACTAGGCATCCTTGCCAATTTTTATTATATCATGTTTATACTTTTCTGTTTTTGAAATCATGTCGTATGGCAAAGATAAATTATCTGTCTATCCTATTTATTTAACTCTTAAATTTTTTCATTTGTTCATTATATTCTGTTAAGTGTGAAATAATAGTGTTCCCGTGAGTTATTACAAATTCTGATAAAGTCTTACTTTATTTTTGTAAAAAGTAAGGCCCGTATTAAGTCTTACTTTTGTCCACTAAGTCATACCTTCTTATTTTAATGCAAATATACTTGGATATTAACATCCACATTGTAATATTCAGATGATTGGTAAATATAAATTAATAGAAATTATGAATTTTCTTTAAATACACAAGAACTGCGTTTATTTTATTGCTTAATAGCTGATACCCTGATTGTTTTTTGGATGATGAAATTAAAAAAATTGGTGTATATTACTATATTAGTGGTCTTATTTTTCATGTGCGCATGATATTATAATGTCTTACAAATATCTTACTTCTTATGAAGGCAAACCTGCAGGAACCCTATATTAACAGCAATCCATTATGTTCAGAGTAAAGCCAATTGAGCATAAAAAGTACTGTCTGTCATTTTCCAGCCATTTAATTGTTCTGTTTCAAAGATTTCATGCACAATAAGGAGTATTCAGTTTCGCTAGAATTATCAACACAATAGCATTTTCCCTTAACTAATCTACAACTAAGATATCATTTATATGTCTGAAAGTCATGTATGGGCTATGGCAATGATCCTAAGGAATATATATGAAATTCAGCAACAATGTTATGCCACATTAAGATGTTGGGTATAATTTCATACCAAATGAACCTTTAAGGTTTTTATTTACTTGTATTTAAATAAATAAAGTCTAAATACAAATAAATACAAATCTTAAAGTTTTATTTCGTATGGAATGATACTCAACACACCCATTTGAATGCCTTTATAAGTCAAAATATTTGCTCGCTGTTTACATTTCACTGGCAACTGAAGGAACTATATATTATAAATTGCCATATTCCCTTGAACAGTCACTGAATTGTTAGGTTGCTGATTTGCATTAAATCTATGGAATTTGAATTTGTATTTATAACCGAATACTTTACAGGTGTATTTGAAGGAAAAAACAATAATAAGTATTGGAGTCAAGTGAAAGTAATATAGATCATTATGCAAATAATTATTATGAAATTGCTAATTATAAAAAAAAAAAGTTTTTGAATGGGTTTAGCATGGCAATACTATGATCAAATAGTACAAAATTTACAGCTGTCATTGCGAAGTATGCATAAGCGTAGGAGGCACCTTTCTTTGGGGGGGGGGGGAGGGGGAAAGGTCATCTTGCCAGAATTTTAAGGCTTTTATTAGCACCCCTTTATGCCCGAATTTTTCAACTTTTTGCCCGACTTTTTGGCTTTCCTGGACACTTGCAATTGCCCCCCCCCCCCTGCCCCCCCCCACCTCCTACGCCTATGGAAGTATGGGATGCTAAGGAATATGAAGGAAGCAACACAATTTTTAGCATTTTTTCCAGATTTTCCATTTATATGAAAAAAGAAGAAGGATGAAACAAATGTCAAAATGAAGCTTAACAGTGAAAGTACTATAATCTAGATATATCATTGGCAAATGTTACTAATGTAAGGATCATAGAGTCATTGATATGAGGGTTTGAAAGAGTACCTGTCCAAATTTTCATATTTTCCTTAATAAATAAAATGATCTGTCGTAAATGGTCATGAAACCCCAAAAAGGTAACTCTACACTATTTTAGACATATTCTTACTAGTGTATGAGTCCTGATCTAGAATTTTTTTTATTTTTTTCTGAATATTTTAAAACACAGCTCATATAATGTCAACGTGACTATAAAAATGCCCAGCTAAGCTATATAGAGTAATGACATATACAATTTTGTTAGGGTAAGTGCATGAATGGTAGAGTTAAGCTCTGAAAACACAATTTAACACAATTTTTAGCATTTTTTATTTAAATGAAGTGTGAAAAGTGAAAATACTATAATTTAGATATATTATTGGTACAATTTCATTCATGTAAGGTAAATAGTGTCTTTTGTATGGAGGTTTAAAAAAGTAGAAATTTTCCCTATTTTGCTCTAATTTTGCAAATTTCTATAGTATTTACGGCCATGAGACCCCCAAAAGGCACCACTACCTATTTTAGACATATTATGACAAAGTTTTAAGCATGTAGGTGTAGTAGTGTCAGAGTTCGAGCTTTTTCTATTTTTTCCAAATTTGATAAAACATAGCCAACATATGTCAATGTGACAATCAAAAGGCACCGCTAGGTCATACTAACAGTCTGCACCCACAACAATAACAATTAATTTGTGCTGCCATTTTAACCATCAGCGAGCAAAGTTTGAAAAGGAGTTTTGTTATCATCAATGTCCGTCCGACGGGCAGACAGGTGGGCGGGAGGGCAGGCAGGCGGAAAGGCGGGCGGGGGTAACACTTTGGTTTCCGGAGCAGAACTCTCACACCAATGCACTTATTGTTACGAAACTTTGTACAGTAATCACAGCCAATATCTTGATAGTTAAGATAATTTGTGTTATCAGTTTGATAGGATCCGCCCATTAATGCCTTACTTTAAAGGAGATTTATTGCAGATAAGATGTTAGTCAAAGGTCAGTGGAAATCTCCATAAACTGGGAATCATGGACATATAACCCTGTGATAAAGAACATCCTGGGGTAGTTTGTCATGTGTCCGAGTAAACAACTGCTCCTTGCGTGAACACCATGGGTAGAGCTGTGACTTATGAAGACGTCTTGAATTTGACAGGAGAACTTGGTGTCTATCAAATGATGATATTTGTTTACAATGCTGGGTTTATTTTTGCTTCAGTAGAATCAATTTACATGAATTTTATAGGATACAAGATGGATCATTGGTGTCAAGTGCCAGAAGTAGCCAATTTTTCCTTCGATGTTCAAAAACATGTCGCGATTCCCTACTCGTCAAATTCAAGTGATGGAAAGGTGTCTTATGAGAATTGTAAAAAGTTTGACCTCAATTACAGTTCTTATTCTCAAGAAGATTTCCTAAACTGGGAAAGACCACAAGATGCAAACACAAAGGATTGCAATTCCTGGGTCTTCGATCAATCGGTCTATTCATGGAATATTGTAAACGAGGTACAAAGTATCGTGAATTTTGTTGATACTTATAGATCGTACATTCATTAATTACTTGTGTGCCTTTTAATGGAAGTTGTGAAACTCATTTACCTGGCTGATTACACAAATCCTTTCAGTGGGAACTTGTCTGTAGTAAAAACTGGCAAGTGGAGCTCGTTTCCACCATGACTTTAACAGGACAACTATTTGGCTCAATCTGTGGCGGTGCTTTATCAGACAGGTAATTATCATCACATCTTTATAAAAAGTGTCAATTAATTGTAGAACATAGTTATTAAAATCATACTTCTTCCAGAATTTATTTATCCTTACATGTAAAATTTTTTAACCCCCTGGAAAAAAATAACTGTGTTAAAATGCTCTATTAAGAACACAGTTTTTGCCCTGATTTGGAGGAAATTATTGAGGTGGACTTTTGATGGAATAATATATGCACTCTGTAGAACAATTAGTAAGTAGTAGTAAGAATTAAATTCCTTTATTCAATAAATATAATTGATTGTCACATTACAAAAACATTACTAATTACTTATTGGTCTTGCCAAACATGATGCCTAGCGTGTGTAGTCAGCCTGATCCAATGAAATTAATAACAGAAAAGAAGAAATTAAATCAATATTAAAGAGAAGTTCATTAAAAAAATCTAACAAATTGCATGCATGTTTAGAATTAGCATAGATAATTACACACTTTTTGAGCATCTCAGTGTGGATGTGGTTTGTGTTACAAACAAGCTATAATATATTTAGTGAATTTTACTTCTCTCTCTGGCCTCATCAATCAACTTTGGATAACGGCAAGAAGTTGCCTTATTTATTTATCTAAAATGGCATCGGAAAATAAAAATACTCATTGGGTAGGCTGAACATCACCCAATTTTGCAAACATGGGCTACTTTGACTTCCATCTTGCCGAAAGATAATGTTTATCTATTCATCTAATTATCTATCTATCTTCCGGCTGTCCGTGAGAATTAATCCCATTTGGTTTTTTATTATATTTTCAGGTTTGGAAGAGTGAAAGCCTTTGGCATTGGTATCATAATTAAAATGGCGTCTGGCATAGCATCTACACTAGCACCTAATTATATCTTTTTGGCCATTGCCAGATTTTTCGTTGGCTTTGCTTCTATGCATTGCTATGTGGTGGGTTTTGTACTAAGTTAGTAAATTGCATTTTTTCTCTAATTTATATCCTCAGTCCAAAACTGTTTATAAATAATTTTGGCATCAAAGTGTATTTTATCTGTTTGCATCAACTTTGTTGTGACTTTACCTATTGTTATATGTACTTGTACTTTAATTTAATCTACGATAGCAGGGGAATGTACTGGAAAATAAAGTCGGAGAGCTCATTGATCTTTGACATTTTTACAATTTAGTGTTGAGATTTTCATCATATTCTCAAGTACCCACAAATTGTTTGTAAGGGATTTATTGGATCAATGCCCGAATTGATCAAATATCTTCGGGGAAGTATGTCAAGTCGACATTGTGGACACTCAAGATTTCTAGTTTTATTTGCCGTTGAGAAGCCCAAGTTCAAATAAAATTTCTATGAAATAGTTCTAGTTCAGTTAAGATCGACATACAATTTATTTTTATTTTAAAAGAAAATGACTTAAATTTTAAATAGTTAAAAAAACCAAACCAAAAAACTTATTATCTTGAAATTCCTGTAAGAAAAATACTTGTTTATGGCATTAAATTTCACAGTTTTTGACAAACATTTTGAGTTGTAATTTCTAAAGTCACACCTAACAACATTGTGACTAGATACTATCATGTATAAGAAAAACTGTCAAAAAATGATAAATGTTTTGCTGAAAAATTTATATTTTTTTTGTGTATAATTGATTTTGGTCAATATGGCTAATGAAATGCCTGATAAAATTACATCGGAAAATAAACTTATTGAGTAGGCTGAACATCACCCAATTTTGCAAACATGGGCTACTTTGACTTCCATCTTGCCGGAAGATAATGTTGTCAAGCCATTGCACATAAAAATCCCGATCCTCATCATGGCAAGGGCAGTAACACTACAGATGAAGACCTCAAACCCCAGTGGCCAACACAAGGCTCTGCGCAATGCACACTCTAGGTTTGCTTGTCTAGCTATCCCACACCTTGCACAGATGTGAATGTTCTGATCAACATAGTGTTAGACATAACACAATCTATGTCTTGTTTGATTCAGCAATAGAAAACATAGGAACATCCCACAGGGCATGGATTGGCATGGCATACAGCATTTTCTTCAGCTTGGGATTTGCATTTGTGCCCTTGTTTGCTTATGCATGTCGAGACTGGAGGGATTTACAAGTCATTATGACAGCTCCTATTCTGATCTATTTAATAACAGCATGGTATGTATTTCAGGATTTACGTGAATTATAAAGCTTATTTTTGGAAATAGTTACAGTACAACACGTAACTTATGTTTAGTCTCCTAAAAGCTAGACTGAGCCAGACTGAGCTAGACTGAGCTAGACTGAGCCAGACTGAGCTAGACTGGACCAGACTGAGCTAGACTGGACCAGACTAAGCCAGGCTGAGCTAGACTGAGCTAGACTATATTCAGGCTGTCCGTGTTATAAGACTAGAACCTAAAAACCCTGCTACCCATCAAACAACCAAATAATCTATTTATAGCTATCCATTGGAAGCTTGAACTATGGGCTGCATTGTGATTGATGTATCTTGTAATTTCTAATGCCATATTGTGACTAGTATTTAATAGTATGGCTTTTGTAATTATAAAAGTAGTCGCATTTATAATTGACGTCTTACAAGTGTTTCGCTAATGTGGGGATTTGCTTGAGCCATTTATTGGGTGTCTTCAGTTGTGTTTGACTTAGCATAGCTTGTAGTTGTTCCGAGTCTTTTGGAGCAATAGTTAAACATTCTATTTATTAAAAACTAATTTGTCATGTCAGAGTGGTCCACATCCTTCCATGAATTTCCTGAGGATGTCATTCACCTTGCAGAACCTTACATCATTGTCCTAGTGGTTTGTAATTGTGATTTGTCCTTTATTACCTATTCTTCAGGTTTCTACCAGAATCTCCAAGGTGGCTGATTTCTCAAGGGAAATTGAAGGAGGCAGAAGCTGGAATTCGTCAAATAGCTGAAGTGAACAAATGTCATCTACCAGAAGACTTCAAAGTTACCGATATAAAACTTGTAAGTGACCTATGCTATAATTTAGTTGAAATATTACTCCGGTCAGCTTCTGAGGTCAATGTGTTCTAGTTTGATGTTTTTGGTTAGTTTGTGAGAAATTTGTTTATTGATTAGACTGGTTTTTGACATGTAGGACAAAGAAAAAGATGAAGAGAAGAGGGGGACTTTCATGGACCTTTTTAAGAGTTCAAAAATCAGGCGGTATACTCTGATCCAGTTTGTTATTTGGTGAGTGGCAATATACTCTGATCCAGTGTGTTATTTGGTGAGTGGCAATATACTCTGATCCAGTGTGTTATTTGGTGAGCAATATACTCTAATCCAGTGTGTTATTTGGTGAGTCATGTTAGTTTCTGACCATTTTGTATTAATATACATCTTGGTTTATTGTTTGCTAATTCAGTATTTGCAACTCAGTGCTGGTCATTTTAAAACAAAATGCAATGTTTTATGAAAACAGTTATTCTTTAAATTGAAGGGAAAAGTAATGCTATTATTCCTGTTAAGCTTGCTCTACAGCTTGTATTGGGAAAAATACCAACAAAATATTGTCTGAATTTAGATGACGTGTGTATTGTATAGTGATTGTTTATTTGTCAAACTTAAATTTCAGGTTTTCTGTAAACCTCATCTACTATGCATTATCCTTGAATGCGGGGTCCCTAGTAGGAGATGTTTTCTTGAATACTTCCCTGTTGGGCCTTGTGGAAATCCCTGCATGCATTCTTTGTTTCATTGCAATGGGATTAAGAATAACAGGCCGGAGAAGAACTCTAGCGCTTGCCAACATCATTGGAGGCGTCGCCTGTTTGGTGTGCGTGCTTGTTATTTTGGCTGATGGTAAGCACATTAATCAGAAAGAAATTGATGCTACTTATTTAGCCAAGAGGTCATCCCAAATATATTATAATAATTATACTAATTCATAACTACATGTCTTTCCGTGGCAGCTGTTCATAACATAACCTAACCATTCTTCAACTCAGCGGGACCAACCACTGGGTCCCGGGTTCAATTCCAGGTTGAGCCTATGTTGGATGGCTGTTTCATCCTTTGTCTCATTGCCATGGTCCCTGCCTGTTCTAATTAGCCCATCAGGTGCCGAAATACAGGACGTAAAGCCCTAATCCACCCACCCACTCAACCCAGCGGCATTGAGACAATGAGACATTAAACATCAATATTATTCTATTGTATGTAGTTATGAATTAATGGGATCTTATGAACTACTTTTGATGCACTTTGTCACATTAATTACAGAGGATTCAATGGCCATAACAGCCCTTTCCTTAGTGGGCAAAGCTGGAGTCACTGCTGCTTTCAATGGCATGTTTGTTTTTACCGCGGAAATATACCCCACTGAAGTGAGAAATGTTGGTCTAGGGACATGCTCCATGGTGGCT
Organism: Alitta virens; assembly: GCA_932294295.1. Taxonomy (NCBI): domain Eukaryota; kingdom Metazoa; phylum Annelida; class Polychaeta; order Phyllodocida; family Nereididae; genus Alitta; species Alitta virens. The sequence goes on from OW028583.1 coordinate 37,926,299, forward strand.
CGTATTAGCGGCATAGCTGCACCATACATTGGAGGTCTTCTCGTAAGTTATATACTCTTTTCTCTGCTGGAATATTTTTTTTAAAGAGAATTACTTTTGTTCTACTGTTATATGTTTGAACGTAAATGACCACTCGATCTCTTTAAAATGTAAAATGGCATTAAATATAATATGACATTAAACTTAATACGTCTGCCTACATAATACAATGGAAGAGTACCCTACCTAGAAATCAAACCAGGGCTTCTCAAGCTTGAAGCAAGGTCACTGTGCATACACCAGAGGTCATGCCATGATGCACAAAAAATCACTCTACTAAATCACTTGTGCTATGAAAGCATTTAACCTATTTTCCTTCATATGGTCAAATTAATAAGATAAGATAACATTTTATTTAAAGTCGGTGGTGAAATAAAATAACAATACAACACAAGCTAAAAGCTGTTTGGCAACAGAAAATATAACAAAACAAGGTGAAATATTTACAAATGAGCGAGTGAAATGAAATATGTAAGTCAAATACCGTTAAAACTTATTACAAGGAATTTCTTTTACAGAGAATAAATTTGCCACATTGACAGGTATTAAGGATATTGCTACTTCTTAACGAGTCTTAAAATTGCACAAAGTTCTTTAAGTTATTGGGCAACATGTTCTACACCAGAGGACCTTGATAAGCAATGGATTTCATGCCATACTGAACTGTGTTGTATACCGGTTTCATTAATTTCAAGTTATCTCTCATATTATATGGAGTGACCTGTTTGGGGAAGAAGGAGTTGTCTATTGGTGGTGACATATTATGAAGTACTTTGTAAACAAATTCGGCTGGATAATCTTGCGTTTTACATAAAGCATTATTTTCTGGTATTTTTAGTAGATTATCGTGCTAGTTTATACAGTCATTGTACTGGGAAGGGAATTCCGGACGACTAGAATTAATGCCAGTTTGACACCTTTTTATTGTCATTTGGTTCCCTGTGATACAAAAATACATATAGTAAATTTACAATTAACACAAGTACAAGTAGTAATCAATAATGTATAAAATATATCACTAAATATATGACTAATAAAACACAGTAACCTAATTAATATCACAGATAATTAAAATGCAAAATAATGCCTAATCTCATTATATACTTACAATTTCTGGCACATTCAATTCCCAACCAGCAGTCATTTCAGATAACACTTCAGAAAATGGCATTCCTTCACAGATAAGATAGTAAATGCTGACACACAGACTCATTGAGCATGACCATGTAATTGCATTGGTCTGCTCCCTCCTGCAGCTATGGCTGGTGTGTCCAAGGCTGGAGCTGTGATCACTGAACCGTGACACTTACAATTGCTCCACCTGGTTGTGTTATTGATTGGTTATAGGGGCCTCTGGTGTACAAATTAAAAGACTGGTACATACCAGTACAGTAATTGCACACTAGTGTTATTGCTCTTTCATTCAATTTTGCAAGTTTCTTGTCTTGCCCTAGTTTAACAGTTTCTTCTGATTTGATTATGACTACCAATTTCAAAGTCAATAGATACATTTTCTCGGCTAGTGCAGATGGCCTGAAATTTTGAGGGGTTAGCTTTCATAAAGTGAACCATCTAATTGCTTGCTGAGCGACTTGTTCTAATGTGCTTTTGATAACTGATGGGTCGCTATGTAAGAAATGTTATCATCAGCAGAATTGTAGACATGACAGATTCTTTGCAAATCATACAAGAAGTCATTAATAAAAAATTTGAAAAGAAGGGGACCCATTAGAGACCCTTGGAGGACACCAGTTTTTAGGTTTAACCATTCACTTCTAATGTTTCCCAATTTGACAATTATAATGCATATATACTGTTACACACCATGAGAGAAATCATCATGGATTGTCTAAGTTTATTTTAGGGTACTACTTAGCAGATAAAACACATTTCAGGGTGATATCTGGAGCCCAATGCCATCTTTAATATTTGGAGTGGTTGGTACTGGGTCTGGGTTACTGACCTTCCTATTGCCAGAGACTTATGGAAAGGATTTACCTGAGACTATCAAGGAACTGGAGGATGGTGCATTGGAGAAAAAGTATGAAACAGTATTTTATATGTGACATTTTGCACAATTGACTCTAGTCATGCCTCAGCTATATGCACATATTATGACCTCTGTACAGAGCCACCAACCAGTATGTCCCAAAATTGACCATTGTCCACCATGGTAATTGAGACATCATCAGAGTTGTTGGTGGATTATGTATGTCATACAGATCAATAATGGCTGAGGTGTGAATAAAGTCTATTCTTGGCAAAATTTTACCGGTTAATATGGCATTAAAATCCTTTAATTAACATAATATATCTACCTATATTCTCTGATCAACTGCTGACGACCAACCAGAAGCCAGGATTACCAGTCTCATATGACATTGCTTTGAAAGTACTACAGTCAACTCTCATTTATCCGGGCCTCATCCGATTCCCTCGCTATCGGCACACAGTTAGCCGGGAACACATCTACTTGGTGCATTTATATATATATTCAGTTACCTGGTTCCCTCATTTATCAACACAGCTAACTGGGGGAGGAAGGTGTGAGGATAAATGAGGGTTGACTATTGCCATGGGGGCATTTTTCCTGATAAATAGTGACTGGCTCCTCATTTATAGTTGCCAGTTGTGCTGTCATCACATTGTTTATTGATTGTGACGTCACCACTCACCAGTTTTGAAGGACTGATTTCATGGATTGTGGCAGAAAGAAAAGCTAGGCCTATACCTAGGCCTACATGTTAAGGGCCTTGGTTTAAAGCAAATTTATCTTAAACTTGGGTTTTAGCAAACATCTGAAGAATGAAAAGAGCTAGTGTAAATAAAAATTTTAAATTTTTTTTTTCACAATTAAATGAAGCTCTGCAGTAAAAAATAGTCTTGTGTTTTAGTTTGTGGAGGTTTAACAAAACAATTTATGACTGGTCACTTCAGGCCCTAGAAAATTTTATAAGACTCTTATACAATTTAATGTATTATTGAATATATTGAAATTTTCACTAGCTGATCAGAGAATATAGTCAATGGTGAGTCATTTAACATGCAGTTTTGTGGGATTTCGGAAAGAGTATATTGCACTCGGCTTGCCTTGTGCAATATAGCGTATTCTTTCCTCATCCCACAAAACTGCATGTTGAACTCCTCACCAATCGCAATTGATATAATATTATAGATCTGCATATCAATGATGACCTTCATTTTCAAGTGTACTCTTGTAAAATTGTTAACTGATTTTAATCAAATTGACAAGTTGAACTTTGGAACTTGGATTTCAACAATAACTTGAATCTTGGCAATCGTGTACTCAAATTTCATGCTTGATTTCGACCATAACTTGATTTTCCATCAGTCAGTAATGTAACTTGAATCATTGTTAAACTGTGAAGAATCTTCGTTTTTAAAAGGTTGGATTTTATTGCCTACCGGAGTCGTTTCATCCTGCTTAATCAATATGCACAGTGTATTCTCCTGTGATGAATAAAACCCTGACTTCTAATTTCATAGATAAGGTACGTTTACTACTCTTTTAAATGGATTTTGATTAAAACTACTATTCTATTTTATTTTTCTTAGGATTCCAAACAAAGTGGCTGTACAGTTTGGTGATGAACGTCATATTTCAAACGAAGCTACAGATGCTGAAATCTCTTTACCAACATACTCAAAAGACCAAAGAATCCATGAAGTACCTTCCTCAAAGACTGGTATTGGTGGCACTTCTAAAGGAGCTGAAGGCACTGATATAAATGCATATCATAACTTAGCCTTTATTGAGAGACTGTAAGACCAGAGTGACCTCTAGTGGATATTACAGCCAATTTCATAGACTTGGAAACTAAACACCAGAGGGCGTCATGCGAATTCAAGACTGGTCTCTCATCCAATGGGAGTCCTGGATTCATGTGATGTCATCTGGAGTTTAGTTTCCAAGTATATGAGTATGAGTTCAGCTGTGAGCTGCCATGCACATTTTATTATTTTAAGTGTGGGTTACATCGACAAAATTGAATAAATATTGCATTTAATCATTCTTGTAGTAAGACATAACTTACATTATAGCCGAATGACTAAGAAACCATGTTTTTAGGGAAACTTTAAGTCTATGCTTCCCATCCTTCAAAGACAGAAACTTCGGACAACCTTTCTCCCAGAAAGAAATTTGTGTGAGATCCAATATTGATTTCTTTGCCATTGCAATATCACGCAGTGTTCACCTGGCTAATTGTGGCACTAATCAATATGATTGTTTTGGAAAAAGGCTCTTGTGAGTCAGTGATGTGACCTACTCTAGTGAATAACCTTGAGTCGTCTTTCTGTATCTAAATTACCTCCCATGTTGTATCTTTATCATACATCTTGAACATTTACTTAATGAGATAAACATGCTATGCTCAGAATTCTTTATTTCAAACATTTTTCTCTGACTGATAATAGGATCAATATTTATAATGTATTGTGGCTAGGGAAACACAGAGCTCTGCACAATACATGCAGTTTAGCTCTTATATACTACACCTAGTAATCCTTATACCTAGTGCTCCCTATACCAGTATACCTAGTGCTCCCTGTACATAGTAATCCCTATACCTAGTTCTTCCCTATACCTAGTGCTCCCTATACATAGTACTCCCTACCTAGTTCTTCCCTATACCTAGTGCTCCCTATACCTAGTGCTCCCTACCTACTTCACCCTATCTAATCTGGACGCGAATGACCTCTGAAAATAATTCGCACCCGAATGCATAACATTTGCCTGTGTTTAGTATGATATTTAAACTGTTGTAACGTAATATGAGTTAATTGTGATATTGCATAACTTTTAAATCACATATCCTTATCAATCTATGCATTCAATGTAATATTATGAATACCTTCGATGTACCACTTACTTGCAGGATAAATGATTTTTTGTAAGAGTTTATCTGCATGATATTTAGGATGTTTTGTGAACCCGATTATTTAGGATGTTTCTTTATCTGCTCATGTGAGCCCGATTGTTATCTAGGTTGAGCCCGTTTGAGAAATCACCGTAAAAATCTGTGAGAATCACAACTACGCACTGGTTGCAAAATGGGAAAGGAAATAATATTTGAAGATGTTCTCAAACAAGCCGGAGATCTTGGAGTTTATCAAATTGCGATATTTGCTTATATGAGTGGTTTAGCATTTTTGACGGTGGAGACAATTTACATGAATTTTATCGGATACAAGATGGATCATTGGTGCAAAGTACCTGAGTTAGCTAATTTCTCTTTCGATGTTCAAAAATATGTTGCAATCCCGTATTCATCGAATGATAATACGAGTTTTGAGAACTGCCAAATGTATGATCTGAACTACAGTTCTTATTCGCGAGAGGATTTTCTCAACTGGAGCCGACCTGTTGGTGTGGATACGGTATCATGCAGAGCCTGGGTCTACGATCAGTCAGTATATGCTTACAATATTGTCAATGAGGTAAGCGTTTGGGTCTTAATCATTCAGTGAGGAAAAAAGTTTGAAGATTGCACTTCGGATGCAAAGTTTATAAGGCAGATGGTGCATAGCACCACTGTCTCCTTAAGAATTAGGATATGGCAAGTACGAGGTTTGCTGTGGCGAAAACTCCCTCATTTATTCAGACTTATGATGTTCTCTTTCTCTACCCAGTCTATACTTAGTATTCTCCTGTACACTTACTAGCCATACTTATATATCCATACCACAGTCCGACGTTTATGACCTAATAGGTTAAAATGCCGTTAACTTCAACTACACTATACCCTGAGGGTTTGTTGCAGAATAATCTTATGTTTATATATCATCTTATTTGGTCAGTCCCTGTTATTGCCATACAAAGCTAACTCGGGTGTAATTAACTGAACAAAACAATGAAATGATGAGAATAAGTCATGCAATGGGTCTGGAAATTTTTTTTTTTTTTTTGCTCATAAGCAGTGAGGGAAAAGAAGTTAATAATTTCCATAGAAGCTGGTCATCTTGAACATTGCAATGAAAAAAATAACGAAAGTATCAAAACAGATGTACATGAGTTTAGTTCTATTACATGGGCCTGTCCGATATATGATAATAAATTTTGAATGGGCTCTGATTGTCATGACCATAAATTATTTAATAAATGTGACTTGTGTTTCACTTAAAGTGTTGCTTGAAAGTTTACACACCCTATTGAGAAATTTTAGTTCTCAAGCTTAAATGTTGAATTATAAAAATATCAGGTCATATCACCCAGAATGAGGCTGCTGGATGTACTGATCAGCTGATAGATATATACACGTCTCAATGCTACTGGGTCTGAAACTTAGTCAGCTTGTATGACCAGTTGCCAGAAGCTGATGTAATGATGAGATGATAAGGCTTGGAGTCCACAACACATTACAGTCATTACACATTTACCCTATGGGGGAGGTCTTTTACTCAGCATAGACCGAGTACCGAGCACCTCCAATTTAACGGCTCATGTGGTTGACATCCAGCAGCTGGGATGTAACTCATGAAGAGTGCCTTGGCCAGGGATCTCAAACCTGAGACCTTCAACAGAGCTGGCCGATATGGAATTGGCAGTTGCCTTAACCATTAAGCCACCAGCTGACAGATGTCTTTTTTTAAAGGAATATAACAGCCAAATTCATAGAGTTGGAAACAAATCTTGGAAGTCTTGAAAGCTAAACCCCAGATGACATCATGTGAATCCAGGCCTCCCATGGGCTGAGTGACACCCTTAACCAATGGGAGTCATGGATTCACATGACATCATCTGGAGTTTAGCTTCCGAGTTTATGGGATTGGTTTCCAACTCTATGAATTTGGCTGTAAGTGTTGAAGGTAACACCACTGTCCTGTAGCACTGTAGATTTCAAACAGTGATCAATACTTTGCTCTGTTATCATGGCACAGTATATAGAAAGCCTCATTTTTTATTTGGTGTAGAAAGTGAATTGCAGGTCAAAACCGTGCTTATCTTTCTATTTTATTTGTGGCAATAATCATGAAGAGATTTATGATTTAAATGTGTTGAGTGACCTACTTTGTTTATTACTAGTTGGTAGTTTTCTACACAACCAAGCCCCGAAGTATTTAAAACTCTTTCTACCAAATGTTGCTGTACTGTAGTTAGAAAGGACATATCTGTCATTATCACCCATGTCCTCAAACGACTCTTGAGTCAAGAAGAGCAACTAGGTGCCCTACCCATCTTAACTTTATACACAGTTATTGCTGTTGTCTTCACACATTTCTTGTAGATATTTAACTTTTGTTCTTCCTCACAGATTTCTTCATAAAGAGATGTATATTTATTAGTGACACATTTTAGCACTCTTTTATTGGTCTCCTTTGGTTTATCTAACAGTAGTACTTGATGCTTGATTTTCAGTGGTTGAAATTACTGTTTATGTAGCTATTATAGAGAGTGTTTCTGCATTCCTTTACAAGATGTTTAAATGCATTTACGTGCTTTTCTATCCAACCACACATTTCATCAATATGATAGTTGAACCTTTCCAGTGAACCATTTGCAGTCTTTAAAACGTTTTGAAGACGTTTCTTTCTAGTACGTGACCAAAACTGCCCAAAAATGACAGACTTTTCTGGTAAGGACATTTAGAAGACATGACACACACGTGCCTCATTACTAATACATGGCCTAGATGTTCTTGTTTCAATTGCAGAACGTTTTAGCCATGTGTCTGAAACGTTTTTGTTACACAACCAGCACGTTTTCACAGCATGGTGGAATGTAAACATGGCAGGTGTCTCAGGAATGTTGTCACCATAGAAATATGGTTGTCACCAAGAAAATGCCGGAAAACTGAATTGTACACACAGCTGCCAAAAAAACTTTACTTACATAGTAAGCACTATGAACTTTGGTTGGTTCCGTCTGTGGCGATTATTGGCGATGATGGTCGACGATCATTCCTGTCTAAATTAAGGTCAAATAATAAAATATTGTTTTTGGAAATAGTCTAAACCGTGACCCATCGCTGTCATACGTTAGGTACTTTAGTCAACATCATCATAGTTAGGCATTTTAGTCTTTCCCGCATGCTCAGTTGTAACACTTCCTGTTCTGGAATAAACGCAATATAAACACAAACACTCGTTACATGGTGACAGCAGTGGGATAAAATGTTGACTTAAAATTCAGGTAAACTTATCATAGTGGTAAGGCTGTCACTTTGCTCAGCTGCTCGATCCCCGTGTCATCTGTGCGTCTCTGTTAATCAAGGACCTGGATGTTTGTAATGTCACCAGTGATCAAAACGTTTTAAAGACGTAGCCAGCAGTTCATATTATTATTAGAAGTGGATGTAAGTAAGCTTGAAAGTACTTTGTCTCAACTACGTGCTCAAAATGTGTGGTTTTATGTAGCTTATGGTTTGTCTTGGTCTTTAGTAAATTTCCTGTCCTGACACTGGTGGGCACGTCATCTGGACATTGTCATGACGTCATATTGTTATTAACACGTCTCTAAACGTCTTATAAACGCTTTCGTCACCAAAACCCCCCAAAAACGTCTCCATCATCAAAACGTATGGTTCATTGGGTTAGACTATTATCGAACTCTACACCTAAGACAAAAATTGATTGTGATGCGTGCAATGTTATGTCATTTACGGTTGTTGTATGATCAGAATAGTAAGGGATTAAAAGGAGTAAACATGTGCTGTTGATATTGGGTGACACCACAGGTGCAATAAATCTGTCGTCATTGTTTAATTCAAACCACTGCATTGCTTTTAAACAGTGTCGTTGTAGTTTACCCTTTGTGCAACAAAGGGTATTATCGTCAGCATAGTTATAAATCTTCTAATGGAAATTTGAGTGCAAAAGGTCGTTTATGAATATATTGAATGAAATGAGAAGATGGTTCTAGCATAGCATGGCCAACTTCACGAAGAGCGTCGCATTATTCCCAAAAATGTTCTTATTCACTGTAGGAGATGTATGGTTGAAGTATAAGGAGTCGACACTTGAGTTTCATAAGTTTATTTCACTCAATCGTAGAACAACAGGTGAATCTACAATAAAACATAAATTCATTAAATACCTCATAATATGGTAATTATATAATCAGCATATCATCATCATGTCATTATTATTATATCTTAAGCCAGTCAAAGTATACATTGCCACAAGCACAAATGATTAATCAAACATAACTTCTAGAACTACAATCTGAATTCAGCATATTACAGCATAGTAAGCATATCACATGACTAAACATTACTCATTGCTGTAAGCCATATATGCATAAATCTAGTTCAAAACGTTTATGATAAATTGACATAAATAACTTACAAGAACATATGCAACCCTGTGAATAACCACAACCTCCTAGGTGAAACTTGTCTTAGTACATCTGAGTGACCTTTGACCTGTGACATCACAAAAACAAGCTTTAGAAATATGTTTCAATAATGTCACTTAAATGCATCAAATGCACTAAATCTAACATGGAAGTTACTCATTTGAATAAAATACAATACCATAGTAGCATACATTGAAAACAGTACAATAGTATTAAACATTTCTACATAATACATTTTAGTACTAATATACAATAAATCAATACAATAAGTACAAGAAACTCACCTCAAATTTGTAATCATTGTAAAAATGTAGACATGTTAACTGTCTGAAGCTTTGTAGTGAAGTGAATTTTAGACTGGGTTTTTAGAGGAAGCTTGCCATAAAGTGTGAAAGCTGCAGAGCTTGAACAAAAGACTCTCACACCCAAACTGACAAATAAACAATTGTACATACAATGCAATACACAATCAGTTGTGTATTACACTCCCCACATTGGATCCCTACAGGATCCAACTCATGATCGGAAGCTCTAGCTAAAACTAAGTACAATAATAGGTGAGTATTTTACACAGAATTACAAAGTTGTAATAAATTTACAACAACCGAAAATTATATAACATGTGATCCAAAATTCACAAATAATACATTAAACACCACATGGAGTACAAATCCGACAATCAAATATACAATGTAAACTACCACAATTCACTCAACACCTTCTAAAAGAACCACTTTTGTAATTGGCCTCACTAAGCAAGTAGCTCTTGTCTTAATTTTGACTGATCTGATGAATCCATCAGAACTCTGATTGACTTCACATACAATGCCTATAGGCCATACACTTCTTGGTGTATTCTCTTCAGCAATAAGCACAAGATCTCCCATTTTGAAGTTTCTCTCCTGTTGAGTCCACTTCTGGCGCCTCTGAAGCTCTGGCAGATACTCCAAGATCCAACGTCTCCAAAATTCCTGTGAAAGATGCTGAACACAACGTCACCTGCGTTTGTACACATCTACATGATGAAATTTGCCTGGTGAGAGATTGGCATGACCTCTCTGAAGAAGTAAGTGATTTGGAGTAAGGGCACTTAAGTCATTGATGTCATCACTTGCCTTAGTGATGGGTCTCCCATTGATTATGGATTCAGCTTCACACAGCAGAGTTTGAAGAATTTCATCAGTCAACCTTGTCCCAATGGCTGATATTCCAGCGAAGACCTTCCTCACAGTCCGTATCAATCTCTCCCAAAGACCACCCATATGTGAAGGCCCAGGAGGATTGAAATGCCAATCAATCTTCATTTTGACTGCATAGTTTTCAACTTGATCGATGCTTTTGATCAGCTCTGACCGTCCTCCCACGAAATTGGTGACGTTGTCCGACCAGATCTTCCTTGGAGTACCGCGTCTGCTAATGAATCTACGAAGGGCATTTATAAAAGTATCAGCATCAAGTGAATGCAATACTTCAATGTGGACTGCCCTGATATTGATACAAGTAAATATGCATCCATAGCGTTTCACATCTGATCTGCCCTGCTTAATGATGAAAGGTCCAAAGCAGTCAAGACCCACATATGTAAATGGAGGAGATCCAGCTTCCATCCTTTCTGCAATGTGGTCGGACATCTTCTGAGAGCCAGTGTCAGCAAACAATCGTCTACATTTGATACACTTGTGAGACACACTCTTCACCAGTCTGCGGATCTTCGTAATCCAGAAAAACTTCCTGATTTCGCTGACAACTCGTTCACGACCCAAATGAGCTACCTCATGAACTTCCAACACCATAAGACGAGCAATGGGATGGTCACCTGGAATGAGGTAAGGATGTTTACAAGATTCATTGACCTCAGCATGCTTTAATCTCCCTCCAACCCTCAAGGCTCCATTTTCATCCAGAAAGGGATCAAATGTCTTCAAGGCTGCGGTCACAGAATTTCCACGAGACAATTCTATGATTTATTTGGAGAATGAAATATGTTGTACATACTTGATGAGACACAGCTCAGCTCTCTTAATTTCGTGTACATTCAGCTTTGGACCAGGAACAGGAGAATAATACAGAAGCTTGTCTCTCAATTGTATCAGCCAAGCAACTGCACGTTTGAGCTTGTACCAGTCAGAATAATGTTTCGACATCTTCTGTAATGGATCATTTTCAGCATTAGTAGAATTCAAGTGACATACTTCAGACTTGGATTTCTTGACTTCTGGGTCATCTTCAGGTAATGTAGTCTCTGTCTTATCAACAATCCACTCGTTCTTATACAGTTTCAGGAATTCAGGACCTTGACACCAGAGCTTCATATCAAGGCCATCTGCACGCTCACCTCTAGATACAACATCTGCAGGATTCTGCTTGCCAGAGATGTGCAACCATTGATCAGGACTGGAAAGTTTATGGATAACACTCAGTCGATTACTGACATACACATGAAATCTTCTAAACTCATTCATGATATACTTGAGGACAATTTCACTGTCCACCCAAAAGTATGACCTTGCAAGTCCCAAATCCAGTTCACTTCGCAACATATGGTCGATCTCAGCTGCCATAACTGCTGCTTGTAGCTCCAAGCGTGGGATTGTGACACTTTTCGGAGGGGCTACTCGAGACTTTGCAATCAACAATGAGGTATAGATCCTGCCCTGTTTGTCTATGCACCTCAGGTAGGTACAGCAGCCGTAAGCTTTCTGGCTGGCATCGCTGAAGTTATGCAACTCCAACACCACATCTGCTTCATCGAATGGCATCACACATCTGGGAAATTTGAAATTGCTTAACTTTGCTAAATCTTGAAGCCAAACATACCACTTTTGTTGCAGATCAAAAGGCACAATTTCATCCCAGGAGAGTTGAAGTCTAGTCGCTTCTTGAAAGATGAGTCAACCACGCAGGATAACTGGACTGACCAATCCAATGGGATCATATGCAGATGATACAACACTGAGGATATGACGTCTGGTTACATCACAAGAATCTGGAACATTCACATCAAAGTAGAACTTGTCATCTCCCACTGACCACTGAACCCCAAGAGCTTTGCTTTTGGCATCTTTATTGAGTTCCTTGACCTCCTTTGCTCTGTCTTCTGTGGCGACATGTCTCAATATCTTCTCATCATTCACTACGAACTTTGTAAGCTTGAATCCACCACAACTCAGGATTTCTGTGGTACCTTTGATAACAGCAACAGCCTCATTTCTACTGGCCACAGATTTCAAACAATCATCAACATAGAAACTACGCATTACAGTATCAACTACAGCATGATCAATATTAACAGTATCATACAGTACTCTTCTCAGAGCATATGTTGAACTTGCTGCACACCATATACCTCCGAAGACATGTCTTGTCATGCGAAGATGCTGGATGTTGCCATCTGCACCAAACCACAGAAAGCGAAGAGCATCACGATCTTCTTGAGGTATGAGCACTTGATAGTACATTGCCTCTACGTCGGCCATGATTGCATATCTGTATTGACGAAATCTCAGAAGAACATGAAGAAGCTTGTTGTTCAAGTCCGGTCCTTGGTAGCACTTGTCATTTAGAGATTCTCCCTCACACTTGGCTGCACAGTCGAAGACGATCCGTGTTTTTCCTGGTTTCTTCTCTGTAACAACTGCATGATGGGGTAAGTACCACACTTTCTCACAGGACATTTGATCAACAGGTACACTTTCTGCATAGCCATTAATTATCAATTTCTTCATTTCTTCATCATACATCAGATTTCTTTTCTCTAAATTGGCTGTGAGGGATTTCAGTCTGCTAGTTGCCATATGCACATTGTTTGGTATGTGTACATTACTCTTCCAGGGTATGGGAAGTTCATAGTGTCCATCCACCTTCTTCACCTTATCATCCCACAATTCCAGAACTTTCTTATCTTCAACAGACATTGAACCAGAATTGGTGAAATTTTCATTTTCAATATCCCACATCTTCTTTACTCTTTGATCCAAGAAAAATTCGCTTGCGAAATGTGATATTGCCGATGTACATTTGGATGATACGTGATGAGCAGGACCATTGACAGACCATCCAAGTTTGGTTCTGACGGCGAAGGGTTCTCCTCGGAATCCTTCCCTCACTTCCAGCGGAATGAGTGCCTCTGCATAATCCTGTCCAATGAGGATGTCAACATGTTTATTACCAGGTGCGATAGGTAAGTCTGCAAGATGAGCATATATTTTGGCATTTATGTCATAACTGGGTACAGGAATTTTGTCAACAACCAAAACATTCGACAATCTTAAGGAAGTACTTACATCATGAGTCCTAACATCAAATTCTACAAGTTTTGAAGTTTTCTGCTCTGTACCATGAAGAGTTGTCAACATATACTCAGTGCTACGACATTCAGAACCCAATTTCTGCGCCAATCTACTGGAACAGAATGTAGTGGTGGAGCCTGTATCTAACATGAGCATCAATAACATCATTGACTTTAACCGATACAACAGGTAAGTACACATTCGAACTTGTTGAAGTGTTTGTGCTGGAAACCTGACTAACATCATTACTTTCAAAGTTTGCATTATTGTCAGACTGAGCTACATGAATAAATTTAGAGTGGCGCTTGCCACACCCTGCCACAGTACATGTGTAATGGCTTCTGCAGTCACTTGTCTTGTGGTTACTCCTGAGACAATTCTCACAAAGACCTTTATCAACAACCAACTTCTGTCTTTCATGTGGTTTCATACCTTTGAACTTACTACAGTACAACACTATGTGATCTTCTTTACAAACCACACATGGAGGTCTTTGCCACTTGGATCTCGCTTGGCCACTGGTGTCTGCACTGAATGAGTTAGATGTCTTGACCTGATGATATTTTGCAGAACTCGACTTGAAATCAGAAGATTTGTTACCAATTTTACCATATACCGGGTCAGTAGCTTCCTCTGCTTCATTCAAGATGAAGTCGACAAATTCCTCGAAACCAGGATATACGCTCTTCACTCTTTTGTATTGAATAGCATGACGTTTCCACCGAAGCTGTAAATAATGCTGAAGATGAGATACAATTTCAAGTATGCATGACTGGCTATCAACTTCTGACATGCGTTTCATCAGCGACAAAGTTCTCTGACAATTTTGCAATTCATTTGCTTATTTTCGCAGATCATCTGCTGATCTAATTGCTTTGCCACAACGAATATCCTGCACTATCCTTTCAGTTACAATGAAGTCATTTCCAAATTGATTCTTCAGGATGTCTTTCGCTTGCTTATATCCTTCTTCCCCATCTAACAGAATGCAATTTCTAATAGCATCGTATGCGTCATTCTTTGTGGATTGGATTAAGCGAGTCAATTTAAACTTAGCAGCACATTTGGCCTTTCCTACAACTTCATCAAATGCTGCCATGAAACAATGATAAGTCAAAGGATTACCATCATATTTTTCTATCTCCAACCTAGGCATGTTGAAGACATCCAGAATATCTTGCTGATTGGTCACATCAGGCTTTGTGTCATGGTTGGGTGTTTCTGCCTTATTCAAAGAGTCTAACCATTCCTGAGCCCTCTTCATAACATCAACATATTTGTCATGTTCAGCAGTGAAATATGTGTCATTCTGGTCAATTTCAGCATCTTCAGTAAGAGAATCATAGTACCTGTAGTGTACATCTTCAAACTCCGTAAAGGCACTCTTTGCTTTTTCCATCTGTTCCATAACTTTGGCCTTGTCTCTCTCTACGATACATCTTTCGATGGTTTTCAATGCTCTAGTAATGGAGGATTTCTTTGTCCCACATGTTTTCTTAAGTTGATCCGCCATGACGGTCTTGGATGTTTCTTGAAAAATGTTCTTATTCACTGTAGGAGATGTATGGTTGAAGTATAAGGAGTCGACACTTGAGTTTCATAAGTTTATTTCACTCAATCGTAGAACAACAGGTGAATCTACAATAAAACATAAATTCATTAAATACCTCATAATATGGTAATTATATAATCAGCATATCATCATCATGTCATTATTATTATATCTTAAGCCAGTCAAAGTATACATTGCCACAAGCACAAATGATTAATCAAACATAACTTCTAGAACTACAATCTGAATTCAGCATATTACAGCATAGTAAGCATATCACATGACTAAACATTACTCATTGCTGTAAGCCATATATGCATAAATCTAGTTCAAAACGTTTATGATAAATTGACATAAATAACTTACAAGAACATATGCAACCCTGTGAATAACCACAACCTCCTAGGTGAAACTTGTCTTAGTACATCTGAGTGACCTTTGACCTGTGACATCACAAAATCAAGCTTTAGAAATATGTTTCAATAATGTCACTTAAATGCATCAAATGCACTAAATCTAACATGGAAGTTACTCATTTGAATAAAATACAATACCATAGTAGCATACATTGAAAACAGTACAATAGTATTAAACATTTCTACATAATACATTTTAGTACTAATATACAATAAATCAATACAATAAGTACAAGAAACTCACCTCAAATTTGTAATCATTGTAAAAATGTAGACATGTTAACTGTCTGAAGCTTTGTAGTGAAGTGAATTTTAGACTGGGTTTTTAGAGGAAGCTTGCCATAAAGTGTGAAAGCTGCAGAGCTTGAACAAAAGACTCTCACACCCAAACTGACAAATAAACAATTGTACATACAATGCAATACACAATCATTTGTGTATTACAACACGCCTGGGCCATTCGTAAATGTGCGGCGGTAATTTGTCTTCATTTGCCACTGCACTGCAACAGGGTGGGGGCCTAACTCAGTGATAGCGCGCTGGACATCCAACCACTGGGTCCTGAGTTTAATTCCCAGTCGAGCCTATGTTGGATGGCTGTTTCATCCTTCGTCTCATTGCCATGGTCCCTACCTGTTCTAATTAGCCCATCAGGTGCAGAAATACAGGACGTAAAGCCCTAATCCACCACCGCCACTGCACTGCGACCCTGTAAACATTGCCTGCGTGAAGTCTTCGGGCATTTTCATATTATTATGTATACAATATATTCAAAATGTATTGCAATTTCAGTGGGATTTGGTTT
The DNA here is from genome assembly GCA_932294295.1 of Alitta virens. Taxonomy (NCBI): domain Eukaryota; kingdom Metazoa; phylum Annelida; class Polychaeta; order Phyllodocida; family Nereididae; genus Alitta; species Alitta virens. The sequence continues at coordinate 37,942,716 of OW028583.1, forward strand.
GTGGGAAAACTTGGCAAGTGGACCTTGTGCCCACCCTAAGCCTGGCAGCTACAACTGTGGGGGCCATATTTGGTGGCTTCATATCTGACAGGCAAGTGCAATTGTGAATGCTTTTAATGGCCTATTGGTTGCAATTGCTATCATGCTTCAGTAGGTGAGAGGTGAGACAAGTGAGAAACGGGGAACAGTGAGACAAAGCCCCTAATGTTAACATAGTAAAGTTTTCAACGCTGCACTTTAGGGATTTGGGCCAATGCTACATAACCACCAGAATGTTCCATTTCCTGCAAGAAATAAAAGCGCAAGGTGTTTAAATTTCACTTTTTGGTTTTTAAATCAGGTATTTTTTTTAGTTTTCAAATTATTCTCCAGTATTTGGATACAAATGGAAATCATCTATTAGTATTTAAAACCTTGGATTTCAAGGCTTTAATTCCATATATATATGTACAGTGCTGTAGTCATGTGGACCTGAGAAGGTCACAAGTTCATAATCAAGACAGCACAGGGAAGAGTGAGACAAAACGTGAGTGGGGCAGGGTGAAATAGTTTTAATTGAATGTAGCTCTTTATAAATGAAATGGCTTTATTAAATGGATGTTGGTTCCAAGACATGTTGAATTGATTATACATTGTACTCAGTGTCTATGCCAGGCCAAGTGAATGACCCCAACTATAGGGTATGAGCATAACATCATGTGGACCTTAAGCCTCACACTCACTGTACCCCAACAGTGGGGAACAATGAGACAAATGACATTCATTGACAGACATTGGTAGAAACCTAAAACTGCTGGGAAGTATGCAAACAATTCAACCTACATTTGAGGCAGGAAACCAGTTATGCCCTGATTATAGTATCTCATTGTTCCCCACTCTCCCCTACACAAACCTTTGTATGTATAAAGTGCAATTGATGTAATTAAATTATTAGTTAATGCAGCCTGACAGAGAAATCAGCTATATTCTGGAAGTATTGAGTTCAAAGTTATATAACCAAAACTCCTGCATTAAATAATCTGTTCAGATCTGATATATTAGTTTGTGCTTATCACAGGAGAGGGAGAGCAAAATTATTTAATTGTGAATTAGTAACCCTGATTGTTTGCCCATCTACAGTTATTTAACCAGCGATGGTCTTAAAATCAATTATACTCAATATTGGTAGTGTGGGATTCAAAAATGATTTTTTTTACATATTCTTAGCATCTTAATATTTCAGATATGGGAGAGTGACATCCCTAGCAGTTGGACTCGTGGTGAACACAGTCTCCGGCTTCTGGTCTGCATTCTCTCCTAACTACGTGAGCTTTGCTATTGCAAGATTCTTCGTGGGATGTGGATCAATCCATTGCTACCTTGTTGCTTTTGTGTTAGGTAATAACAGTATGTCTACAAGTTGTCTGGTCAGCTTACCATTCACACCTGGCCCAAAGAATTATTTACCAATGCCCCAGACATGAAAGAGATTATTGAGCCTTAGTAAGGAGCAATATCTTGCACTATTGCTTTGAAACTTGCTATGATATGGAGAAAACAACCTCAGGTACAGACTTATGATGTTCACTTTGTATAGCAAGTGTTCTCCTATACACTAGCGCTGTTCTTCTATCTCCATACCATAGTCAGACGTTAATGACCTAATACTTGAAACGTCGTTAATTTCAACTACCCATACCAATACCCTTGCTAACCATTGACACATATCCATATCACAGTCAGCCGTTATTAATGACTTTGTAGATTAAAATGACATTAACTTCAACTGTTCTATATACCCCCTACCTGACCATAAGCAACAGATATTCACCAAGTAAGAACAGTCAACATAGGTTGATCTTGTTCTGCCCCAGTAAGACCCGTGCCTCCTTATGGCAAGGGTAACACTGTGGATGAATACCTCAAACCCCAGTGGCCAACACAGGGCTCTGCTCAATGCACACTCTAGTTTTGCTTGTGAATGTTCTGATTAACATAGTGTTAGACATAACATAATCTAGCTATACTTAGCTCTACCAGTCTACACCAGTCTACACCTGGCACTCCCCCTACCTTGAACTCCCTACACCATGTGCTACCTTTATGTAGCTCTCCATACACCTAGTGCTCCCTCTACCTGGCTCTCCCTACACATAGGGCTCCCTACCTAACTTTCCATACTTAGTCCTGACTTGAATGACCTCTTACGTATTGCTAACCCGTCTACTCTTAGCGCTAGATGCATCAACGGGTAATAACAAACAGTAGGTTCAATCATGTTTCAATCGTGTTTGTGTTGTATTGACTATTTTCAGTGATGGAGAATGTTGGAGGCAGACACAGGCCATGGATGAGTATCATATACAGTGTTCATTTCTCAATGGGTTTTGCAGCTGTGTCTCTCTATGCCCTTGCATGTCAGGAAAGAACTGACCTTGAGATCATCATGGCTGCTCCTGTCTTGGTATTTCTACTCTCTGTGTTGTAAGTCTTCTCATAGAGAATGTGCATTTGTATGTTATAGAACAGTTGGACATAAAGAGTATTTAAGAACAACCAAGTTTCATGTTCCAAAAGGCGGCCAAGGATGTTTATCAGAAACGCTACAACAACTGCGTAGTAAATGGATTTAGCCAGAAACCAAAAACAACAGTTTCAATGCCAATCAATTGTAAATAGGTATTACGTTTGGTGCTTTGGAAGGTATTGTATACTGTGATGTACATAAAAAAAATGGTGGCTCTTTCATACTATGACCCTCAAAAGCATTCCAAGTCAGGCCGATGTCAAACTGATCATGACTTCGTTTTAGACAGATCAACTGAACTTGAAAATTGTTACCTCAAGTTTGAGGGATTGAGATCTATTAAACAAAAAAGGGGAATTTTTTTAGGGGGGGGGGGCAACACTCTACAATCTAGACTTGCATTTTGTTAATCCTAACCAATCTATTGTAGTGATAGGAGATGTAATCTTATCTTAGTTACTTAACAATGATAATACCATTCGAGACCCTCCTCAGCCAATCAGAAGGCAAAATTTGCTGGTGACAATATCAGTTATCAGCTCAAGCAGGCTGATAATGTTTTCCGCTTCCATGATCACCAGGGAACGATAACTTGTGACAACTCGGGCAAACAATAAACAATATTAGTAACAGTTATGTAATTGAAAACAAACAACATCACTACTATAAGCAAACCTCAATATATAAGACCACCTCACAATTAAGACCCCCTCACCATTTAGACCACTTCACTAGTGAGACAACTCACTATTAAGACCACTTCATTATCACTACCATAAGAACACCTCAATCTAAGACCAATTCACAATTAAGACCACCTCCATATCAGATCACCTCACAATTAAGACCACTTCACTACTACACAAACACTTCAATATAATACCACCTCACAATTAAGACCACCTCACTATTTAAATCAGCTCAGAACTCAGAAAGAACTCAGAACCACTTTATTTAATCAATAACATATGGAAAAATGTAATTGATTGGGGCCCCTTTTATGACAGTTATCTGTCACTGGCAAGGGGAGCACCAAGTTGATATTTAAAATAGAAAAATTTTAACACAGGCATTCATTAATAATTAAGCCCATATCGTAATTAAGACCACCTCATTGTTAAATCCACTCCATTATGAAGACCACCTGTTTAAGCCACGTCACCATTAAGACCACCTCATGAAGAGCACCTCACTATTAAAAGCACCTCATTATTTAGCCACTAAATTAGGAAAAACTTGACCATTGTATTTTAATGACTATTAATTCTGTCATTAAGTCCACTGAAATATGCAACAAATGGGCAGGTTTTACATCAGTTCAAATTTCCATAATAGCAAGAATTTGATAATCATAGTTAGATTTAAATTTCTATGATTTTGAAAAAAAAAAAGGAAGATTTACATACCTGACCATCCAATAATATCATTGTGAAAAATAAGATCTATGTACAGCGGAGTACTCATTGCAGACAATACCTATTCTGTTTAAAATCAATCACCTGATGATTAATTCTTGTGTTTAAATTTGTTTTAAGTTGTCTACTCTCATGGTACTAGTGAGTTATTGCCCTTGGGAGGCTGATTCAGGCTTATTACACTCGAGTGCTCACCACTCTCGTGTGATAAATCCTGAATCAGTCTCCTGCGGGCAATAACTATCACTAATAAGGTTGTTAAATCAATTATACAGGTTTGTCCCAGAATCCCCCAGGTGGCTCATTTCTAAAGGAAAACTAGAAAAAGGAGAGAAGGGTCTCCGCCAGATGGCAGCAGTCAACAATAGAACTCTTCCAGATGATTTTGATGTTTCAATTATTAAAACGGTAACCAATGTTGAATTCTTCTATGTTTTTGTCTCATGCTATTGGTCTGAAGCTTAGTCAGCTTAGCTTACTCAACTTGTATAAGTAGCTGCCAGTGGCAGATGTAATGGTGAGATGATAAGCCTTGGACTCCACACCATGTTAAGATAAGATAAGATAAAACTTCATCTATATCACACTGAGTAAGCACACTGCAAAGTTATTATCTTTGTAATAATTATTTAGAATAGTCTTTTACATTTTTCTTGTTCATCCGTGACATCATGAGGGTTTTGAAGCCACTGATTGGTCAATTCTGTAAACTGTGATGCTCAGTAGAAGGTGTGACACACACCAAGCAAAGCCAGTAGGACTGGAGTGTGATGTCACAGTTTACTATGTATTCAACATGATAAAAGCCCAAAGATTATTTCTTTTGCACTTGTTTTGGGCCACCTGATCAGAGACAGCAAACATTAGTTGATTTTGTCAAACAAACTGTTAGCTGCTAAAATGTTTTGATTAAGTCTTAATTATGTCATAATGCTTTTATAATGCTGTCTTACTCGGTTCGAGTATTGTTTTGGTTCATTGGGAAATGAAGCATGAAATTTATGCAAACATAGGAGAAAACTGATATCATGCTCTTATAATCAAGAGAAAATTGAAAAGTGATTCTGCCTAATTATTACCATGATAACATCTCATGCGATCAAAATTCAGCTGAGATGTAGTTCATGAGAAGAACCCAGGCTGGGAATTAAACCTGGGATCTTCAGCAGAGCTTACCATTGCCAAAAACGGACAAAAACTCAACCACTATTCTATCAGGCTCCTTGACATCTAAGAAATATATTGAAGCAATATAATAAATATATGCCTTGTTCAAATAAATGATCTAGCAATAGCCATTTACTGGAAGTTGCGCAAAAGAGTGAGTTATGAATACGACTGTTCTAAAAATATTGTGTGAAGTAATAGTTATATCCAGACTATATATTCCATTAAACATACATGTATTTACTAATTTGTTTATTTGATTGGTTGAACTGCTCTCATTGTGCAAAAGAAGCATTTCTTTTGCCAGGTGTTAGGTGTTTATAACTAGGTATCATGGCCTGTGGTAGCTAATGGTTAAGGCATCTGCCAATTCCACATTGGCCAGCTCTGCTAAGGTCATGGGACTTCGATTCGATCCCTGGCCTGGGCACTCTTCATGAGCTACATCCCAGCAGCTGGATGTCGATCGCATGAGATGTTCAATTGGAGGTGCCTTGTACGGGTGTACATGCTGAAGCAAGTAACAGACCCTCACCCATGGGATAAATGTGTAACATGGTGTGGACTCCAAGCCTTATCATCTCATCATTACGTCTGCCTCTGACAGCTGGTCATATAAGCTGACTTAGTTTCAGATCCAGTAGAATTGAGACATTGTAAATTCTTGATAGTTGTTACACATTCTTCCTGAGTAATACTGTATACATAATGAAGTTGGCCTCATTCTAATCGATTTCAAAGATCCACAACTTTTCTTTTACAGGAAGATGACAGGTCCACCAGGAAAACAACAGTTTTAGATCTTTTCAAAACACCCAAAATGAGATTCTACTCCATAACCCAGTTTATCATTTGGTAAGCACTTGCCATGTCTATGATGTTACATTTTATTCAATTACGCTTTTTAATTTCGAAGGTCTTTCAAAATCTGTGTTATAAAAAGGAATTGTAAGGAGACCAAATTATGATAATATGAATGGACTGGTATTAAAGGGGAACTAACACCTTCAGCACTTTACCTCTCAGATATTAGCTTGGGTCCATAGAAATACATCCACGCTATTCATAATTTGTATATATGCACTGTTAATGAAATATCCTGCATTTATTAGCTCCGTGTTGTGAACTACGGAGGCCGCCATTTTCGACTTTTCCGGGTGTTTTGCTCTTGCCGGAAATACGTCACTGTTGCACTACAGGTCTAACAGAGACAAGTATTCTACAGGCTGGCTCTGCATTCCAACCAACAAGTTTCACAAACAGGTGTTAATTGCACTTGAGCTTTTGTTAGGGCATGTCAGGGTTCTTAGTGAGTGTTGACCAAGTAAATTGCCATTGAACAATTTGACACATGCAATTATATTTGGGGTATCAATAAGTCAGCTATGTAACACAACTGCAGAATATTCAGAGACTGAGTACTAATTAAATTTATATTGTAATTTTGAGCAGTCTAGGTACATTGTATTATATTTCAACATTGAACATGTTATGTTGCGAAATAAATCTATCTATCAATAATAATAATAATAATAGTTTATCTATCTATCTATCTACCTAGCTATCTAGCTATCTAGCTTTTTATTTTTATTATGTATATTACTTTATTGACGATTAATATATAATGAGATACACCTGTCATTCAAACGGAACAAAATAAAATACTAACTAAGCCTAATGGCTAAATATTTGTAAGTGAAAGTGTGAAGCTAAAAAAAAAAGGTAAATTGGACACAGTTCTGAAGTTTCTGATAATTTATTTTCTTTTGCACTGGTATAAAGGTCTTGAATTTCTGGAAAGATTCCTATTACAATGCTGCATACAGCATATAGACATGGATGATTTAAAGTGAATTAAGAGAATGTCATTTACACTGCACCCTTCCCTGGCGTTGGATATGCTTTCTTTTAATAACGCACTGCCCCTGAAGCTGCTAATGTAACATATTAAGCATAATTACAGTATTCAAATTCTATTCTCAGCAAAATTATATTCAGAAATATATTGATACCAACTATAAGCTTAATAATTAATATACACCTAATCTTAAAGTGATAACATCTAGCATATTATGCCTATAATGATGATCTTATATTAAATAACTTTGTCTTTAAACTCCTCCCATACTTGGGGAAAACATCTATAGAAGCAGGGTTATTTGCCCAAGTATGCAAATATAGATATTCATAGATCTATACAAATTGCTCACTGCAACCAATGCCAGTTGTGCTGTATTTCACAAAAGTGCAATTAACACCTTACTGTGTCACCTTTTATGTTGTGTTATCTGTTCTTGTCATTATAATTGCAATGAACAATGAAACAGAGTGCAATCTGCAGGATCATGGATGCAGTACATAGGACATAAGTGACGTCACTAGCTTGCGTGCCGTGTGCAATAATGGCGGCGCCCAGCGTTTTGGCGGATGGTGAAAATGGCACTTTCAATTTGCTTTAAACATTACTAAACTCAACTTTTAAACAGACTTTTTCACTGTAATATATTTTTCTATATCTAATTGATCTTTTAAAATTAAAACACAATTTTCCATTAGTCCCCCTTTAATTCTAAAATCTGTTGCCCTTGAAAGTACTGGGCAACACTGTGGGTGAAGACCTCAAACCCCAGTGGTCAACACAGGGCTCGGGGCAATGCACACTCCAGTTTGCCTGTCTAGCACATACAAATTGTACATGAATGACCTCAGTTGTTCAGTTGACATGACATTAAACAACCCACCTACTACTTTCTAAAATTTGTCCAATCTATTTCAGGTTCGCATTGAACCTGATCTACTATGCCCTGTCCTTGAATGCGGGATCTTTAGTCGGCGATCTCTATCTCAACAGCGCCCTCTTGGGATTAGTGGAGATACCAGCCCTCATAATTTGTTTCTTGGCTCTGGGTAATCCATTTCTCGGCAGGAGGCGCACCCTTTACATCGCATGTTTCATAGGTGGCGTGGCATGCCTTGGTTGTGTACCGCTAATTTCAGTTTTCGGTAAGTTTTTTTTTCAATTATTATGAGCAGATAGGACTCCAGGGTCTGGGTCTATAGCAACTTAACATTATAAACTAGAGACCATTCCTCATGAGGGCTAATAGCTCTGCTGAAGGTCCTGGGTTCGTTCCCTGGCTGGGCACTCTTCATGAGCTACATCCCAGCTGGATGTTGATGGCATGAGACGTTAAATTGGAGGTGCCTTGTACTATGTGTCTATACTGAGGAAAGTAAAAAACCCCACCCATGGGGTGAATGTGTAACATGGTATGGACTCCAAGCCTTATCTCATCATTACATCTGGTATGTGGCTAGTCATATGAGCTGACTTAGCTTCAGACCCAGAACTATTGACACATTGACACATTGCAATACTAACACTTAATGTTTCTAATGTCTCAATCCTACAAGTTTAAAGCTTAGCCAGTTTATATGACCAGATGCAGATGTCATTATGAGATAATATATGCTTTAAAGATGTAGACGTAATTATGAGATAATATATGGTTTAAAGTCTCGATTTCTCTTGATGGGTGGGGGGGGGGGGGGGGGCTGCAGGCCTACTTTGTCTGTCCCACCGTGACTTTCCTTCGCTTGTACAAGTTAACGCTTGGACACTGGTCAAAAGGTAAATTAATGGTGAATCATTGATTACAAGCTATAAACTTAATACTGATATGTGATCGGTGATACCAAGTGTAAAACTTTACCAAAGCACAAATGTTTCAAAACAGAAGTGTGTGAAGAAAGGTAATTTTCATTTGTGAATTTCAGGAGGGGGGGGGGAGGAGGATAATTGCATTGATCATCCCCCCCTTTCCATATATCCCCCACACCCCCCCCCCCCCCCCCCTGTATCGACGCCTCATCCGAACCACATCCAGCTGGGATGTAGCTCAATGGAGAGTGCCTGTACCTGGAAGCAAACCCTTTGGCAGAGCTGGCTAATGACGAATTGGCTGCTGAAATTGTTCATGATTTTTTTTTAATTAACTTCCATGAGGATTCTCTCTCTCTCACAGTGGAATGAAATTCCAGTTTTATCAACTTTGCTATTTATTTTTTTTAAGATGAGTCAATAGGAGTAACCATCCTATCCATGGTCGGCAAGGCGGGAGCTGCAGCAGCTTACAATGGAATGTTTCTTCTCACTTCTGAAATTTTTCCAACCGAAGTCCGGAATGTGGGTCTTGGTGCCTGCAACATGGTAGCTCGGGCAAGTGGGGTTGCTGCTCCATATATGGGTGGATTCTTTGTAAGTCTTAATTTCTTTTACAATACTTTATTTGAAATAAGTGTTTTCATAATATATTATTTCATTGTGTAATATACATACGTACATATATACCTACAGAATCATCAACATTTATAAGTATAGCTTTTTCCTTTGTCGCTTCAGATATTCAAAATATCAAGGAATGGCTATTCATTGTATATTTTGTGTGTGTAAATGAAACATTCTCATTGCATCCTTGCCAAAAGTTGTACGAGTATAATAATTGGTCGTCGAAGGTAGATATAATGAGGAGATGATACTTAGTCAACACCATGGTGGATATTTTACATTTTTTTTTAAAGTGAAACATCTTTTTTCAGGGAGATCTGTGGGGCCCTCTTCCGTCGCTGATATTTGGCGTTCTCGGAATTCTCTGCGGCATTCTCATAATGCTGCTACCCGAAACTTATGGAAAGAACTTACCTGAAACAGTCGCTGAGCTGGAGAGGGGTGTACTCAATAAAAAGTTTGTATTTTGAATGTTTGGTATTGTTGTCTGTTACTATTATTTGGAAAATGAAATTAATTTTTTTCCTTCCTTTTAATGTATGCTAATTTAGCATTTCTTGTTTCAGAGTATCTCCTAAAACGTCATTTTCAAAAGAGGCGCCAGTCTATGATATATCAGCGCCACCTGGCAGTAATGCAGTACTGTCAACGCCATCTGGTGTAATTGATAAGAAGGCTGTAGAAAGTGGCAAAGAATTCCCCAGTACAGGAGTTGGCACCCTCAAATATTCGAGTGCAATTTGGGAAAGTGAACGACTGTAACAACCGATATTGTGTTGTAGAATATATGAAGTTAATTGTACAAAATTAAATATGCTAGTGAGTCAGTTTAATGACTAAATTTTAAATATATGTTCAACATTTTATGCATATTCTGTGATTTAATGCAAATAAAATGAAACGAATACTATGTGATATGATATGATATGATATGTTATGATATGATATGATATGATATACCTTGGTAATATGAAATAAATGAACAGTTGTTAAAAATAAAAATAAAAAATCCCCATTCTTTATGTTGATCTGGTAATTTTTCAAAAAATGTAAGGAATAAAATAAATAAATAACCTTAGGAAAAACAACCATCAAATATGTTACACAATGCTATCAGTGAAATTGCAATTAAGTCAATTGCATAATCAGGTCTTCTGGCTTTGTTGACAGTTGATAGTTTAGACAACAGCAGTGTCACGCCCAATTGCACTTGACAAAAACTAAGTGATTATCTAATCACCATCACGCGTGGCTGATTATCAGGTCAAACATTGTGCTTTATTTATTTAGCTTCAAAATTCAAACATGACAATTTCGAAAAGCCTATCGGCCTATTGTACTGTAAAGAGTGGAATTTCAGAATTTAGAATCGATCAAACATTTCAAATTTGAATGGCGAATGTTTGATTGAATTAAACGAATCTTCACTTAATTGACATGGTTTGATTGGCACCAAGAATGCAGTTGGCTATTTAAAGGGATTAATAGCATTGGCTAGTTAGGTCAGGGATTACACAGTACACTTTTCAACAGACTTTGAATTGGCGCATTGGCCATCATCAACTCCCGATTCGAGGACACTAATTGGAGATCTGCACAGAGTTTTGGACACAGTTTTCTCAGTTGCTAGTTAGATATGGCAGACCAAACTGAAACTCCACCTAAAGAAACAGACAACAACATCAATAGACAAGGTAGATATTCCGTTGTTTATGGCAATATATTTACAGAATTTACTAATGTTTGTGACTATAGTTTGTTGGTTTTGTCATAAAGATTAAATAGCATTTACTGCATGCATGTGACAGTAGTTTTGATGTATGCTACAGGCCTGGCATAACATCATAGTGACATATTAGTGGCTGTTAACTTATATATAAGTTATATCAATATTCCTTCCACAGTTCCACAGAAGTTTAATGGACTCATTTAAAATGTGAACCCAAAGTTATTTAAATAAAGTGTCACTTCATAACTAGATTTTTTGAAATATTGCATATATTTTCACCTGTTTAGGAATTTAAAAATGTGTGCTTATTACCATTCCTTGTTTTGAAATGAAAACTCGACATTTTAACATTATCTGTGACAGAAATATTGAATTCCAAATCAATTCTCTCCGTTTTGAACATTTGAATAAGCATGCATTGAATTTCAATCGTTAAATGTAAAATTCTTATCAAAAAACTTCTTTGCTTTTAAGAGGATAAAAGTGACATTGTTTAATATACTTTAAATGTAATGTAGCTCATTTGATTCACCCTTAAACTACAGTGATATTTTGATATTATGGGCTTCTATTCATGGTATTTCTCTGCTGAATTTAATGACTGGTTCAGAAATTACATTGTAAAAGCTAGGCTATTGTGCTTGATTCTCAGTTTGCTCTGACGCCTTAAGATTCAATTTCACAGTTTCAGCATTTAGCATTTGTATGTACATGTTTACGAAATGATTTCATGATGCATTTAAGTGTCATACAAGTTAATGAAAATTAATGAATTTTGAATAACTGAAATTAGCAAAAGGAAATTACACCAATAGTGACAAAGCTAATGCATGATAAAATAATAATAATAATAATAATATGATACAATAATAATGATAATAATTTATTTTATATACCGTAAAATCCATAAAATGATCTAAATATGTTTACAGAATATGATATACGAATGTAAATAGATAAATAAATAAATAATAAAATTAAAATAATTCTAAAAAAAAAAAGAATTACGTAAAATATAACTTCAACTATTGAGCTACACATTCCTTATGAATTAACAGTCCTAGGGAAATCAAAAGTTCCAAAACGATTCCATCAGTATTCAACATGTAGGCTTTTCCTGGCTTCATCATAGATACCTATTTTAATGATTTTAAAAATTATGTTCTTAAGTGGCAACCTGAGTGTCAATGTGGCACTTGCCTTTTATGAACCTTATAGTTTTATTTCATTCATCTTTCATCTGTAAATACTCATTGTTCTAATTTGTTATTGTCGGGCATAAGCACTGTGCGCTTCTGTTTTATTGTTGATGATATTATCCGACTTGAAATAAAATTTTACTAACTTACTTACCGCATTCAAGGCACCACCATTTACATCTCATGCAATTGACATCCAGCTGGGATTATGTAGCTCAGTCAGTTAAAATATCCAATGTGTAGAAGGTATATGTAAGGATAGATCAGTATTACGCTGAAAGTAGTGATGTGTTGGTATCAGTGAGTAGTTTTCCTGATTTGCCTTATCATACGCAATGATTTAACCTGCTTCTTTTTGTTTCATATTCAGATGTTCCAGATCTTCCTCTTCTGCGAAATTGCTTGTTTCCGGAACAATTCAGCGACGTTCCTTTTCGGTTCCGTTACCAGCCACAAGAGGAGCATGTCATCACAACAGGAAGCCATCTTGTGGCAACACATGAAACACAAGGGCATTACATCACTACAACACAGATGACAGTGGGTAGTGATGTCACAACTGCTCATGACATCATAGTGAAATCAGAAGCTGGTCGATCATCCCAAGAAGGTGCAATGCTCAGCCATGATCTGCATCTCCACGTTGATTCAGAACTGGAACTTCCGACTTCCGGAACGTCCTTGGATCACATCAGGAGCCATCTCGGAAATGACGCTGTCAATAATGGTGTCAACAACGGAGCTCCTGCTATCGATCATTCAGTGACGTCACACTGTCAGCTAGATTCAACGCCCTCAACAGTCACTTCATCAGCTTTGCCAATGTCAGATCGAACTTATCCGAATGATCAGCCATCTCCTTCCGAACAACAGGTTCTGGACAGCGCATCAGCAACATTGCAAGACCCATCATCCCATAGCCCCTTAGATGGCAATGTATCCATCGATTCACCCGAAGCACCTAGTCCATGTATGGATGACATCGGAACATCTAGAATGGATAGACAGACTCCGGATATGTCTTTAAGCAGCTCGATGAGCGCCAATTTGAACAGCTCGGTCAGTAGCTCCCCGATGACTCCTCTGAATCAAGATTGCTCTGGAATGGCATCTCCTGAGGTTAGCACTCCAGTCTCATCAGCATCTTTCCTCCATGATGATTCTGGCATTGATGATACTTCGCACTCACACAAATGCACTCTGTTAGAAACGAGCTGTCATGAAGATACTCTCGGCACGAGGCATACTGAAGAAACCCTCCATATGCCTTACAGGTATGATCTGAGTTAGAATTCATAATTTGAAAGTTACTTTGCTTTGTCTAATGTTGTAATAGTATGTGATTTAAAGCAGAAAACCCATTAAGTAACAGAATGGGAATAATTGTGTGGATAAAACAAACATTAAAATGCAATTCATGTTAGTTCTTGTTCTCCATATGTAGTCCTAACAAAATAATAGTAACAAATGGATAGTCACACGTGAACATAACATAATAATTTATTTTCAAATTTCATTTATTTCAGGACCTTAGACTACAGTTTGATGGGCATGTACCCCACTGCACCGTATACCCAGACTTACGCGATGGAGCCTTCTTTTTCCCAGCGTTTTGCTTACCCACCTCGAGATATGCGGACTGACCACATGTTCGGTGGAAGTCACTCTGTAATGGATACCCACGATGATTCTGGAATAGATACTGGTGCACGATCTGCAACTTATTACAGTGAGTACAGCATTTCTGTGTATTTTGTCAAATAGACACATCTGCTATTTTGATTACCCATTTGTCTGCAAAAGCTGCCTGTTAGCTCTTGCTGTAGTCATAAAAGTTTTGTTAAAATTTAACGTAGTCTGAATGTAAAATTTTCCTGTTTGTATGAATCTAGCATCTGGTGGTTAATGCATGTGTTCATCAGCTTAACTGCATATCTACTTTGGTTGGTAGTACGGATTGTCAGAGCTTTTTAAGTAAAGATCGTTAAGATAGAAGTATGCTAAACTTAACTCATACTTAATGATCATATTAACATTGAGTTGTTTTCCTTCAGATTTCCAAACAATGACTCCCAACAGCAGCCTCGCTAACTGGCTGACAAGAACCAACCAGATTCCTATGACATCGACTATTCCATCCACCAGGAATCAGCGACAAGACCCTCCGATGATACACCATACACCCATATCCAGTACACCTAGAAGCACCCAATCTGCTGATAGTAGTGGTGACCTCGTCTGCGAGAAACCTCCAGATACATACATCTCTTTGATTAGCCAAGCGATTCTCAACTCTCCTGAACAGAGACTGATTTTGAGTGAGATTTACAAGTACATTCGTAATACTTATCCATACTACAAAACAGCGGATGACACATGGAAGAATGCGATCCGGCATAACCTGTCGGTTAATGAGTGCTTCGTAAAGAATGGCAGAGCTCCGAATGGAAGGGGTTATTATTGGAGCATCCATCCCGCTTGTGTAAGAAGTTTCATGGAAGGAGACTTCCGTCGAAGAGAAGCTCGACGACTCGCAAGAGACGCCAACAAAACACGGGAAGGACAGTTGCACAAACAAGCGCAAGGGTGCCCTGCTGAAACTGCGACAACACCTCGTCGCAGTCGATCCATGTCACTTGCGAAAGTGATGGGCCTTCCGTCTCCGTCTCCAATGATGCCAGCATCTCCCGCTTTGATTCCTATCACCTGTGGCGCTTCGTACTACTCGAACCACCCAACGACTCCCACTGCATCCAGTCCTATCCCTCCTCCTCCTCCCCTGTCCTATTCCCATCCTTACCTATCCGCTTACTATTCTCCCTCCTCCTCCTATTCTCTGCCCTATCCTCCCCTCCCATCTCCTATTTCCAACCCGCAATCCCCCTATCCTCACATGTCTCAACATGTTAACCCTTCTGCCTTTTCGCTGTCCATTCCCACCATTTACGGTAACTTACCGTCTAGCAGTGCATCTTCGAATATCCCCAAAACTGATTACCAATCGTGACTGTTGAGTGATTAACTATATTATTCTTGTTGGTTGTAATTGTGTATTTGTTTATTGTTGGTGCTTATTATATCCGTTATATATTTATCGATGTATGTTATACCTTTCAATTTACCACAAAGTGTTCAGTTTGATTTCAGCTGGTGATTTATATATATAAGGGAATTTTTCAAATCCGAAACCTTTGTGACTTTTTCAGTTCTATGGAAATACAAAACTGTGAAAATGGAAATCCCGTTTACTCTTGTCTGATTATTTCTTTTGGGAGCACAGAAAATCAAGATTGTCCTTTAGCTACAGAGAAAAAAACAACTTTGTCTTTAAGAGGCTCTTGTGCATATTAATGCACAGCCATCTTAGATTTCATATTGTCCGTTTGTGTTGAAAACATCAGCCTTCTGAAGTTCTTATAACTTGCCTTCATCACCAGAGCTCTTATCTTCAATACCCAAATACTCTGTAGTAAGCCTAAAACCGACTGCACTTGGCTAATTGAATTTGGCATATTAACCTCCTTTCATGGAAGATGTTTAATAGTTGATTGAACATATATATATATTTGGCTTTTATTGACATTTTTTCATATAAAAAAGATACATAATTATGTCACATATATCTATAGCTCTACTCACTAAGTCTATCTGAAGCTACACCTACCATAGTATGATATACAGGTTCTCATTATTTTATACATTCAAGGTCCCCAGTTGCAATAAGTACATGTTTTTTGGGCAGAGTCCTGCTCTAAGTAAGACATTCAGTGTTAAAGCGAAATAATATAAGTATATATACATAATTTAACAGATCAAATCACAAAGCATGAAGCAAATACTGATCACAATATCAATATTATATTAAAATTTACAAAACTTTATACAAATACTGATCATAATATCACAATAAGATTCAATTCTTCACAAAACCATATGGGAGAGAAAATACCAGGCAACAATGCGCTGACCATGGTATTTGTAGTAATTTTCAGGGGGGATTCTTGAGATTTTGTGTGTGGCTGTCAAGTGCATTATATAGGGATAACAAAACCAGGCAACATTGCGCTGACCCTGGCATTTTGACTCATCTAATTTGTGTTGACAGTCAGTTGTAATGGGGTAGTCATATCAAGGAGTGGCATGTCAGAGGAGCCCATTAGAAATTAAAATCTACATTACTTTATCTAGGAAATTACCAAGAGCACGTATCATATCATGGTTCTTTATTTGACATCAGTGCTTTAGGATTAATTGATTGGTGCCGCATGATTGCAACAGATTAAGAGGCATTTATGTATTTCATCTTCTACTTCATTACTATCACATTTATCACAGTTTCTTTCTTCTTATGATATTTTGGGGGTGTTATGTCTTCCGGTTTCAATTTTGAGGTTTATGTGAGCTAAGTTTTGCCATGTTGTATGTTTTCTTGGGGCGGACAATGATTCTTTCAGGCCGACAACCAGACTCTTGGGCTGTCAAAAAACCATGTCGCCTCACAAAACATATTATTGTTAATATTGTGACATCAAAAAGGGTAAACAAGTTATTCGTTTTTGAGAAGCGTCATCATAGCTTAGAAAATTAGACTTTGGTCTGCATTTTTTCAGACTTTGGTCTGCATTTTTTCAGACTTTGGTCTGCATTTTCTAAGACTTGGTCTTCACTTTCTCAGACCTGGTCTGCACTTTCTATTACTATATAACATCAAACTGTAATCACTTGGTCTGCACTTTACAAAAGATGGTCTGCATTTTCTACAACTTGGTCTGCATATCTATAATATTGGCATTATCTTTAAAATTGGTCTGCACTTTATTATAAAAATGTCTACCGTGTTGTGAAATATATATACTTGTCAGAGACAAAATATAGATACTAAGATATGAAGAAGATCCAGAAATAACTGTATTATAGTAGTTGTGAATCGCTAAAGCTCTTCATTAGTTTCTAATGCATGATTAGCTTAAATGTAAACAAAGTCGATGTAGTAAATTCCTATAATATATCAAACCTTTTACAGCCATTTCATAGACTTGGAAACTAGATTCCAGATGACGAATCCTGTATTCACATGACGTCCTCTGGCGTCTGCTTGTTTCCAAGTCTATAAAATTGGCTGTTTGTATCTGTGTTCTTTTTTTTTTACCAATTATTCGTAGAATATAATATAATGTATGTAACTCACAGTAATTTGTTGCAATCAATTATCAAATATATCAACTTTTGTATCGTCCAGTTTGTGACAACAATACTTATGGCTTTGCACTGTGTTCAGTGCTATTTAGTATTAACAATAACAGCAGAAATTGTTACCTCTCTGTGGGGATTCCATGTTATCAACCAATGAGGATACCCATTACATAATGACTTCATGAATAATATTGAATCATGGGATAACACTGAATCAACAAACATGACAAAAATATAAATTACTGAACCAACAAATATATTTACAATATGACAAAAATTTTAATTACTAAACTAACAATATAAATTGCTAAACTAACAAAGGACTTTTCAATATGACAAAAATATAAATTACTAAGCTAATAAAGGTCTTTTCAATATGACAAAAACATAAATTACTAAACTAACAAATGTCTTTTCAATATGACAAAAATATAAATTAACTAACAAAGATCTTTTCAATGTGACAAAAATATTAATTACTCAACTAACAAAGGTCTTTTCGATATAACAAAAATAAAAATTACTAAACTAACAAAAATATAAATTACTAAATAAAACTAACAAAGGTCTTTTCAATTTGACAAAAACATAAATTACTAAACTATATAAATTACTAAACTAACAAATATCTTTTCCATATACACGATAAAGACAGTGTTTGAGCAATCCTTTATTTGACAGTAAAAACAACTATTACTGCTCTAATAGATACAACACAAACATATCCTACTACTACTACAACTACTACTACAACTACTACTACTACTACTACTATTACTACTACTGTTACTACTACTATTACTACTACTATTACTACTACTTTCACCTGTTAGGTGAAGAAAGCCTCTGTTATTGTCTGATGCTATGAAGTGTTTCAGTGCTGCCAAACTGTTATGAGCTCAGTGCATCTACCACGTTACAAATTGTCACACTCTGTTGGTTATGGGAGACCTATATCTGTAAGAACTGACTTAGGACACATTTTGTATTGCTTAGCCAGCACGTGAGCTGATTACTCTGAAGAGATCTGCATGGTTAATAGTTCATGATAATTTGACGCATATCAAACACTACTAGTGCTGCATCAAATATTTCTTATGGCAAATAAACGAATATCACTATTTCATTTAGAATATCAAATATCACTGACAAATATCACGGTCAGTTATATTGCCTGGCAAATACTGCAGAATACGAAAACGAGGTACTCAAGAACGTCATAAACGTCATTAGCATCATCGCTTCGTGATACATTTTATAAAACAGCGCCTTCAATTTACGTCGGATTTTCAAAATGCAAAGTTTATAATGTACAAAAATGTATTGGTAATTCAAGTACAGTTGGCTTGAATGAAAACATCTCCGCATTTTTTTTTGTCTGAAATCGCGGCTCTTCCAAACGTTATAATGTCAAAAAGGTAATTTTCTAGGTCGACAAATTTGTTTATTAAGCAACAATATCACATAAGGCTGATAAAATAAAATGTTCTAGGCATGGTAAGCATGATTGTTATTTGATGAATAAGTTAATATACCCTGGCAGGTCAGCTAGTTTTGCCATAAGGGCTATTGGTTGTAATGACTAAGCTTAATATTATGATAACAACAATAATAATCTGGACCTCTTTTCCACTTCAGACAATATTAATTTTCCATATCGCGTTGGACCACACAGAGCACTGTCTTATTGTCATCAATGTCAGTAAAAGTTTAAGATTTTTCCAAATGTATTTATTGAATTTCCTTAATTAATTGCCGTTGATGTTCAATGGTGACACGTGGTTATTACACTTGGGAAGTCCAAGTAATTCAGCTGTGTCCTTCCTGAACTTATTACTACTCAGGATGTACATGTAGAAATTGACCATGTTGTTAGCATAATACAATCTGTTTGTGATATTTATAAACAAGAAACATACAGCATCTATCTCCAGGGATGATTTGCAGTCAAAACACATAAGGAGTACGTATCTCACATAAATTGGCATTGTCAGTAACAGAAAAGCAAACGTGACAAAAATCAGCATGGTGGCAAGCTGAATCTCGCGAGAGTTCTGGTTGGAGGCGTTAGGTTGTGAGACTTGAGCAGGTGTGACGTCATTTCTGACTTGGTTATTGCTGGGGGCTTGCAGACGGTTGTCAATATTGTGACCAACTCCTGTGGAAATGTAATATAAATACAAAAATATGGCATAATTTAATTGAATATTTGATTTAATATCCTAGGTATTTACAGATTAGGCCTAATATGATTAATATGAAACAATTTATATATTAAGTCTCCTTTAAAAAAAAAAGCACAAATATGAGATATAAACTTCTTTTAGGGGATTTTTGTAACTGAAATTACAATCACAAATATATAAGAATATGCAATAAAAAATTTTATTTGACCAACAGGCATTCTTGCAAAAGATATTTTCTCCATTATTCCCACAGTTCATGACATGGATATTTTCGAAACGCAGGCTTTGAGAACATTTCACTTAACAAGATGCAATTTTAATATTCTCAGAAAAAAAAACGTGCAATGCATTAATTTTCATGGGTTGGGGTCTAGCTCAGTGGTAGGGCGCTGGTCTTCCAACCAGTGGGTCCTGGGTTCAATTCCCGGTCGAGGCTAAATTGGGTGGATATTTCATCTTTCATCTCATTGCCACTGGGTCCCGGGTTCAATTCCCGGTTAAGTCTGAGTTGGGTGGCTGTTTCATTGATCTCATTGCCATGGCCCCTGCCTGTCCTAATTAGCCCAACAGGTGCAGAAACACAGGACGTAAAGCCCTAATGACCTTATAACGGTGAACCTGTCCTCAAACAAACATAACTAACCTTCATTTTGGTTCGGCTGGTCCATGGTCATGTTGCTTGATCCTGGGGCTGGGGCTACAACCTGGAAATATCATTAAATACCAATGACCACCATGACCCATAACAAATTACTGCCAAACATCCACAGACCATCCTTTTAACATTTATGTTCCCGCCCTGAAGATCTGTTTGTTACTGGCTTTCCATATACACGTTTTGCGGTCCGTATGTCCGTCATCCGTTGTCCGTTTTTTACCATCCGTTGTCCGTCATCCGTTGTCCGTATTATACCTTTCCATATGTACGTGCTTTAGTAGAAAATTAGTCCTATCAGCTAATTGATTGATTAGGCCTAATTGGAATTTGCTGTCTATAAAAAGTGTGTCAGTGTCTTACTGAATTGTAATTGACTTGTCAATATAGTTTGTTCAAAGGTGTCAGTCAATTGCAATTATTGCCTGGTTAATTAGGGTTCATATAAGGGCAAGTCACTGCCTTAATAAATTTCCTGCACCAATCAGCATTAGCTATCTGCCACTCGAAATGTAATAAGTCTTGTTTGTGTATGTAAAAATAAAAATATTAATTGTATAATTAATAGCGAGATTCTACCATAATGTAGATACGCATGTCTACTTACCTGTTCAGCTAAATATTGGCATAAGTCAACAAAAGGACTTTCCACTAAGAAAGGATAGACGTTTTGTGTCTGGTTGTCTGTCTATCAGACACTACGGATAGATAGATAGGTAGATAAGTAGATAGATAGATTGATAAATTAATAGATAGGTAGATTGATCATTTTTGTTGATAGATAGGTAGATAGATAGATAGGTAGATTGATGATATAGATAGATAGATAGATAGGTAGATTGATAGATAGGTAGATTGATAGATAGGTAGATTGATAGATAGGTAGACAGATAAATGGGTAGATAGGTAGATAAGTATATTTTTTATTCGATCTTTTGGTATCTATATAAGATTGTATCTACCTGGAGAGCATATTTTTAAAATATTCATGAGAAGGTCTTAATTTTTTCATCCAAGATGTCCATTGACCATCTAAATAAAAATATTAAGACATTCTCATGAATTTGAGAATGTAATTTTAAAGGCCGGGAGTCATGGGGTAGCGACTACCCCTGGGTCGGCAATTAGCGCCACACACCATATAAGGTAACTAGGGTTCTAGAAACAGCTGAATACCCTTGTAGTCATTGGATAATCAGCAGTGGTAATTACGTCGGATTGACCAATGACCATTGGGGTAGATTTGTGGCTGTTGCTGAGGCATGCAAACAAAGATGCTGTCACACCTGTTAATTCACAGAGCTTAGCTGCTCATTTATTAACACCCATATATAATTTTGAAATATTAACTGAGTAAAACCATGGAGTCACTAGAGACTCCATGGTTTAAAAACAGTTTTTAAATAATAAATAAATAATAATAAAAAAATAACTATAGAAAACTGTTGGCACACTAAATGCGCATGAAACTATATATCTATCTATCTTCCTATCTATCTTCCTATCTATCTATCTACCTACCTGTCTGTCTGTCTAGCTGTCTGTCTATCTGTCTATCTATCTATCTGTCTAGCTGTCTGTATGTCTCTCTATCTATCTATATATCTGTCTAGCTGTCTGTATGTCTGTCTATCTGTCTATCTATCTATCTACCTGTCTGTATGTCTAACTTTCTGTATGTCTGTCTATCTGTCTATCTATCTATCTATCTATCTACCGCTGTACCCCCTCTAACTCTTTTGCTATTTTGCAAAGCAGCATTATAGAATTGATGTCAGTGAATGAAAATCATATATACATTCGTGATACACAGTCGTTGGACAGGAAATAACCAGGCTCTATTTCTAACTTTTCTAGTATGGCAAAGTAAAATTACGAATTATAACACCTTGCTTTGCTTGGAATGATATGACACTGAAAGGATACATTCCAATGATACATTTTACATGTCTGACACTTGAGGTAAGCTTTCTTTTTTGTATCTGATTCAATTATCCCTGGACACATCACTGATACTGGTTAAATCTGTGGGTTTACTTGTGCATTCAAGCCATGTGCTTATTTTTCATATAATATCACTTGACTATTCGCCAATTACAGCCAAACCCGGTTTATGAAACACATTTTACCACTTGGAGTACTATTTCTACTTATAATGTCGGATATACAAGTTTCTGAGATTAAACAGTTTTCATTTTGACTTAGATTGGTGCTCTGAAACGAATTATGAACATCTGTGCTGTGTTTACATAGATATTCAAGGTTCTATGTAAGCGCGTTGGGAGATGTTGACTGCTTGAAGGCCAAACCCAGAATGATGGGGTGCCGCGATTGTGGCCTTATATACGAACCCATTTCCCTCTCAAACATACAAACCTGCTGTATAGGCCTAATTTAAATGCAAATCATGACAGTTAGAACTAAAGTTTAATTCCCCTTTAAATGACAATTGAGTACGTAATCACACTTTTTCTTATTGAAAACTATTGAAAAAAAAAAAATCTTGTGAAATATTTATATATGAATATTTATATTTCACAAGATTTATTTTCTTGAATATCAATCCTTATCACTCAACTGCAGTCAAAGTGTGTATTGCACTGCATAATATTCAAATGAAAACATATTCTATTTAGGCCTTTTCGTTTATTAATTTACATTTATTTATTGTAAACATGTCTTTTTGTGCCCTTGAAATTCTTCAATATAACCGATTCATTGCAATTAATTCATAAAAGGTGAGAGTTTAATTAATGACAGAGCCAACCACTTGTCTCCTACAGATTGCAATTTTTTGTTCAGAATCTCATGTGGTATGGCCTAATTAGTCAATGGAAAATGGACACATTGTACTTGTTAATTGCAATTATTTTGGGTAATTTGCCCATGCCAGGCCATCCGTTAAGCTGGCTTTCCATATACACGTTTTGCGGTCCGTATGTCCGTCATCCGTTGTCCGTTTTTTACTATCCGTTGTCCGTCATCCGTTGTCCGTTTTATACCTTTCCATATGTACGTGCGTTAGAAAATAAGTCCTATTAGCTAATTGATTGATTAGGTCTAATTGGAATTTACTGTGTCACAGTGTCTTACTGAATTGTAATTGACAAAATATATTTTGTTCAAAGGTGTCAGTTAATTGCAATTATGCCTGGTTGATTTGGGTTCATATAAGGGCAAGTTACGGCTTTAATAAATATCCTGCACCAATCTGCATTAGCTCTCTGCCACTCGAATTGTAATATAGTAATATGCAATTAGCCTTGTTTGTGTATGTATAAATAAAAGTATTAAATGAATAATTAATAGCGAGATTCTACCATATTGTAGGTACGCATGTCTACTTACCTGTTTGGCTAAATATTTGCACAAGGACTTTCCACTAAGAAAAGATAGAAACTTTCATGTCTGGCTGTCTGTTTATCAGACCCTATGGATAGATAGATAGATATAGTCCAGTCATTTTAAGCCAACATTTGGCCTAACCTAGAACAAAATGCAACATAAATCATTCTTGCAGTTTTCTATTCTAGAACATTTACTGAATAACATATCAAAAGTCTAGAATGATAAAAATTGCAGAACATTGTCAAAATGCACAATAAAACTGCCATGTTCGATAATATTCTTTGCCACTTTTAAGACTTGCGGTCAATAGTTTTAACATGATTTGGAGACACAGATCTGTGTTTTCAAAAAGTAAATTAATCTTGTAATGCATTACAATTATAAGAGAACTATCAGCTTTTATTTTCATAGCCTTTTTGGCACAAAATTAAGGTCAAAAGTAGCAAGCCAATAAATAATGAAGCTTACAGCCTTGTATAACTTTAAGTAAGTACAAAAATTTTGAAGCCAGAGCATAAAACCTGCATCAAATTAACAGCAACTGAAGAATGTGAAGCAACGCAAAAAGAAGGGAATGACATGGACATGGATCATCACTAGATATCTGTAACTGTAAAACAGTTACTAGGCTTCACCTGGTGCATGAATGTAAATGTAATAACAGTAATCTGAAATCAATAATATGTCCACTGATATCGGAAGCAATAGGGTCTTGGCTATCTTTAACCCTGAACCTGATGATAACCCTATCCATGGCATAGGGTTAGGGTTAAGGACGACCTGTATGCATGTCAAGTGGCACCTGTATCTTATATGATTAGATAACATTCACACTAATATCTTCAAAGATCAGAGGTATTAAATGATGATCAAGGCCAAAAGTTATTGTAATTTGAAGACATGAAATTTTCAAGTTGGGCGATCTTTTAAAATTGACGGTCTACAGCTGTACAATAGTGTAAGGGTTAGTGCCATACAACTATCTTTCCATTTGAGTCATTTAGATAATAGGATAGTTAATTGTCACACTGAACCAATAAGCCATGTGTCTTGGATAAATGTTTATGAATATAATATTATGAACATAAATGAATAAAAAATCATGATGATACAGTATATTCAAGCATGACGAGATGCCAACTATGAATCAGTATAAGAAAAGTTATATCATGTCATACACATATAATTCATGGTCAATTGATGCCTCAACCATAAGGTTCACAGTATTATGCCATGTTCAAATAAAAGGGCTTGGAATGTGCTTTCCAAAAATGTTTTCCCCATTAAAAAAGGTTGATTAGGAGTCGAGTTAGAGAATTATTTGTTAAATGTACTTTTCAAGGTCTGTGACCTTGACCGTTTGACCCAAATTTTTGCATGAATTTTCTTATACTAATGGGTTGATACTGCTATTGGTTTGGGTCTGATCCAAGCATTCTGTCTAGGGAAAGAAAATTAAAACTTAAACTTTCAGCTAAATTTTTTAGGATTATTTCGATCTTTTTAACCGACCGGGCTACAGTGCCACTCATTTTAAAGAGGGGAAAATGAGCTATTGAAATATCTCTATGGCAGTTCTGTAGCCTAATTAGAACCGGAGCAAGAGCCGATGGAAGTGCGGACACTGGTTTCGCTCAGCTAGATGACAAGGCCAAAGTAGTGACACTAATTCTGCTCTGTGACCTTGACCGTTCGACCTGTTGCCCAGATTGATTGTAGGGTATTAGGGCAACATCATATCCAAAGATCAGCCACATCCAAGTATTTCTACTATCTTAAAAAAAATCAAGAATTCAAAATATCAATTATTGTAGAATGTTTGACCTTGACATTTAGGTCAAAGGTCAAAATTGACAACAGATTCTGAAAGCACGTATGTGAATTATGGGGGGTCACCAATGCCTGGCATTTGGCTAGAGTGAATACGGTTTTCCGTATTTATGAATTTTAAAAAAATTGACAAATACAGTTATGTCAAAAGCGATTTTCCTAACAACAGTATATGGAAGTCACATCACATGTGAAAAAAGCTATGTAAGATAAGCCTTTGATTGGGCAGTGCAAAACAGTCGGTTATTATGTTCATTGAGTTTTGACCATGTTCTGCAATTTTAAAGGGAATCTCTCCAAGCACGAAACAGCAAGAATAATTTCTGTTGCAGTTTGTTCCAAGTCGATCCTTAAAATGACTGGACAAATAGATAGATAGATAATTGGATCTACCTGGAGAGTATATTTTTACCATATTCATGAGAAGGTCTTAATCTTTTCATCCAAGATGTCCATTGACCATCTAATTAAAAAGATTAAGACCTTATCATGAACACTATTCATGCCGCGGTTCTGAGAGGCTGTTTTGAGTAACAAATTAATTTCTTGAACCCATTTCTCTCTCAAACAATTTATTTCAAACATACGAAACTGCTGTATAGGCCTAAATTAAATGCAAATCATGACATTTAATCGCACTTTTTGTCTTATTGAAAACTATTAAAAAAAAAAAAGATAAATATTTCACAAGATTTATTTTCTTGAATATCCGTACCTCATGAAAACTTATTCTATTTAGGCCTATTCGTTTATTAATTTACCTATTTATTTATTGTAAACATGTCTTTTTGTGCCCTTGAAATTCCTCAATAAAACCGATTAATTGCAATTAATTCATAAAAGGTGAGGGTTTAATTAATGACAGCTAACCACTTGACTTCTACAGATTGTTTTTTGTTTGTTCAGAATCTCCTGTTGTATGGGCCTAATTAGTCAATGAAAGAGGGATACATTGCACTTGTTAAATGCAATTTATTTTGGTAATTTGCCCTTGCCTGGCCATCCGTCATCCGCAAAAATCGCCCCCCTATCCGTATCGCCAAAATACGGACTGCGGATGACGGACAACGGACGAAAAAACGTATTTATGGAAAGGCATTAATTAAAATCAAAGGGATGCGTATCCTGTCCGTATACGGACGTGCGGATGACGGATATACGGACAGAAAAAACGGACATATGGAAAGCCAGCTTAATTAGCCCATGACATGCACTCTAAATGTAATTATAATATTTAATTACATTGCGCGATCCAACCATTTCAATGTTCTCAACACAAATTGAGGACTTATTAAGAAATTTCAACTGCATATTTTTAGGCTTTTATTTATTTATATTTTTGCAGTAACAGATTTAGGAATGAACTGAGTGTTTTAGCAAAGGGGCTTCTACATTTGGAGTTGCACAGGGGTGGGGGCGAATTGGGGCTCGTAGGCAAAATTTAATATAAATAGGCCTAACTAGAGTTTGAATTTTATTTATTTTTATTTTTTTCGTTTTCAAATTAAAGGATATTTTAGGTGTCAAACCAAGTGGCTGGACATGTGTTGAAGCAATGGGGCCTCCACATACCTAAACCACAGATTAAGTATATACACAGATTGCACAGTTTCTCATTTGCATAAACCATCGACAAAGGATTGTGGGATGAATGGCTATGGACGTCACAATCATCACCATTATATTACTGCTGAATCCAAAAAAACTGACGGCAAATGTACTAATTACATTGTATCACAGACAAATATAACAGGTACTTTGTGCATAGCCGTATAAACCTGACAGTATACTCATTGCAACGTAATAAAGAGCGTTGTAGATTTGCGATTTCAGAATCTTTTTATAAAAAGCTGAAGCCAGAAAAACTCGCTACAGGCGAAAAACCTACACATGCTTGTACATAAAATTTAATGAGCTTCTTAATAAAATGTATTACAAAGTGATGACGCTACTGACGCACATGCCATTGATCTGTGCCTCGTTTTGACGTTATAATGCCCGAAAGGTAATTTGCCAGGCAGACAAATTTGTTTACCCAAGCAACAATTTAATGTAAGGCTTGTTGACGAATAACAATGGTTTTGGCCAAATAAACTATAACCTGCCAGGTCAGCTAATTTGGCAGTAAGTGCTATTGGTTGAAACAACTGCTTTATTGTTGTATATTGTGACTTCATCAATGCGTGTATGACATCATCAAACAGTACTTATATGCTACAGGTGAGGGACCTCTTGTGCGTTTTCTACCGTAAGGCGGCGCTATGATCCGGTGCGAAGCACCGGCCTTTCTCATAACTGATTTGCCGCTCCCCCAGAATCGGGGAGGGAAATGCTTCCGCGCGTTGTCTACATACAAAGTAGTGCGATTACTACGCCTTATTTCTATCTTTCAAGAAACCACTCACTGTGAAATTAGTTCAGACGATTTCTTTTGACTTAAACTCTACTAACGTCATGAAATTGAACAACTTTACCATAGAATTCCACCCACTGCAGAAGGTACTATTTCGTAAAAGCACTGAACAAGCGTTGTAACAGCGTAAATGGCACTGAACAAGCATTGTAACGGCGTAGCGACACTTATTCAACGATCAATTTTTTACGTTATCCCTTGACGCTTTGCGTCAATTATCAGAAAGACTGGTGCTACGCACCGGACAAGCGCCGTCTTTCGGCAGAAATTGACCTCTTGTGCTACTTTTTCTCCCCATTACATTGTCTCCTCCAGGTATTGACTGTATTCACCTCAGCCATTTGCACTTATATGTCCTAATTTTAGCATTTGACCAGTTTGACATCACACAAAACTGCTCATTGTCAACAATGAACATTGTGACGTCATTGCACTTGGGAGGGAATGTACCACAAGAGGTCACTGATACCGTGGCAGATAATTGTTGTTTGATGACATTATATAATATATATATTGTGACATCATCAATGTATCAATTAAGTAGTGACGTCATCTTATTGTGTTAAATTGGTGGTCCCTTGTACTCACTGTCTATATTGAGGCAAGTATAAGATTTCACCTATGGGGTAAATGTGTTACAAGGGTGGACTCCTCTCTCTCTCACCTCATCAATCAGCCCTCGATAGCGGCCAAAACTTGCCTTAGAGGGCTGCACCTATCTACCATCTATCTATCCATCTATCTACCCATCTACCTATCTATCTATAGCATTATCTACTCCCATTTGAACTACTGTGTAGAAGTCTGGGGAAATGCTGCAAATATTCACATCAACTCTTTATTTAAGCTTCAAAAGAAGGCAGTAAGATTAATTAAAAATGCAAGTTTCATGGCTTCTACTGATCCAATATTCAAAAGTATGAAAAGTTTAAAACTAACTGATATTTTTGCCGTATGTACGTTAACCTTTGTTTTTAAATTTGTAAAGGGTATGTTACCAGAAGTATTCTATGAATTTTACAAGAGGAATAATAGAGTGATAAGTCGCCAAACTAGACAGTCAAATAAGTTATATATTCCCATCGCTAAATCAGCATTGTAACAAAAAACTATACGAATTAATGGAGCAAAATATTGGAATAACATTGATGATATAATTGATTATAACTGCAGTCTGCATACTTTCAAGAAGAGACTAAAAAATCATTTTATCAGTAAATTGTCCTCATAACAATTTTACTAACTGCCACATGTTTGAAATGGGTTGTAGAGGAATTGTTTTGGCCTATGGTCACTTGGTATATATATATGTCTGAATATTTGAGGGAACTTAAAATTTTTCACAAGCACATTATATTTAATGTTCATTTTACTTTCTTTTTTCTTATATTGAATATGATTATATTTAACCATGTATCCTTCTGCCACCATACATATTATATATATTTCTTTTTTTAATTGTTATCAATTAACAACTACGATAAAAATTGTAATTTTGATTGTTTTATTTGTCATATATATGTATATTTAATATTGTTTGGTAATGGCATATACACTGCATAGTGTCTGCCAACCGTGTAAATGATAATTTCGAAGAATGCAATTATTTATTTTTATTTTATTTTTTTCATATGATACATGGTCAATAAAGAAATTGAAATTAAGAAATTGAAATCTATCTATCGTCTTTTCATATGCTATGTTGTTGTTACCTTTTCTCCCCATTTTATTGATGATTCTATCATACTGGTCAAATGCACTGAAACAGAAGTCATATATGTGCCAATGGCCGAGGTGTCAATGCAGTCTATTATTTTGAGCCTAAACCTGCCAGTCCCGGATAACATGCCACATTGACACAACATTGGCACGGCATTGGTTCAACATTGACCCGAACTGTTATACAATCTGGGCTGTTTGTTTTGCTCAGTGGAAGTACGCTAGCGTAAAGTGTACCTGGATCGGTTTCTTTCTTCGTCTCTGCTGTACGACTGCCAAAATCGAGAGATTGAAATACATGAGGAGCAGGAACGGCAGCAGAGAATTCACCGAAATGTTGATGTAGGAATAGATCCTGGACCATATGTCGTCTGTCACAAATGCAGTGCATATCTTTCCATACAACTGCCTTGTTGTTATTCCATAAGGAATATTGTAGACCACGCTTATTATGAAGAAAATGGTGGAAACTTGCAGCGCCCTTTTACGAGTCCTTAATTTCATCGATTCCACTGGGTGGCGCACTGCCATGTATCGGTCAGCTGACATAGCTGTTAGTAGTAGGACACCTGCAAAGAAAAAATTCATATTTACATATAGCTACAAGTCCCCTGTCCACAGGACAGGGTTACAAAGTCCTACAAGGTCCTACATGAAAATATATATATCTAATAAACGTTTGCCACACGAAATACACCTACTCTAGGTTTAGACATACCTTTTTTCTATTGTGTCACGCTCAGATATGGTTGATTTCTTCCAATTTTAATTGATTTCTGCACTATTTTTTAACTCATGTTTCTTTGATTATCCATGTTTTATTCGCACACCAGGACTATTTTAACTATTTTAACTGTCAAACTGAAGAAACTATGGACTAGACGGAGCTATTTCAAAATTAAATTTTTTATCCACTAGGGGCGTTGGCGGAACTAGGCGGATGGATTATCAACGAAACGTGAATTCGAAAATGGCACAGATATAGATTAAAATTGGAGGGAATCAACCATGTATCTGAGTGCGACAGAATAGTAAACAGAGCTGTCCTCGTGTTATGACGAAATAAGGTATGCTAAGTTTTTTGTTTAAAAAAACTGAACATTGTAAAAATTTCAAATTCCAAGAATTCCGATGCAAGTCGTTTCGACCCTACATCACATCTAATGCAAAGTAGGTCGGTTCTGGCTAATTTTCATATGAATATAATTTAACTACACCAATATTATTTTTGTGGCAACACCTGGTCAAATTCATATAGAGATGTCTATTAATGATAACTGGTACCCCTTTGTTTGAATCAGCATGTTGCACGGTTGCTTCATCATTCACCTCATTGCCTTGGAACCTGCCGTCCTGATCAGCCCTATCTGGTGCAAATATAAGGGATTTAAAGCCCATCTCACCACTCCCCCCATATATGTACCTATGTTATCAGCACAAAGCACCTATCTAGCATCATCTATCAGATGATGTCATTAACAGCCATTCAATTACTGTGCCATCTGGAGGCTACTACACTTGAAATTCTTGGGTCTCTTCATGGCAAGGGTAACACTGTGGGTGTGAAGACCTCAAACCCCAGTTGCCAACACAGGGCCAAATGGAGGGGGGGGGGGGGATGGCGCGATTTAATACCAATTTTACACGTATACTAGCTCAAAATTTGCCACTTGGTCATATATAATGAAAAATTAATTTTTTTTAAAATCTGAGCACTGCTTCCCTCTGTAGTTTGAAGTTTTTTTATTTTTTCTTGGTACAAAAAAACATACAAATACACATGTATAAATAGAACATACAATTATTTATAAATAATCAGGTACCAAGAAGGGCTGCAACAGAGTCCATAGAAACTATATTAAGTTGCCCGCATAATTAAATTTTTATATAAATCTTAATATTGACACATATATTAGATAGTATAACATTTTTTTGTACGTATTACCTTCAAGATGAAAACCATCAAGCCATTCTTTCATTGAGTTTAAGGCTTGGGCAATCCATCAATATTTAGTTTTCACATCATTATTATTTTGGTTAATAAATATTTGAGTCAAACGTCATTATTATATTCATCCATGCTTTTTTGTTATACCTGGGCCTAGGCCTTTATCAAGTGTATAGAACTATCATACTATGTTCTATGACAGACCAGGTTTATTTACGAACGAACGGTCTGAGGACTGAAAATATGTGGGTCAACGCAGCAGCAGCGTAGGTAGCGTAGGCAGGGAGGGGGATAGCGCGGTTTCACATAATAGGAAATTATGCCAAAACTGTTGGTTACAAACCAAATTTGACGAAGATCCGACCAGTAGAAGCCGAGAAAAATGCGATTATAGAACAAATTCAAGCCTGTCAAAATCCGTGATTTTTTTTTGCTCGTCAAGCGTAGGGAGGGGGGATTTTGCCAGGCCTGAATTGTACTACACAGATCTTCACTAAATTTGAACTGTAAGTTGCGCTTTTGTATCGCGGTTCTAATGGTGTGTCATTTATAGATGTACTCCCAAAACTACGAAAGCGCAAGTTAAAACAGTTTTGGCAGGATTTCCCTATGGTGCTGTTGGCATTCTACACACAACACCAGGTATCTATTCTTGTTTTGAAAAAGAATAGTCTTGTTCTATTTTCATTCAGACTTCCGGCGGTGCTGTGCAAGGCATCATGTAATCCTGGCTTTAAAGAAGTAGTTTTATGGCTTCTTCTATTTTAAATCTTTACATTTTGTCATTGGACTAATGATAATACTTGCAATGCTGCAAATACAATACACAAGAACTGTATGTAATGATGAAGATTTTTTACTGCAAATTTGGATTTGAACTTTGAGCCTGGGCAACTATCTGTTGAAAAACATGTCAAAAACTGAATTAATGATGGCAAATTTAATGTGGC
The DNA here is from genome assembly GCA_932294295.1 of Alitta virens. Taxonomy (NCBI): domain Eukaryota; kingdom Metazoa; phylum Annelida; class Polychaeta; order Phyllodocida; family Nereididae; genus Alitta; species Alitta virens. The sequence continues at coordinate 37,975,262 of OW028583.1, forward strand.
ATTATATTGCATCCAAATGAGACTGTTTGAAGTTACAGAAAAAGTCAATTAAGTACCCCCACCCCTTTACAGGGTTCTACACATTGCATGATCTCCAGTTGAGGCCGTCTATGAAGACAAAAGCAAACAAATGCCCATTTTTACAATAGTCAAAGTGTTTCTACTGTCGACAGCTCAACAGTGACCTTTGCCAATGGAAAAATGAAATATATCCAGAACCACAGGATTTATGAACAAACTAAAGAATAATGTGCCAAATCACATTTTCCTTACGTTATATCAATCTCTCATTCTAGCACACTTGAATTATGGTATCCTGGCCTGGAGTTCTCAGATATCAAGATTAGGAAAACTGCAAAAAAGAGCTGTCCGAGTAATTACAGCAAATACGATGCTAATAGTGAACCACTGTTAAAATTCTTAAATATAGTGATTAATTCAATAAAAAAAATATGGAAAAGGAAACAAATTTACTACTTTTGATTCAACCATTATCATATAATTTAATACAATATACAAGGGGGCTCAATAATAGCGACCCACAGTCTTTTTGAGCCTCCTTTTATATTTCATAATTTTTGTAATGAGGGTGAAATAAAAAGTTCTGAGTTTACATCCCGCACAGATGTAAATGACCTTGAATAACCTTGCGGAATTTATTATATAGACCTAACTGAATATGAATACTTGTGACAATTTCTTCGCAAATGTATAAACAGACCAAGGCATGAACCAGATGTATGATTGTGCAATTTTTAGTCGCCATCTTTAGTTTTACAGACCAAGGCATGGACCAGATGTATGATTGTGCACTTTGAAGTCGCCATCTTTAGTTTTACAGACCAAGGCATGGACCAGATGTATGATTGTGCACTTTGAAGTCGCCATCTTTAGTTTTATAGACCAAGGCATGGACCAGATGTATGATTGTGCACTTTGAAGTCGCCATCTTTAGTTTTATAGTTAATGTATATTTAAGTTTACTTTGCCAAACAATTAACACAGCTGTAATAGGCTTGTACATCTATTAGGTGTCCACCACCATTTCCACACATGGCAAATAAAAGATTGATTAATTATTACTCAGTTGCAAAAGACCCATACTTAAACAGTTTTTTGTTGTTGTGGTTTTCTTTGGTTTTTGTTTTGGCGGGGCACCACAATAGGAAAGCCTGTGATTTTATTTTCAAAAACAACCTCCTGTGACAATATTTAAACAACAAAGGAAATAAGATCTTTGGTTTTGTAGTTGTCCGTTATTGAGTAGAAAACAAACAAAATGTCAAACAATATTGTTGCATCAAGAGTATCAATTTCAAAGACAGCCATTTACACATTTGTACTTTCTTCACAAGTAATTGACGTTTTCATTATGTTCTAAAGAAAATGGTCGTTTCAAAGATAACAGAACAAGTTTCCTAGTATCACAAGTTGTTTGTGGCAAATGAATATTAGTGATAAGAGAACACAAAATTATGTCAGAAAAGATATTTTTCTCTCATAATTGACAAAATGACTGAGGTGGAAATAATTTCTTAGTCAGTTAGCTTGCAGTGCCATTTTTAGCCCTCTTTTATCACACTAAGTTGAGTAAAAGACCCAACCCATGTAGAGTAAGTGTGTTGTGTGGTGTGGAGTTCAAGCCATAAGCTGACCTAACTTCAGACTAGTAGCATTTCCACACTACAATGTAATACCATGGGGGATTGGGTGGGTGGGTGATTAGGGCTTTACGTCCTGTATTTCTGCACCTGCTGGGCTAATTAGGACAGGCAGAGACCATGGCAATGAGACGAAGGATGAAACAGCCATCCAACTTAGGCTCGACCGGGAATCGAACCCGGGACCCAACGGTTGGAAGCCCAGAGCGCTACCTCTGAGCTAGGACCCCGCCCCCAATACCATGAGGGAGGAAAAGTACCACAAGGTGTCACTGCCACCGTAGCAGATAACTATTGTTTGATTACATCAATTATTCTGTGATGTCATGCATGTAACAATTATGTAGTGACGTCATATTTTCTTGTGATAAGGCCGTAGTGCCCCCTGTAGGCTCTGTTACTTTTTCTCCCCTACAATAACATACAAAATAAGTCTTTTTTTTTTGTCAAGAAAGGTAATCCTAAGCTAATACACAGGTAACCAGATTTGCTCAGATTGAAGCCTTTGAAGCTTTTGAAGCCTTTGAAGAGATGTTTCCTTACGGGCCATTTTTGCTTTTAAGACTTTGGGTTATCTTAGAGATTCGATATGGTTGTTGTCTAATTGATTTACGCACATGTCCAATACTAAAATAGTGATGAAAAAAAAATTAAAAAAAGAAAACTCAGAAAAGCACATTGGAGCCCCACCATTCAGGCTTTTTGCAATTGAGATGAATTAACATGGCTGGATACAGTTTGGACAGCCAGGTGGCCTAATGGTGAAGGCACAAGACACAAGACTGCTACCATAGTCTATAAGTAAAGGGCCCTGCCATAGAGTCCGTGACCATTTTCTCCTACCCAAGGGTTCAGTGCTGAAATTTTGAGTTTAGGGCAATACAAATACAAAAAGCATATTTTCGCTCTATTATTGATGAGAATTCACCAAAAAACCTTGAGTTGCAGAATTTTCATAGGCTTTCAAGAGATGGCAAAAGGACTTATTTAAGCGACAGGAAAATTGCCAAATAACACAGCCATGTTGAATATAGCCCCCTGGAGTCCAACATACAAACTTGGAATGATGTTCATTGCATTCCTTGACCTCAAAAACCTATATTTTGATGCAAATATAAGTGAAGTGTAAAACGTTATTGTAATCCACAGGAATGACATACTGAATACTGTATTTAGCAAACTGATGCCTTACTCTTGGCAAGTACAGATCACTGCTATGTCTGACATCATAATTATGTATATTCACAGCATATGACGACCAGTTACATCAAAATAGTGATATTATATTTATAGCATGCATAATTGGAGTGAACATTACACAGAGCCGTGTGTTGACCATTGGGGATCAGTGACGAGTAGTTTATTTTATTTCCCAATCTATTTCAGCAAATGGAACTTTAAATTTTTTAAATCCGATGAAAATTGACAAAGTTATTGAATAAAACGTATAGTACAAGAAGCCAGTCTATATTTCGAATGGGAACAAGACTGAATTAATGCAACGTCACCAGCGTCATGAACGTCCTCGATTCGTGATATATTTTCGGTTATAACTCCGTCAATTCTTATCCGATTTTCAAAATCTAAACTTTTTTATGTAGATAAATTCATATGTATCAGAATATAAGATTTTTATTAATCTATCATGCAGACCAACTGCAGTTGCACCAGCGGATATTCGGGGGTAATCGGTTTTGTCCATATTTATAAATAGCAACGTCTTGAGTTTCCTTATATGGGCATTCATGAACGTCATGCTGTGTGGTATGAAATGCAGATCACCCGATCCGTATAAACCGCTATTTCAGGTGATATGGCTGCAATTGGGGAATAATATCATAGCCAGGAGGTGGCCCTGGACTTTTTTTTTATAGGTGGCCTCAAAATTATGTTCTACAGACCAAAGCTATAAATGTCAATGATAATTAATGAAAGGCAAGATTCAGTAAACAGTAAAATGATTAGATAAGCAGTAATTGCGCTTTTTTAGGTTGCTGTTAGTGTAATAACCCAAAAAGCTGCTTTCCAGTGGTATAACAACGTATAATGAAATGTTAAATGGTCAATTAAATGCTCTTCACATTACACTGTTTATGCATAATAACTTAATTAAACTCTTGACAGAAATTGGCAATTTTAAAAATGATTAGCACAAAGAGTGTCAGCCCACACTGTCAGCTGCATGATTAGAAAAGATAAAAGTCAAAATTGTGTAATTTTCGTGTTTACTCATTTTTTTTATCTTGCATAATAAGAAAATCCAACCTCTTGCATTAGTACGCAGTTTGGAGGCAATCTTGGCATCACAGATGAGGTGGTGGTGGTGGATTAGGGCTTTTATGTCCTGCATTTCTGCACCTGATGGGCTAACTAGGACAGGTAGGGACCATGGCAATGAGACGAAGGATGAAACAGCCATCCAACATAGGCTTGACCGGGAATTGAACCCGGGACCCAGTGGTTGGAAGCCCAGCGTGCTACCACTGAGCTAGACCCCCCACCCCTAGGCATCACAGATGAAACATCAGTCTATACAGTGGCTGGATTTTGCAATTTAATCCACCTCCTCGTAGGGAATTGATTATGAAGCAGAAACCTATTGAAGCTTCCTATAGAATTAATCTAATATTATGCTTGTAGTACACACCATGTTACACATTTATCTCATGGCTGGGTTTTTTTTACTTGCCTCAGCAGAGACTCTGAGTACAAGGCAACTCCAATTTAACATCTCATGTGATCGATATCCAGCTGGGATGTTTCTCCAGAATATTAAACATGCTAGGCCGGCAATTGAACCGGAGATCTTTACACCGTGTGTTGTCACATCACAGGCCAGCGACCTAATTATGTTTTGCTCGTTTACTCTTCTAAGGTTAATTAATCAATTTCTGTTATAGTCTATAGGCTGGCTTATGGCATTAAAGGTCTAACAATGTAATTACAGAATAATTAGATGTTTTTGTGCTGAGTTTACGCAATTCTTGTTGCCTTCACTAAAGAAATATGAATCCATTTCTCTTGTATTTTTAAGAGAAGATTTCTTAAGTCTATACTCAGCTTATCGGCTACATAGTTTAACCAATCATTTTGTTTAACAAGGTCAACTAGCAAAGAACGTCCCTAATTAGGTTGCTGGGCTGTGGGGTGACGACACGCAGTGTTTACTTCAGGAGAGCTGAGTCGGTAAAATCTAAAGAGATGTAGTAGGCCTATTATCACATGACCCTTTTCAGTTTAAAAAAAATGTATTATCATTATTATTAAAGAACGTTATTCAAATATTCTCAGAACTTTTTGTTATGAAAATGATTAAAAACACTTTTTTTTTTAAACATGTACTTTACATGCCCCTGCAAAATACGAACAGGTTGTAACATTCATGTTCCTGACAAAAAAATTACTAAATTAAAATTGTTGTCACAGTATTAAAGTGTGGACCCTAAAAAACTTGACAGTCATATTTTCAAGCAATATTTCCAAAAATGATTGCCAGAACATCTTGACAACATTTGATATTATAGAAAACGTTGTTCCAAGGTGATAACATGGACTCCAAAAACATTTAAGATTATATTCCCCACAGATATTGCCAAAATATCAGCACATTTAAACCATTATTTGAACTAACATTATGTCAATATATGAGAACATGTTGTCACGTTATGAAGGTGAGGACCATAGAAAAGCCTGCAGAAATATTATAAGTAATATCACCAAAAAAAAAAAAAAATTGTGCAAATAATTTCACCTTGTGAAATTCAATTATAAAATATTACTGTACCATTCCTACAATATTTTTTGCTATGATGTTTTTATAAATATTTTCCAAACATGTCATTCATGTACAACATGTTGAATTTTTTTTTTTTAGGGGTAAAGCTCTCCAATAACTATTAATACATGAAATTAGTAACCATATTTTAAAATTATATATAGCCTACCTGCGAATGTTCCAACATGAGCAAAGTATATCTCCAACTGGCATTCTAAATCTGTAGCTGCCTTCTTGATTGTTGTCAGGTACCAGTAATACATGACAGCCAACACTGTGATATTATCAGCTATTGCCAGACCGGCCATGTATATGCAACAAGATATGTTTTTATTTTTCTTCATCGCCATGACTAATACAGTCAAAATGTTTCCCACCAGGCCAGGAGGTCCCAGCACTGGCAACATGTACATTTGCAGACCTAGGCCGATGTCATAGTAAGCGTTGTAAGGTCTGGGAGTGATGTCATCGCGTGATTGTGACGTCATAACTGCCTCTGTTACGGTAGAATTGTGGAAGGTGACATCATTGTTCTGGAATGTGTAGAAGTTGTCTTGAAGAGTGGTAGTAGCCATTTTGATGACAGTGTATTATTTCACCTGCGAAAGAACAAAAAAATAAAATAAAATTGTTGTTGAAAATTAAAGCCTTTTTTTAACATGACTCATGTGGTTGCAACCCCTTGAAAGAAAGCAACTGACTGCTAACGCCCAATGGTCTGAGATCTGTCTGGCAGGCATGTACCATAAGTTGTCTGTCATGGATCGCTGTGGGGCCCGGCTCCCGGTCGAGCCTATGTTAGATGGCTGTTTCATCCTTCGTCTCATTGCCATGGTCCCTACCTGTCCTAATTAGCCCACCAGGTGCAGAAATACAGGACGTAAAGCCTTAATCAACCACCACCACTGATGGGCTGGCCACCCACTGCATGATTTTTATAGAGGGGGCATCTTAAATGCTTTTATGAACACCATTAGCTCAGTTATTCTGACTTGTTCAGGATGCTGTATATGTGTGATAATTGGTTAAACTCAGCATTACTTTGTCCAAAGTATTTCTAATGGCAAACAAATCTGATTGATACAAGCCTCTTTCTTAAAAGCTAATTTACATATCACTCAATGGCGCTGCAACAGGTAGCAATGCAATCGTTATTCTATCGGAACATTTGAAGTAGCAAAAGTCGTGGCTTGTCTGAACAATATTTACAAAGACTTAGTGCATGTTTTGATCAACAATGTGAGATTTGTGTAAGTAACAGAATATAATTTATTTCTGGCACAAGGTAGATAAATAATAAATAAGGGTAACAAAAACTTCAGGGCATGGAGGAGACCCCTAAGGCAGGCACAGACTTCCGATGGCAGCGGGCCACACAAATAAAAATAAACATGGGACATTGATCTGGGTTTTTGTTGAACCCACAACTAATTATACCTGCTCTTTGGAAACCAAGCAATCAGAAGCTGCCTAAGATTCGTTGTGACAAATCACACATATGAGATAAACTTCCAATTAAATTGCCATTTGTCATAAATACTGTATTGGCTGTGATAGGACAACACACCACACTATAAAAGCTACATCAAGCTTGAAGTGGAATTAGTTGTCCGTTCCTTTTTGTAAGTTTAGTTGCTAAGTTATCTGAGAATATTGCTATTTGGAGATATTCATAGTCTTGAGAAATAGTTTTGTGTCTGCTATGGCATCTTTGAAAGTTTTCTGCAGTTTATGAGTAACATGCACATTGTGTGGCAGAAAGAAACAGATGGTGTTATTTACACAGTAATATCATGCATGATACATTTGTCAAAATAACAGAAAAAAACATCACTCTAAAAACCTTTCTTAGACAAGCTGAAGTGCTGTTTCACACAGTCGTCCTTATAGTTCAAGTAAAGTGTTTGATTATAAGCACTTTTGATGATGGGAATATCTAAGTTTGATAAACACTAGTGTTTATTCTCTTTCGTGGTATAAACACAAACATGAAGCACTCTGGTGTTTAATCTCAATTACTTTTATCGTTGTTAAGAACAACACAGTCATCCACCCCTGAAGGTCAATGACTATTTTACTAATTAACTGTGTTAGATCCAAACAGCTGTTCATCATCACAATGTTAATATAAGTACAACATTTGAATTATATATACAACAAGCCTTGAAAGGCATAGTCCACAGACACAAGACAAAATAATACATGACAGGAATATTGTCCATATTTCAGACTGTCCAAAGAGATCATGAGTGTTTGTGTGTGTGATAAGGGCTTTACATCCTGTATTTCTGCACCAGTTGGGCTAATTAGGACAGGCAGAGACCATGGCAATGAGACGAAGGAGGAAACAGCCATCCAACTTAGGCTCGACCGGGAATCGAACCCGGAACCCAGCGGTTGGACCAAAGAGATCATCAGTTAAGTTATGGAAGTTTGGTATGAGGTCAGCTGCTTTTAGAATTAATTGAGTTCTTGATGCTGCATTTTTTGTGTATAGGTTAAAAAAAAGTTATCTGGGCCGGATTCTTACTTGGAGGCGTTCAGTCATAATCCGTATACAGGGTGCGGCCAAATAACTTGCACCAGCAGCAACTGTAACCTCTTTTATTATTATCTCAATTGACAGTCTTCACATGCAGCTGCAATCATACACACATAATTAATGATATCCCTAAATTATCCTTATAAATAAGTTTTCCCTAAGAATGATAGAGAATATGGATCTAAATATACATGCACATTTATCACACCTTCGGTTCATTCACACCTAAGGACCCAAAAATAGAACACATTCCGTGGGAGCAGTTGTATTCGATACTTGGGCGGATTTACATATATTTATATCAATTATTTATGTCCTTTTTTTATCTCCTTGTGAGCTCAGGCCGCAAAACAAATTATATTGTATGTATTACATTAGCTGAATAAATTCTATCTAAATAGAGCAAATATGTTCATGTTTAATAGGAAGGGAGAGCATTGACACCTTTGAGGCGGAGAGTGCCATTTTTGGTTCAGGCAAGTTTTCTGTCTTTTCTGTCAAATTAACTGGCCCGAATATCATGTGCTAATTTCAAGATTAGTTGGAGATTCAAATAATATATATATAGATATATACCCTCTAGAATGCCATTATATGTCTCCGTTTCAATATTATGACCTTGCTAGATCAAAACTGGAACCAACTTCCTTATCATCTTATAATATACTGCAAATATTCTATTTTCTGTGGCTTCAGAGGTGTAGTATTAGTAACTGAGAAATCGCTTATTTGTAAACATACTAGAGACACCATGCGCGCAGACAGAAATCTGACATCTGTGATATGTGTCACTCAGGACAAGCCCTGCAGCATTCACCCTCTCAATAATTCAGATACTGATATTTTCTGACATTAAGAGATAAAAAATATTGCAACTTTAAAGGCCTCCCAGGTATTTGAATTTCTTAGAGTAATGAAGGCCTCTCTTGAAAGAGAAGATGCGTGGCCACACCCTGTACATTGCATGATGAGGACAATACGGAATCAGACGTTAATGAAAACAACAACAACAAAAAACAGGTAAAAAACAAACAGATTGTTTTACCATGTTTGAAAATGGATTGGTTTTAATTAGTCTGTACAAGACCTTTGGTATATATAATATGTAAATTAAATTATTTACAAAGCAAATTCAAAATTATATAACAGTGGGAAAATTATAATTACATACAGGCGAGGGTTATGACTTGACAAATAAAGTTGACAACTAAAAAGCATCATTAAGAATGAGAATTAAAAAAAAATGTTCAAACTACCTTGAATCCTCTAGTGACAAGAACTTTTGTTTCAACTGATTTCTGCTTCGAGTAGAATTAAATATATCTATTGCAAATTAACTGTAATGAGTAGAGTACCTGAAATTGATTTTAAAAACATAAATTCTAATCAACTCAAAGTAGAGCTAAATGTCCATGTCCATTTAAAATGCTCCACTCTTGTACATTCCTAATAATTTCCAGATGGCTTGTTTCATCGGCTAGACACGCACCTGATGTTGCCATCCCTGGACCAACGTCAGAACAATGTCAGGCCAACATCACCAATGTCGGACCAATGCGGGCCTACATCGGACCAATGTGGGCCTAAATCGGACCAATGTGGGCCTACATCGGACCAATGCGGGCCTACATCGGACCAATGCGGGCCTACATCGGACCAATGCGGGCCTACATTGGACCAATGCGGGCCAACATCGAACCAATGTGGGCCTACATCGGACCAACGCGGGCCTACATCGGACCAATGCGGGCCTACATCGGAAAAATGGTGGCCTACATCGGACCAATGCGGGCCTACATCGGACCAATGCGGTCCTACATCGGACCAACATGCTTCAGGCAACTAAGCTGCCAGTCGAAAGTTTTTCGGATGAGCAAAACAATGTACAGCATGAATTTTTCACAAAATTATGATCTATTGCCTATGTCTCAATTCCATATGGATCTGAAGCTTAGTCAGCTTGTATGACCAGCTGCCAGAGGCTGACGTAATGATGAGATGGTCAGGCTTGGAGTCCACACCATGTAACACATTTACCTGCCGCAGCATAGACGAAAATTTGTGGCAGATAACAAATTTTAGAGGTCACAACTTTGGACTACTCTGTGATCATTACGTTAGTCTGGTTTCTGACTGGCTGAAAACGTCTCTGTTAAAATTTTTATATTGTATTATTCCTTGGTTCATAGAAATAGTAGAACTGCAGTCAGTAGTTTTGACATGTAGGGTTTTTCTGTGACCTCAACATGTTGGTTAAATTCATTCATTCATAGTAGGAAGTGGAACCAAATATCATGTTTTCGTACTTTTTAAGAATTTATCTGGTAATATGCTCATTTCAATTTTTATAATTGCCACTTGTATGTTTGCATATGATATTCAATTTTTAAATTTACATCTTTAATACAGTGCATCAATTATCTTTAACCCTATATTCTACTTTAATATGGAATGAGATAGAACAACAATAATAGTTGTGCTTATGCAATATTATAATTTATTTGTAAACACTATCATCGTTTTATACGGAATAACTCGATCACACCAAAATAGTTTTTTAGTGTAAGCTAGCAAGCTACACCTGTTGATCATCTATGTGTATTAACACCTTCTGTTATAAATATTATTTATGAATAGGTCCCCATTCTTAAATCATACAAATGACCAATAACAGGATGGGCCTAATTGAACTGGCTTGTTGACTGGATTGGACCATTGGTCACTTCATTGCAACATGGGTTTTTCAAGTTGCCCAGAGCCTTGCTGGGTTCACTATCTCTCTAAAAAATGGCGATGTCTCTATGTCTCTCTCCGTCCAGCTGTCTTTCTCTGTCTGTCTCTGTGTGTTCTGTCTGTCTCTCTCTCTGTCTGTCTCTGTCTCTCTCTCTCTGTCTGTCTCTGTCTGTGTGTTCTGTCTGTCTCTCTCTCTGTCGGTCTCTGTCGCTCTCTCTCTGTCTGTCTCTCTCTCTGTCTGTCTCTGTCTCTCTGTCTGTCTCTGTCTCTCTCTGTCTGTCTCTGTCTGTGTGTTCTGTCTCTCTCTCTCTGTGTCTCTGTCTGTCTGTCTCTTTCTCTTTCAAAAGCCAAACGCCCAGTACTCAAGAGGCTCACTAAGTATTTAACTGAACCGTGCCTCTTAACAGTGCTTCAAAATATTTCCCTGCCCTGACTTCTTTTTACTAGCATGTTTTGACACGACAAAATTGAAAGGTTTTGCAGAGGTCTCATTTGTGTTTGACAAAAGAAGAAACGTAAACTCTGGTTCGGCTAAAAGCAATCATTAAATTTTAAGTTTAAGTTTTCACATGCATGGCATGGAGAAACTGAGCAGGTGCAAATAGGTACTGTTAGAATTCTTAGTATGATACGCTGACAATAGTCAGCTGCTTGGCTGTATACTCCCCAGCTGAGAAAGGCTCATGCTTGAACAGGCCTGCCAAGGGTATAAATGAAAAGTTGAGATTGCTTGGAGCATGATTACTAATGTTGAAAAGGTGCCTCTTTGGTAACGGATACTAATTTCCATCTATAGAAGAGTCTACTTCGCACTCTTAACTTATTATTGTACGCTATAATTGGAATTGAGGAAGTTTAGGGCTGCACACCTTCCTTTTCTGCACAGCTTCGCTGGGTGGCCTTGCTAGAAATGAGCTTAATTGCTTAGTTTATGCATATCCAGTTTGATTGGTGTGTTTATGAAATGTATCTATTTTTAGCCAGCAACGTGCACCTGGGTGACAGTTGAGTGTTTTCAACGCTGGTGCATCGCTTCAATGGGAGTGTTCCGCCACCGCCTTTGGGAAGATGAGTGCTCCTCCAAGACTGGGGAAGGCTCAGATGGACAAAGACTTAAAAAAAATATCAGCACTATTTCCTCCACAAGAGTGTAAAACCAAAATAAAGCTCGTTCTCATCTTCAAGAACTGCCTATTACACAGCTCCTTTAATTTTCATCCAATTTTCAAAACTCAAAGTTTATTCAGCACAAAAATGTGAAGGTGTTTTGCATGTAGCATGAATCGAAACCTTTGTGACCTCGATTTTTCATAAAATGACTCCGAAATCGCGAATCAGCGATGCTGATCATGACGTTATGTCAGTGAGGTAATTTGCCAGGCAGACTGATTAATATAAATGGAGCAGCAGCCACCGCAAGACAACTGCCTTCTCAGACAAATATCTCGCTTTTTTTTAAATCTGAAAATACGTATGGAATCACTATGAATTATACTACAAAACAATCTTTATTTGACGAAAATCGGACTGATATTAGAGGAGCAGCGGCCTTTTATATTATATACGACCCCCTACGCTGATGATGCATGTACTAAAGGTAGAACTCGACGAGTTACTCGGCGAGTTACTCCTACAACTCGGTGAGTTACTCCTACAACTCGCCGAGTTACTCCTCGCACTCCTGAACATCCCCCCCGAGTGTAATACGAGCGAAAATAGCGCCGAGTAACTCGCCGAGTTCGAGGAGTAACTCGGCGGGTTCGAGGAGTAACTCGGCGAGTTCGAGGAGTAACTCGGCGAGTCATGGCCGAGTTTTTGGACTCCTGGATAATTCGCCGAGTGTGCCGTGCAGCACGGCATACTCGGGAGACTCGGCAAACTCGGCTCCAAATCTCACGAGTTCGCTACGAGACTCAGGAGTTACTCGCCGAGCATCTCTCGAGTGCGAGGAGTAATCGCCGAGTTTAGTAAGAGTTGGGCCCGAGAGGCGTGTTACGTAATACTACGAGTTGACTACGAGTAACTCGGCTATGTGGGAACGGGGCTTTACCCGAAATGGCATCCGTCCTGTTCAGCTTGTAAAATGCATAGCCTTTTATCCTGCTGTGAAATGACTAAAATATTAGAATTAAATACTTAAAGCTACTTAAAGCTAATTACAATGTATATCACATATGTAAATAGATAATGGATAAATATGTTTATGAAATATGAATATGAAATATGGATAACAAATATGAGGGATATATGCAGGATGCAGGCTTGTGAATTATGATTATGAAATATGAATGTGGAATATAGTTAGTAATATTTGTGGGTTACTTTATATATATAAGAATGACTTTATGGGTAGAGATGTCAGTTGCTTAAGGGGTTATAGTTTGAATGTTGTTTAAGGGGCTTAAGAAATGCCAAGGAGGGAAAACCACCATTGTGACTTCTGTGAAGGACAATAGGGGTTGGTTGACAATGGAGCTGAGGGGCATTAGATTGGTAGGGGTTGAGAGTATGGGGGTCAGCCAGAGGTCTGCTCTACTGTGGACAATGAACAGTCATCACTGGGACAGGTGTGAGGCTGGTAATGAGCAGCAGGACAATGTCCTGGCAGTTTGAGTGCATTCTATGCATTGTATGGGTCTGAGCTGACCAAGTTTGATGTGTTGGGAATTTGAACTTTAGGGCAAAAGCCACCAGGGGGGGTTAGTGGTATGTCTGTTTAGGAAGCAACTGAAAGGGGGATGTAACATTGTAAATTGACTTGTATGATTGGCCTTGGGCCTAGAACCAATCCCAGATAGGGTGGTTTCTGGGGGGAGCTGCTTTTTAGCCCCCCATGGTATATATATTAAATCATCTGGGCAGAGGCATCTTTCACTTGGATTTTGCACTCACCAGTCTGACACCAAATTCATGACTTTGTATTCTTTTGTGTTTACACCAAGTGTGTTTGGACTATGCTGCTGAGCTACAGCAATTTCTTATGGAAGATTATTTAGGACACTGGATACTTTACAACTGGTGACCCCGACGTGATTCTATCTGGAGAATAAGAATCAAGGAATTTGAAATTGTGATTTACCAGGACTTATGAGACACACTCAGGAATTAGGAGTTATGACTTGCACTCTGGAAATCAAGATAAGTGAACTATATGGAACAATGAACAACATTGGACTTGCTTGATTGATCTAAGAAATGCAAATGTTGTAAGAGTTGGCTAAGGTAGTTTGAGCAGTCTGACGAGAGCAGAAGCAGAGAAAGGAGCAAATCATGAATGCTGAGCAATTCCAGCACTGGTCCAAGATCCAGAGGGAGGGGATTGTCACTGCCACCAAGATTCTGGAAAACCAGGCCACTGAGAGCAAGGAAACTTCTGAGAGGGTGAAGGCAGAGGCCCAGGTGAAGAGGATTGCCAAGTGTGATGGGGCATCCACAAGGAGGCTGAGGCAATGGTTTGCTGATGTGGAGCTGACTCAGCCCTACACTCCTTATTCTGTTTATGTGGCCTCCCAGTCTGCGGAAGGAGTTTTGAGGACTGAGCTGGAGAGAAGTCTCAATGCCCTTCCTGACAGGAGTCAAGCTACCTGGCCAGCTTTGAAGAAGCATCTCTCGGATACCTTCCTGTCCAAGCACGAGGCTGACAGGCTGCGAGATGAAGTAGACAAACTCCAACAAGGCCCATATGAAGTTTCAGGAGCCTACGGCCGCCGATTCAGAGAGGCTGCAAACCTAGGCTATCCGACAGCACAGAGGAATGCTGACCAGCAGAGGATAATGCTGGGGGCATATCTGAGGGGGCTGACTGACAAGAAGCTGGTGGAGCGGGTAGTGCGTGACAGCGACCCAGCTGACTACGTTGATGCCATGGAACAGGTTGCCAGGCATGAGGGCAATGATTACAGGCTCTATCGAGCGTTGCACGGCCATGCGCCCGAAGATTCAACCGACGAACCCATGGAGATCGGAGCCCTCGGAGCGCCACATGAAATACGCCCCAGCAGACCACACGAAGCACGACCAAAGCTGCCGCCAACCGTGCGTCCTGAGCCTCACAGAAGGGACCAGTTTGAGGATTTGAACAGACGGATGGATGGGATGTCCAAAGAGTTCACAAAGCTGATGGCCTTTGTGAAGAATTCTCATTCCCAAGCGTCTGGGGCTTCAAAAGGGGTCCCAAGTAACAATTACAGAGGAAGGGATCAACGCACTGCTAATGAGCGGCCTCCTTTGAAATTCACAGAAGACGGCCGCCCGATCTGTTTGGCTTGCGACAAGCCAGGCCACGTGAGACGCGATTGCATGAAGTCGCGAAATGGTCAGGGCAGGGGCAGAGAAATGAATTTCCAGGGGGGGCGCTAAGCGCCGCAGCAGACTGCAGGGCCTTTGTGGATCTCAAGATTCACGGACAAATTATAAGGGCCTTGGTGGACACTGGCGCTGCGCGTACAGTGCTGCGGCGCTATGAGTTCAAAGATCTGTGCAAAAGATTAGGTAGGCAACCCATTTTGAAGACCACCCTGGGCCTGCAGGGAGTCACTGG
The DNA here is from genome assembly GCA_932294295.1 of Alitta virens. Taxonomy (NCBI): domain Eukaryota; kingdom Metazoa; phylum Annelida; class Polychaeta; order Phyllodocida; family Nereididae; genus Alitta; species Alitta virens. Next base: position 37,990,513 of record OW028583.1, read on the forward strand.
TCATGAACTAAAAGTGTGTGGGAAAACTCAGGTATTAGAAGATGATGTAGGCATATTGCAGGTAATTGTAGTGGATGGAATCTCCCACCCAGCCATATTAGGTAGAGATGTAATGAGGCCTGAAGAGGCTACTGTGGATTACTCCACTGGTCAATTATTGTGGAGAGGAAAGAAGTTCCCATTGGTGCCTACTCCTGCGGATTGCTCCCAGGAGGAGGATATGTTTTCTTTTCAGAAATCTGTGCAGCCTAGTTTGGAAGAAGAAGCAGCCCAGGAAGTGGCTGAGTGCATGAACCGGAACAGAGATGTGTTTGCAGCTTCAGGCCAACAACTGGGTCGACACCCTGACATAGCTGTCAAGATCGAAACCACTGGATCCCCAATTAAACAAAGAGCCTACAGGGTGCCCTTCATGAAGAGGGAGGCCCTCAGCAACAAAGTTGATGAACTATTGGCTCAAGGGATCATAGTGTCATCTCGATCCCCATGGGCATCCCCAGTTGTGTTGGTTGAAAAAAAGGATCCAACTGATGGGCCGAGGTTTTGTATAGATTTCACTAAGTTAAATAATGTGACCAAAAAGGACTGCTACCCAGTGCCTCTCATTCAGGATGTGTTTGACCAGCTCCATGGGTCGAAAGTTTACTCCACTCTGGATCTTAAATCTGGATTTTACCAATTGCCTCTGGATCCCAGCAGCATGGAGAAAACTGCATTTGTATGCTTCAAGGGACACTATGAGTTCACAACCCTACCAATGGGGTTAGCAAACGCAACAGCTTGGTTTCAAAGAGCAATGGATGAGGTGCTGCAGGGATTGGTAGGAGTATGCTGCATGATCTATGTGGACGACATAGTGGTATATAGCCCAGATATCATCTCGCACCAGCAACATTTGAGGGAAGTGATAGAACGATTTAGACAATTCAATTTGACACTAAATCCCAAAAAGTGTGTGTTTGGGCAGAAGGAAGTGAAGCTTCTGGGCTATGTGGTAAGTGGTGAGGGACTCAGAGCAGATCCAGGTAAAGTTGCTGCAATAGCAAACATGAGCCCTCCCAGTACAGTGAAGGAAATTCGTACGTTTTTAGGCATGACAGGCTATTATAGAACCTGCATGCCGGATTATGCTGCAGTATCAGAGCCCTTGGTGGCTCTGACAAGGAAACACACCAGGTTCACATGGTCGGACAGTGAGCAGAACAGTTTTGACTGTCTCAAACAATTGCTTATAAGTGACCATGTTATGGCTCATCCCCGAACCAATGACCCCTATTTACTCTATACAGATGCTTCTGATGTGGCTATAGGGGCCATATTGTGTCAGCAAGATCCAATAACTGGGGTAGAACGTCCAATTAGCTATCTCTCTCGCCTATTGTCAACTACCCAGAGAAGATGGGCAGCCATAGAAAGGGAGGCATACGCACTAATAACTGCATTAAAGGTATTTAGGCCATATTTATGGGGAGCTAAATTTGATGCTTTCACTGATCACAAGCCATTGACCTGCTTATTTACCAGTGAAATGCAGAACACCAAGATTCAAAGATGGGCTGTGTTATTAGCAGAGTATGGATGTAAAGTGCAGTATAGAAAGGGGAAGTTAAATGTAAGGGCTGACATGTTGTCGAGAATTAGGCCAGAGGGAGTTGATACTTTTGATTTAGATGAATGGAGGATGGGGGATAAATTGCCTGAGGACTTGCCAGAGGATGAGCCACTTCCAATATTGGATGATCGGTTGGATCCTCTGCTGGTGCAGGCTGGGCAGAAGGAGATGGATCAATGGGGAGAGGGAAATGATCCAGAAAGCCCATATGAAATTGTAGAAGGATTGTTATATTCTATTCAGAAGCCACATCTGTATGCTCCAGAATACCATCGCTTGGTGCTGCCTCTTCAATTTCGATCCGAGGTGATCCAGCAGGCACATCAGGAAGTGGGGCATATGGCACATGTGAAGACCATGAGAAAGGTGCAGGAAGCCTATGTGTGGCCTGGTATGAGAGCAGACATCAGGGACTGGGTAAGGAAATGTACAACTTGCCAAGTCTATAGCAAGAAGAAAGTGTATGCTCCCATGGGAGAAATGCCTAAGGCTGGCAGTGTAGGGCAATTTGTGTCTTTGGATCTTGTAGGACCCTTGGTGACATCCCCTCAGGGAAACAGTTACATAATGACACTCATTGACCATGCTTCGGGTTATGCGGAATGCCATCCCATACCTAGGAAAACGAATGAGTGTGTGTGGCAAAAACTGCACCAAGAGTACTTTCCAAGACACGGATATGTGGAAACTCTGTTATCTGATCTGGGTCGCGAATTTAATGCCCTGGCATTTGATGAGCACTTAAGATCAGTGGGGATCAAGCACAAGAGGACCACTCCCTATCATCCACAGTCCAATGGTAGGATAGAACGGTTCAACCGCACTCTGAAGGAAATAATGGGTAAATTAATTAATAATGACACTTCCCAGTGGCAGGAGCAACTGGGACCAGCTACACTTTGCTATAATTGTTCTGTTTCAGAAGTCACCCAACATACCCCCTTCTTCCTGCAATACGGCCGGGATCCACGCCTGCCCCTTCACAATGCCATGAAAGGAGGTGAGTTGTTGAATGGTAGGTTGCATGACTTGTATGAAGCCATCAGGACAGCACAAGCGTTGACAGCAGATTCACGCAAGTATAACAGAGAGCGACTGGCAAAAAGGGCAAATACTGGAGATGTGCAGGTGGGTGATACAGTGATTATCAAGGCAGAAGAACCACTGACTCTGACCAGCCGCTGGGATCCACAATGGTTAGTGACCCAAGTTCGTGGCAAGGTAGTATGGGTGACACACCAACACACAGCCAAGCAAAAAGTGCTCAACAGAGAAAAGGTCAAGGTTGTGGATTCTGAACTGGCATGGGACAAGGTAAGGTCAAGGCCACACAGGAAAGTCAGACCAGCAGCTCAGAAGCTCTGGCAAGCCACCAGAGGGACAACAGTAAAGGTTCAACCACCAGGGGTTCCTAGGGAACCTCCAGCTGAAACCCTCCCTGCAAATCGTGCTATGCCTGAGCAAGCGCCGGCGGCGGCGCCACTGCCATCTGAGGAGCCATGGAGCGAATCTGATGAGGAACCGTTGCGTCCCGCCAGGGCGCGCTGCCGTTTACCGCGTCGTCCACGCTCCACTGACTCGAGCGGCCATGACCTTCACGAACAGCCACAACAGCGTCACTTCCACAAGCGACATCGCCCGTTCCTAAACAGAGCCGCGAAACAGCTTAGACGAAGACGCAAGCACTACGAACAAACCAGTGACACTACCGCTCAAGAGGACTCAGCCGCTCCAGCGAAAAAGCACCTGAACAAGGACTTTACGCTTATCAAACGCCAGCAGCCTTCCAGCGATTCAGAGACGCCAGCAGAACGCTTCAAGGGAGTCAAAGAGCAGCGCAAAGACTTCACTCTCATCAAGCGCCAGCATTCATCAAGCGACGCTGACGCTGAGCAGAAAGCACAACGAAAGGATGATGACGCTGACTCCGTGCTCGCCCATCCATCAGCTTCGGAAGAGCAAACATCCGCTCTCGTTTAAGGTGGGAACTCTTTTCTTGTTTTTGATTGTCTTATGTTCACCTGGGGTTAGAGCAAATGACCAGGCGAGTAAGATTCACACCTTGCCTGCTCGGATTGGAAGGGCATTTAATGAAATTGAAGGGCCCACTGCTCCTTATGCTCTGCAAGATGGCATCCTTGTAAGAGGAGGCACAGCATTGCGGACATTGGAGGCATCATGGGTGGTTTTGGTGACCTTGGAGACACCAACCTACCCACCACAGTTGGCTCGTTTGATAGATGCAATTAGAGACAGCCGCAAGGACATCAAGGTGCTGGGATATATTCAAAGATCCTGGGAGTGGAGGCTGAGAAGGCTGCAACCATTGGATGGCAGCTATGCTGGCAATTCTCGTCGGTGGGGTCAACCTCAATTGAGTCGACGCAAGAGAGGGCTTTTTGATTTCATTGGCACTGGTTTGCATGTTCTTTTCGGTGTAGCTACAACCACTCAGGTACACCAATACATGGGTGCCACCAGGGAGCTGCAAGCTAAAATGCAGGAAATGTCCCATGTATCTGCACAAATGATGTCTGTCATTAACCAGAACAGGTTGTATCTAAAAAATATTTCTATTGAAATGAGCCAGCTGGGAGACCATGTCCGCCACCTCACTCTGTATGTTAATGCCATAGCAACTAAGTTAACTGCTCTTGGACGACGGCTGACGACAGTGGAGATTCGCCTCGAGGTCCAGAGGGCTATTGAGGAGAGTGAGTATTTGTATGAGATGTATCGCGAGCAAATGCGGCTCTATCAGCAGCAACGAAGTGCTCTGGAAAGAGGAGACCTCACTGAGGATATCATACATCCTCAGCAACTCACAAGTATCCTAAGAGCAATAGCCCAGGCAGGTTACCAAACTGTAAACGAGGTAACCTGGTACTACAAACACCTCAGGATTGAGGCAATCACCATTGACAGGAAACAATTGATTTTTAGATTCAATGTGCCTACTGTTAATAAGGCTAGTTATTTATTATATTCGATTCAGAGTTTCCCAGTGCCTGTCGTCCATTCAAACATCACAGTGCAGATTAAAGTAGGTAGCAGTTATGGGGTGGATACATCAACAGGCCAAATATTTAAACCTGAAGCTTGTCTGGGAGAGGAACCACTGGTATGTAGGGCGGGTCCACTGTTTGATGCAAGGCACCAACCGTGTGCAAGGGGGCTCATCTTTAATCAGACTGATTTGATAAAGGCCTGCAGATTCGACATTGCCAAGGTATCCAATACCACCTCTGTGGAGAGGGTGTCACTGCGGACTATTGTCATTATCACCTGGGGAGAGATGATCTCTACCAGATGCCCAGGTAAGGTGTATCCTCCAGTAAGACTCAGCCCTGGTACATACATGATGCACTGCCCAGCTCCATGCAATATTGCTGGCACTGGGTGGAGAGTGCACTGTATACCGGAAATACACATGTCCCAACGTGTGGCACTCCCTCCCATTCGAGTTGAAGGTCAATTTAATTTCACCCACAATCTTAACCATCAGGCCATTATAGAGTCCTTTCCGCAGCTAAAAGGGGCAACGGCGGTACATGTCAGAGATGTGAGTGAAGAAATGCTATTGAATGCCATAAAGCTGAGTAGCAAGCCCTGGGTCAAGGTCAAACGCTATGCTCCAGCCACCTCTCTGGCAATTTCATGTATAGGTCTATTAATTATTTTTGCTATCTGGGGCTTTTGGGCTGCCAGAAAGAACGTCTGGGTGCAGTCTATTAAAAGCAGGATAGTATGTTGTAAACTGAGGGCAAGTCCCACGGCAGCTTACACGGTAACTGATAATTATGCTACGATTAGGCTGCCGGTAGGTCCCTTGGCTCAAGATCAAGGTGACTTTCTGTCTTAGACTCCAAATATCTGACTCTAGTGAATTTGCTTTAATTCTAGAATAGGGCCCAGTAGAGAGCTAATTGGTAGTTAGATACTAGGAGTCAGCCAGGCAGCACAGATAGTAATTATTCAGGGAAATAGGAATGGAAGATGTAAAACTCTGGAGTATTCAAAAATTTTTTTTTGTGCTGGTATTATTATCATTTTAGTTGATGTCATTATTGTCTCTGCGAATGGATGGGTATACAGGTCACCACCACTCCAGAGGAATTGTGTTGCCTTTAATGTTTTTCTTTCTGTTTCAGGCATGTTTTTCTGTACCTTTTCTGTTTCAGGCATGATTTTCTGTTTCAGGCATGTTTTTCTGTACCTTTTCTGTTTCAGATATTCTTTTCAGGTATTGTTTCTGTATATTGTTTCTTTCAGGTACATTCATTGTATGTATTGTTTTGTAAATTGCTTTGTAATTGTCTGTGAGTGCATCACTCCAGCCAAAAATTTCTTTATTTTTGTTTGAATGTATTATTCTTATTCTTCAATTATTGTATGTATTGTTAATTTTTTTTCCAATTGTCTGGAAAATTTTTTTTTTCTATGTATGATTCTTCTCATTCTCCAGAAGAATCAAGATAAATTAGTTAGATTATGTGAACGCGTTTAAGTTCCACGTGTCCTATTTTTTGGAAACTGTGGTTAGTTAGTTCTCTTGAAAATTTAAAAAAATGTCAGATTGTGTCGTTTCGGTTATAATTGTATTATGTTTTTCTTAGGTTTCATCATTTCACCCTGAGTGAAATATATGTCATTTTGTTTTTTATTTGCACTCCATGTACATATATCTCACTTCGTCGCATGGAGTTGTGTAAAATGCATAGCCTTTTATCCTGCTGTGAAATGACTAAAATATTAGAATTAAATACTTAAAGCTACTTAAAGCTAATTACAATGTATATCACATATGTAAATAGATAATGGATAAATATGTTTATGAAATATGAATATGAAATATGGATAACAAATATGAGGGATATATGCAGGATGCAGGCTTGTGAATTATGATTATGAAATATGAATGTGGAATATAGTTAGTAATATTTGTGGGTTACTTTATATATATAAGAATGACTTTATGGGTAGAGATGTCAGTTGCTTAAGGGGTTATAGTTTGAATGTTGTTTAAGGGGCTTAAGAAATGCCAAGGAGGGAAAACCACCATTGTGACTTCTGTGAAGGACAATAGGGGTTGGTTGACAATGGAGCTGAGGGGCATTAGATTGGTAGGGGTTGAGAGTATGGGGGTCAGCCAGAGGTCTGCTCTACTGTGGACAATGAACAGTCATCACTGGGACAGGTGTGAGGCTGGTAATGAGCAGCAGGACAATGTCCTGGCAGTTTGAGTGCATTCTATGCATTGTATGGGTCTGAGCTGACCAAGTTTGATGTGTTGGGAATTTGAACTTTAGGGCAAAAGCCACCAGGGGGGGTTAGTGGTATGTCTGTTTAGGAAGCAACTGAAAGGGGGATGTAACATTGTAAATTGACTTGTATGATTGGCCTTGGGCCTAGAACCAATCCCAGATAGGGTGGTTTCTGGGGGGAGCTGCTTTTTAGCCCCCCATGGTATATATATTAAATCATCTGGGCAGAGGCATCTTTCACTTGGATTTTGCACTCACCAGTCTGACACCAAATTCATGACTTTGTATTCTTTTGTGTTTACACCAAGTGTGTTTGGACTATGCTGCTGAGCTACAGCAATTTCTTATGGAAGATTATTTAGGACACTGGATACTTTACAAGCTGGCGAGTATTTTGATGAATCGCCACGTCTGATGAACTGAGCGGCTGTTAAAGTACTTGTTTATTGATTCTGTGCTTCGACCACTTTCATAGTTTTTACAAGTCATTATACAAAAAAAAGAAAATTTTTGAACATAGTGTGGAAATGGTCAAAGCACGGATGCGATTTCAGGTGAAGTTTTCTTAGTGTTATATAAAAAAGGCTTGGCATTAAAAAACATTGAACATATGAGCAAAACAAGACTGAAGGCATATATATGATATATAAATATATATATGATATATAAATATATAAATATATATATATATATATATATATATAATTATACAGGCATGATTTGTACCAAGACGCACATAAAGCTTAATTGGTTACTGATACGAAGTGTCTGTTCTTCAGACTTTTGTAAAGGCTTTTGTAAAGGCTATCATCACCAGTAATAACAAAGCTGAGTAAAATAAACGGATTGGCAAAACATCAAAGAAATGAATAGGATGAGAAAGATTCCTCTTATTCTTATGAACTGTCCCCATTCATGGGATCTAAAGTCAATGATGAACTCAGACAAAACGATAATTAGATATGTGGCTCAAAATTGCATAAACTGTGCCAACACAATCATTTCCAGCAACTTTAGCCATATACAGAGAAATACTGGAATTTCAAAGATACAGCGAAAGTGACCTGGTGACAATTCAAGCAATTGAAGATTTAAGAGACAATTCTATTTCATTTATTTCTCATAATGAGGGACTCTTCTATTTAAATCAACCATATACTATGTAAATAATAATTAATTTTTTTTCTACAATGTATCATATCAAGTACACCATTTATGTGTGTGAATAAAGATTATATATTACAAAGTAATCCTCAGCAAAATATGAGCCCGGCTGCAGCGTTTATTAGCGTTAAATGTTTTATCACTTTGATAGACGCCTGTGAGACCAGAATGACAGCTTCTCTGCCTTTTGCAAATCTCAGAATAAGTAGCAGCAAAATTGTATTTAAAGTTGTTTCAAATCATGGTGTCACATTCAATGTACAATACAAACTATATGATCCAAGCCGAAGCTTCTGTACGACCTATTAGGAATAATAATATACAATACGGGAAAGTTATAATTATAGAACTAATCTATATAAAGCAAATCTATTCTACAATATAGTTTTTATAATAATAATATTAATAGCACACATATAAAGCATTCTATTGTACGGTTCAGCACCTTATCGGAAAGAACAATTGCACAAATGATTCTTATATATTTCTATGCATTTTGACAAAATTAATCTGTAACATCTACAGTTATGAAAGAATTTTATTTGTCATATTATTTTGAGCATTCAGCCAGTCAGTCACTGTGGGATACTTTACACAATTTACTTCCATAACCTAAACCATTTTTTGCCATGTTTCATTGTTTGAAATTGGGGGATATGAAAAGTGTCATTTGTCCTCATATTGTAATTACATTATGATACATTGTAGAATTAGAAAATTTGCAACTTGCATATCTTAAAAACTTATTAGGAGTTAGAAAACAAACACCATCTTTAGCAGTCTATGGTGAAACAGGTAGATTCCCATTGCATGTCAGACAGAAAATTAGAATGGTGAATTACTGGATAAGATTGGAAAGAGCACCTGATGACAGTTTACTTAAGAAATGTTTAAATTTTCAGAAGGAAATTTATGTGAATGCAGTAAATGGAAATAACTGGTTCAGTAAAGTGTGTCATGTATTAAATAACTGCAACATTGAATATGATATTAGTAACCTCAGAAACTTTGACATTGATAATATCTCTAACACAGTGAAACTAAGACTCTATGAAGCCGAACATGAGCGACTTATAAATGCAATAAATGACAGTTCACAACAACCAAAACTTAGGACATATAAACTATTTAAAACTGATTGTAGAATAGAACCTTATCTTGAATTGCAACAAATTCGCAAAGTGTTAACTAAAATAGCTAGATTTAGGACAAGTTCACATAGCCTGAAGATTGAAACAGGTCGACACCATAAACCAATAATTCCTGCTCCAAATAGAATATGTGAAAAGTGTACGTTAAACTTTGTAGAAGACGAAATTCACTGTTTGATTGTCTGTCCTGGTAATGAGCAACACCGTGTTAACCTTTTTTTGAATGCAACTAAATTTATTAACAACTTCTTGTCTCTAGATGATATAACTAAGTTTACAGCAATAATGACAAACAAGGAACCTGAGTTATTAAATAGTTTAGGAAAGTTTCTCCTTCAAGCCGATGTGTAGAGAAAACCATCTCCTGTATCCACACAGTTATTAATACGACACAGTGAAAAATTGCATTAAAACATACAATAAAATAAATTGTTAAAATCAGATAAAAGGCATCATTTAAAATGAGATTAGATTAGTGCTATTAGACAAGAGTTTAACAAATTCAATAAATTGGATAGCTTATCAAATAGGTAACACAAGACAACATGGGGTAAATGTCTGACATGATGTGTACTAAAAATACCTCGAAGTGTTTCAATGCACACTTTAATAGCAGATAATAATCTTAGAAACTTGATGTATATATAAATGTTATTGATTGATTAATTGATAACTGCAGTGTGAAGTTTGGAGGTGACACTCGTTATCAATTTGAGCAACATTAACCTATACGAAAAATGCAACTTTTTCATTCTTTTGTGAAAACTTTTTAGTAATTAAGTTGTTTATCAAATTTGTAACAAACTATCTACTGTGTGAAGTTTTATTACAAGTAATTAATTATAACTTAGAATATTAGTATGTGCTTATTTTCAAGCCTTACCCAAACTAGGCATCTAAAAAGACATTTGAAAAAATGCAAATGTTTTCAGTTTTAAAAATGCAAATGCAAGTGGAAATGTTTGCAAGTGCATATGCAAATGTGGTGAGATTTGAACGAAAACATTTAAAGCCAATGCAAATACGACATTTTAAAATGCAAATGCATTAGTACCTAACTCTGAAATTTATTCAGGAGCACCTGTCTCTGCTCAGGACCCTTCAATCTTAACTTCACAAAAAGCATGAAAATATCCTAATTGTTTGGATTTGTTTTCCTTGAATGATATTGAGCAACTTTGCGTCAATGAAAGTGGCTGGGTGAGTTGCTCAAATGAGAATCTGTAGATGCTCGCTCTGCTCACCCAGTAATTGAAATTACTATAGATGATGCGGGCAGTCGACTTGTAGACAGCAGGAGCACTGTGTTGTTAATCTAATAAAATTCTGAAAACGGACAAATACTCTTAAAGATTAAGTGAGTCTATGGGTACAAATTGAGTTTTAATTATTGAATGAAAAAGGCTTTTGTTCTCAGTTTGTGATGTCCATGATGTCCTTGTCAGCATTTCGGTTTCCGGATGAAAGGAAAACTAAGTGGGGGTGTATCGCTTTGTGGCTTAGTATGTTGGCAGATATAGCTGTGCGACAGCTTCTCAATGTTTTTGGGCTTTAGTCATTACCCTATGCTGGCATTATTTGCCGATAACATTGACTTGAATCGACAGAAGAGGTTCCTGCCCCAAGATGCAGCCCTCCGAAAATGGCGGGAAATACTATCTATCTGTAACTTTTTACATCCATCAATCAGACTATGCGACTATGCTTTGTAGTATAATGCTATAAGCAGCCAATGCAATGTTTGTAATTCTGTAAGCGGTACTGTGGGTGATAGGGTTCCAATTGTTTCGGACGTTGTTTCCTGGCGACTGGCGGCGAATGGTGATGGTTCTGTAAGACTCCTGATTCATTGTTGTAGGTTTGGTTTTTTTTATTCCACCACTGCCCCCATGTAATAGGCCTTTATTGTGTCCTGATAATATAGAGAGAAGAGACTACTTGTTGCCAGTCGCCATATTTATTCCGGAACTCTATCACCCATAGTAACGCTTACAACATTACAAAAATTGCATTGGCTGCTTATAGCATTATACTACATGCTTATACAAATATATATATATAGATTTTGTTTCACTTTGTTTTTGTTTGTATAATTGTTAAAATCTCATGTTAGGTTAAAAAATTCTGTGGAAAATAAATAGCGTCTGAGTCTGAGTCTGCTTAAAGGGGAACTAACACCTTCAGCACTTTACCTCTCAGATGCTAGCTTTGGTCCATTGAAACAAATCCCCGATATTCATAACTTGTATATATGCCCTGGTAAAGTAATATCCTGCATTTATTAGCTCCGTGTTGTGAACTACGGAGGCCGCCATTTTCGACTTTTCCGGATGTTTTGCTCTTGCCGGAAATACGTCACTGTTGTACAACAGGTCTCAGCATGAAAGCCAAGTATTCTAGAGGCCCTGCATTTCAGTCAAATTTTCACAAACAGGTGTTAATTGCACTTGAACCTTTGTTATAAGAGCATGTCACAGTTCTCACCAAGTGTCAAGTAAATTGTTATTGAACAATTTTAGACAATGCAATTAATTCTCCATGCATAAATGACGGCCTCTACACCCCTTGGTCTCGTGGTGAAAAACAATGACTTTGAAAATTTTGATAACTGAGTACTTAATTAAAAAAAAAATTCTGAATATTATAGAGTGGCAGGTATTACATTCTTGAATTGTTTGCAATGAAGGATTTGGTTCACTAGCCTTCAGTATAATTGCAATGAACTTAACAGGTTACCTAATATTAATAAACGGCACTGATTGCACTTAACACCTTTATGAAAAGGTGTCAGGCTGAATTGCTTTTATGTCAATTTGGCACTGATGGTAAATAAAATCTTTTTTGGCCTATTACCATGACTACAGACCTTTCCCAAGTCTTCTCTGCATGGATCAGACTTCAGCCGTTGAAATCAAGACTAGAAACACGCTACCATATGATATAAGAAGTAAAAAAAAAAAACAATCTAGAGTTTCAAAAGCAGTCTGATGCAAATTTTATGAATAAACACTCATCTTAAAAGCGATGGAGAGCAATTTTATAGAATCTAGTCCTATACACATAACCTATTATTATTATAAGACTACATATATAGTTAGGGTCCTATAACAAACCTGTCAATTCAGATTAGCCTTTAATACATGTAGGGGTTAATAAAAGAAATCTTATTTTGAAATTGCTTATTTCCTGATAAACATAATCTTTCTAATGGTGTATAACAAGCAATGATTAAATGAAAAAAGCTGTATTTACTAGTAGGCAATATATCGTTTTTTAATGCGCGACAATACCCCAATGACCCTTAGAAAAGTAATGAATTCATTCTGCTAATCTTGAAGATTACTGAAGGGAACATCCTTTTAATAATTCTATACAACTCCATACAGTGCATGTATAAAGTTAACCTTAATTTGAATCAAATTGAATGTTAGGAACAGATATATAAATTACTACTAAAGTGTCAGGAATATAGGATATTAAAATTATAGGCATACAATCAAATTCGATTACAAATGTATAAAATCCAAAAATTGGTTATAGTTTTTAATATCTATGGTATTTCATTGTTGTATTATAATGATGATCATATATGCCTATTTGTTAATTTTATAACACCAAGGCTTAATGGTTGGGGGGTGGGGAGTGTTCTAATATACCTACATAAATACAAATCATTTCATTGCAATTAGTCAAAAAGAAATTCAACTATCTTTTCAGTTCTTTTCATTAAATTGCAATAAATAATGAAATGGATTAATTGCAATCTGCGCAGGTTGAAGAATTAAGGATGTAATTTTCTAGGGCTCCAAAGCAAAGCCCAGCCTTTTATATACCCTCATTAGGATTTAGGACATAAGTGACGTCACCAGCTTCCGTGCCGTGTGCAATAATGGCGGCCCCCAGAAGTTCGGCGGACAGTGAAAACTGCACTCTTAATCGGCGTAAAATCACACTAAACATGACTTTTTAACTATTTTTTTTCACTACAATATGTTTCTTAACATCTAATAGATCTTTTAAAATTAACATGCAGAAGTCCTTGTGTTCCCCTTTAAGAAGATTTTTTGAGGTACCAAAGGTAGCACTTTCCAAAAGTGCCTGCTTGTCTGTGAAAATAGCCGTCATAAAAACTTCTTTTCCTACAGTGATTGTAATTTTTGTTTTATACCGGCGCGTTCTCCACTGGACACTCCAAAAAATTACAGTTTCAGCTACGATAAAAAACGTCCTTTTTTCCATTTTTTTGATTTATCACATCTAAGATGTGCTGGGAAAATTCCGAAAGAAATTCTAGCACGTAAACCTTGGCCCTAAGTATCTTTTGGCAAAACGGAAAAATTACGTTTAACCATTTTCGAGTAATATACATGACAGGTAGCTGTCTGGTTGCTGGGCTCAGGTAGCCAACTTTAAATCTTCGGGTAGCTGCCAGGTAGCTGTCGGGTAGCTAGGTTCAGCCAACTTTACTGATCTTATTTTATGGCCATTACAGTTCAACTCAACTGACAGACATTCAATATTTTCAGAGCAAATGCTTATTGGTCCTACTGTTGAAGGAATGTTTTTTTGAGATATGAGGTAAATAAAAGAAAATAAGAAATATTTCAAACTGGTGCCGTGCTGCAGTGCATACGTCTTATTTGTATCACAAATGCAGAAGTCAACATTCGCCAAGGATCAGGTGCAATTCAGTAAAGCCCCTGTCACACGGGCCGGTTGTGCCGTAGTGAACCCGTAGTATTACGTAATAGTTATGTAACAGCTCTTTCCGCCGGTTTAGCGGCAGCAAAAAGGGGCGGGGCAGCACCCGGCGGGTAACCCGCCGGGTTCTACGGGTAAACCCGCCGTGATCTACGGGTTACCCGCCGGGTTACCCGCCGGCTTTCACGGGTTACTGCCGGGTACGGCAAATTAGTTGACGGCTTCCAGGGGTAGCCCGGCGGCTTCCACGGGTTGCCCGGCGGCTTCCACGGGTTGCCCGGCGGCTTCCACGGGTCACCCGCCGGCTTCCACGGGTTAACCCGGCGGCTGGCTATCTCGTGGAATTTGCCAAAAATGTATAAATAGGGGCTGCATCTGTTGTTCTCCATCATTCTGTCTCCGGCTGCTGAAGAGGAAAGACCATGTACATGCATCAACCCCAACGAAATAGAGCCTTGCTACTACTAGCTGCTCAGGCCAATTATACACTTATTTTACAACTTGCTTGTATGGAAGCACTAGCTGAGGAGGAGGAGGAGGAGAGGAAGAGAGAAGAAGAAAGAGAACTGGCAGCCAGGAGGAGGAGGAGGAGGAGGTTTTGGGTGAAGCCTTGGCTGTTGAGAAGACCTCAGATGGGATATTATGATCGTCTACTGAGAGAACTGCTCCAGGAAGACACCCCAAGTTATACCAACTTTATGAGAATGGAACCAGCCATTTTCCGAGAGATCGTTGGCAAAATTGGTCATAGGATTAGAAAACAAAACAGCTGTATGAGGGAAGCTTTGGACCCAGGACACAGACTTGCCATCACCCTGCGCTATTTGGCAACTGGAAACAGCTACAAGTCCCTCATGTATGGCTTTAGAGTGGCCCACAACACCATCAGCTTGATAATTCGAGAAGTCTGTGAAGCCATAATTGCAGAGTATTCCGAAGAACTCCTGACCTGCCCCTCAACTCCAGAAGAGTGGAGAAAAGTCGCTGAACTATTCTTTTCGAGATGGAACTTTCCTCATTGTGTTGGAGCCATTGATGGAAAGCATGTGGCCATCAGATGTCCTCCCAAAGGTGGTTCCGTGTACTACAACTACAAGGGATACCACTCCATTGTACTCATGGCTCTTGTGGATGCTGACTACAAGTTCCTTAATGTAGACTGTGGAGCTAACGGAGCTGGATCGGACGGAGGAGTATTTAGCACGACAGTCCTGAGGGAAGCACTTGAAGAAGGGACCCTTGGGTTACCGCCACCTGAACCAATCGTTCCTGGTGAAAGACCTCTTCCCTACTTCATTGTCGGAGATGATGCCTTTCCTTTGAAAACCTGGCTGATGAAGCCACTGCCCCTAAGAAACATGACCAAGGAGCAGAGGATATACAATTACCGACTCTCCCGGGCAAGAAGAATTGTGGAAAATGCATTTGGGATCCTTGCAGCAAGGTTCAGGTGTCTCCTGACTACAATGCCACAGAGGACCAAGACAGTGGAATCCATAGTCCTTGCATGCTGCTGCCTCCACAATCTGATGAGAGTAAGGTATCCAACTGCCCAGAACAACATGGTGGACCAGGAAGATCCAGTCACACATCTAATCACCCCAGGAATTTGGAGGGCAGCTGGAGAAATTGATGAAATGCCACCACCCACTAGAGGCCATTCAATGACTGGTGCAGCCAAGAGTCAACGGCAGTACCTGGTAGACTATGTTAATTCAGAGGAAGGAAGTGTGCCATGGCAAGATGACATGGTATAATAAAGAAACCACAAAACAACCCCGGCCTTTTTCAAGGCCACCAAATCCTCCCAAAAGAGCAGACCATGTACACTTCTTGTGTAATAAAAAAAAAGTTCCTGTCTGACCCACACAAAATATTTTTTTGGTTCAGAAGTGCCGTAGTTGTTTCTTGTTCAGAAGTGCCGTACTTTTTTTTTTGTTCAGAAGTGCCGTACTTTCATTATTTTCATTGCAGTATAATAGAAAAAACTACGGCAGTTCTGAAGCAAAAAAAATAATACGGCACTTCTGAACAAGACACAACTACGGCACTTCTGAACAAAAAAAAAGTACGGCACTTCTGAACAAGAAACAACTACGGCACTTCTGAACCAAAAAAATGGTGTCTTCTTTGCTCAAAATTATTAAGTTAGTAACAAATTTGTTTGCTAAAGAAATATGAAAACAGTAAAGTGTGATAATATGCAATCTACTGAAAGATAGTTCAAGTGTATAATAAAGAAATATTGTGATCTAATCCAAAGGAAATATGAACAAGTTTATTTTGTACTAAAATATTATTATTTTTTGGACAAAGATAGAGGAAAGTTTGGAGGGTTTTGGGAACTTTTTTTTTTGATTGCTTGTTAACACAAATATGTGTACAAGGCGTGCTCTTTTGGGAGGATTTGGTGGCCTTGAAAAAGGCCGGGGTTGTTTGGCCTCGAAAAAGGCCGTGGTTGTTTGGCCTTGAAAAAGGCCGGGGTTGTCTACAAGTTGGTTGTCTACAAGTTGAGATACTGGCTCATATTGAGTGGTGTTGAGCTACTAGGTGGCATTTCAGAAATCATCGACGGAGGGCCAGAAGGAGGCAGTGAAGATGGTCCAGCTGCAGTTGCAGGTGGCCAATTCTTTTGTGGACTCAGGATGGTCGTGTACTGAAGCCCAGGAGGAGGAGGAGGAGGAGGAGCGAAGAACTGCTGCTGGTGCTGCTGCTGGTGCTGCTGCTGGTGGTGCTGCTGCTGGTGCTGCTGCTGGTGCTGCTGGTGCTGGGGTTGCTGTGGCTGCCTTCTGTTCCTCATAAGGTTTCCTTTTAATTGGAAAATCATAGGCATCAGCTGCGTATGAAAGTCATCGAATGTGTCCGTGTCCATCATCAGGCACTCCGCAACGATGTAGTCTCCCATCGCCCGGATTCTCCTTTCGTGGAGATCTACTGGATGACGAGGAGGAGGAGGAGGAGCAGCAGCAGCCATTTGATGAAAAGATGCCTGCAGGGCACCTGTTGAGCTCCTGGCCAATTCCATGAGCTCGTCCATTCTCCTTTGCTGATGGGGTTCCTCCTGGGGTTCCTGTCTACGTTTCTTGTAGGGGCCGCCCTTGGAACGCTTGGCAGGAGCTGGGGGGATATCCATGGAAACATCCGGGTCATCCGAAATCTCCAGGGGCCCGAATTCTTCTGCAGCACTGCTGCTGTTGTCTTTTGCAAGTCTTTTTGAAAGAACATTGCTTCCTTGTCGACTGGGAATTCTAGTGATATGGTCAACTAGAAATCCGAAGTTGGCACATATCCACTGTTCTTTCTCCGTGGGATTTCTCTTGGCAGTTCCGGATGGCCCCTGCCTCATAAGTTTTCCGGCACTAGTCCTGATGGATTCAAGCCAAGTCCTGAGTTGCAAACCGGTGCAGGGAACACTCAACTTGGCAGCCATTGCATTAAGGAGGGCCGTCTTCTTCCCGGTGTCCTTGTAATCCGATAGGGTCCGGTCATAAAATATCGGGTGGTCCCTGTACCAATCCGCAACTTCCTGTTCATCCTGGTGTGGCAGGAAGAGCTTATCCTGCTTCTTCCGAGGCTCATTTCCTCTACCTGAGAAAACAGGTGATACAGGACCTGCAGAGCGAGCAGGTGAAGTGTCAGGAGAAGTTGCAGGTGCAGAAGCAGGCGCAGGTGCAGGAGCAGGCGCAGGTGCAGGAGCAGGCGCAGGAGCAGGCGCAGGAGCAGGCGCAGGAGCAGACTTCTGGGACTCATCCGTGCTGGCAGCATCTGAGGATGACCTCGTGGCAATTTTTCGTCTCTTGGCAGGTACAGTCCGCTTGGCAGGTGCAGACTTCTTCGCCATCTTCTCCTTCACAGGAAGAGCACTCTTCTTCTTTGATGAAGCAGAAGATACTTCATCATCGCTGGCTTGAAGTGAAGAAAGCGATTTCTCTGTGTCCTCAGCAGGAACTGCAGTTGTCCTGGTCCTAGGTGCAGTACTTTTCTTCATCGGCATGATAAAAAATATTTTCTGGAGTAGTGTATTCTTTGTCTTCTCAATTTGGTAGCAAGATGCTGAATGATCTGATAGCCACTGGTCAATCTTTATATACTGCCTGGATAACGTACCCCGCTGTGATTACATAATAAACCCAGCTCATTGCGTCATTGCGTCGCATTGGATCCACACAGGATGACACTGGGCAAACACGATTGCTTGCTATGCAAGCCGGCGGGTTAACCGTGGAAGCCGCCGGGCTAACCGTCAAAGCCGTCGGGTTAACCGTCAAAGCCGGCGGGTTAACCGTAGAACCCCTCAACAAGCCGCCGGCTTTACTAAAGGGTGAATTTAGGGACGGTTAATTGGCGGGTTCTACGGGTCGCCCGCCGGCTTCTACGGGTCACCCGCCGGCTTTTACGGGTCACCCGCCGGCTTCTACGGGTCACCCGCCGGCTTCCACGGTTTTTTTTTTTTTTTTTTTCACCCGTGAGATTTCTACGGTTGTGCCATGCAAGCATGGCACAACCGGCTACCGGGGCCGGGTTTCGCGGCTTGGCCAAGGGTCCCACGGGTGCTTGACGGGTATCCACGGGTATCCACGGGTGGCCGTATTGGGGCCGCCGGCTTCGAGCCGGGTAGCGATTTCCGCAACTATTACGTAATACTACGGGTTCACTACGGCACAACCGGCCCGTGTGACAGGGGCTTAAACATATTTTGTCATAAGGCTCATCAAATAGACACCTCGCAATGGGCAATACAACTGTCGAAGTTCACACTAAATACTCTTTTTACGGAACAGCAAGGTGACCATTTTTCCCTTCTTTTATTGATAAGATTCCCACCAACTCGGCCTATGCACTGTCGTCCATAGGCGTAGGAGGTTGGGGGCAGGGGGGCAATTGCCCCCCCCCCCAAGTGTCCAGAAAAGCCAAAAATTCGGGCAAAAAGTTGAAAAATTCGGGCATAAAAGGGTGCTAATAAAAGCCTTAAAATTCGGGCAAGATGACCTTTGCCCCCCCCCTCCCCCCCAAAGAAAGGTGCCTCCTACGCCTATGCAGTGTCGTCTGACTGTGAACTAGCGTCCACACCGATAATAAATAATGGTGCTAAAGTGAACAGCTCCGAATGGCTTATTAGATAGTTTCAACAGGTGTGATATGTGTAAATCAAAGGGTACATTGCCATTTACTTACCATTTCTAGTGCAGTTTGTACAGTGTGCCATGTGTAACATGCAAACAGATTTTTCGTCTGACCAGATTTCTAAGCACGTACGCAACAGTAACAAATCGTCTGTCTTTACAATAATTTGCTGGCAAATCAAATGTTATACCTAACTTACCATGCAATTCTAATCCTGGATCAATATTTACTTTATAGGATTAATATTACAGTGCATGTAGTATCTCCCATTTTTTCCACCCCAACTGTAATTCGGTATCATGCCAAAGAGCAGGGTAACTGCGTGTGACTGTAAAAATCCTACAGTAGTATACTCAATATCTGATTCATAATCTTTAACCATAAAAACAATGGTAAAGTTGAAAGAAAATGACATGAGTTCGTTACTGTGCCTAAAACTACACATAAATTACTGCCATTTCACTAACCCCTACACACAGATTAATTCAGTTTCAGTCCAACTTGCTTAGTACGTCATTTTTAACTTAATCTTATTTGCTATATATTAAGAAGTAAAACTTCAATCCCCTGCTTAGCTACGTGGGTGTAACTGAGAAGATGTCTGGTTCCACTTCAAACAGACTTATATGCAAACCCATTCACCTACCTGACGTACATAAGTGCATCCAAACATTTAAACTCGGCTGGTTTTCTTAGACTTCAAAAAAAAAGAGACCTGTACCAGACTCGAGTGATAGCATATTATAATGGTAAAAAATAGATTCTGCAGAACAAAGTTTTGTAGGAACACAAACAAACACTTAACGGAGACAAAGGACTGGAGCTGGTCCCCGTTTACTCGACACTCTTGTCACATGACTCTCAAGGGTCATGTGACACCTCAGCCCCACAACGGAGCAACTGACGTCTCGTTGCCAAAAATTATGGCTTTGATACTTTAAAATCACATGAAGGTAAATTCTTTAATTATCATGAATCGGAGATTGGGAAGTTACCAATTCAGTTATGCCTAAAACATTCATCTGTGCATTTTGGTAACCAAGGACTTTTTTGCCAAATTAGCTGAAACTTTGGTCGTAGAGCCCACTTCCCCAAAAAGAGGTAGGAGGACGGCCTAATATGGCCATGCCTAATATGGTCATGCACACAAAGTGATGACAAAACTTCACACCATGATATCAAAATTTGTTTAAGCAGTCAGATATGGTGTTCTATAGATTAAGATCTGGTTCAAAACCTGAATATGAGTGAAGAAAGCCCTGTGTACTTGGTCACATAATGTCTTATAAAACCCAATCTGCTGCACTTAATATTACGACTGAGCGTAGGTTTGCGGTTTTAATAATACATTTACAAAAGAAAAGAGAAGCAACGTTTAATGTTACGATTTTTTTATTCTCAGTGGATGCCTGCCAGAATTCCCTTCCAGTCAGGCAGCCTTTCTTCCTATACATTTGCTGTGTTTATAGCCATGACGGTATACTTGTAGATGTAGATACTTGAGTACCGTATAACGTATCATTATGACAGTAAAATATGGCATAGACTCCAGATATTTATGAGCCTGAAAATATTGCCAACACGTGTACATCATTACAAAGGAAATGGCGCACTCATATATACACATTTTGGCTTGACATTTTACTCTTGAAAGACTTGCTCTAAGTTTTAGCAGAGTATCTTTATTCACTTCGTGTTTCTTGAGAAATTTTGTGGCTGATTAATTTTATCCCCAGGAAGAAGTCATTAAGTTTTGGAAGTGATCCAATTCAGATTCTGTTCTGAATAATGAATCCAGTGACTTTTGTCACATGTTTTTAGTACCAATAAATATTCAAATAATATTCAAATAAATATTCAACTAAATATTCAAATATTTTGTTCCTTTTAATGGAGGCAATTGAGTCTGCCCTATTCTTACAGTAGAACTCACCGACTTCGAAACTAAACTTCGTAGGATCGACGTCATGCGAATCAAGGACTCCCATTGGTTCAGAGTCTAATTTATGTAGCTAATGGGTGTACTGGATTGAAGTGGATTCATGTGACTTGCATGGAATAGGGAACTATAATGAATTTCAGACTTTTTGCCAGGGACAGAAATCACCAAGCAAGTGGAGTCCCCTTTGCCTGAGAATAATACCAAAAAAATAATATTGTGATAGTTAGACCTTAAATCACTGCAGTAACATCCCCAGTTAAATTTGTCTTGAAAAATTGAGTACTTTAAAAGAATTTCAATTTAGCTCCAACATTTCCTAAAAACGATCTCAAAGATGGGTGAAAAGCAGTAATAAGGTCCTATAGGTCCCTATACCCCACAATCAGTTGTATACCACATAGAAAAGCCATGTGGTATAGCCTATGTGGTATACATGTGTATACATGGCTTACCTTACAAGGATGGGAAATGTATACCACATACTTCTATGTATGGCAGGCCAATGACAAAAAAAAAATCACTTTTTGCAGCTAAGCGCTTCGACGTTTAAACTAGCACCGCCACTTTAAAACCATTTTAACACCATTCAAAAGATAAAAGTGTCAGCTCTCTAAGATACAAGCCATTGTGTGTCTGTGTTGCTATGGGCAACATCTCAAGAGCGTCATCGCTTCGGTAATACAATTGAATAATACTGAACAATAAACCATTATCTTTCAAAATCTACAATAAAAACAAATTCTGACAAGAAAAATTTTACAACTGGTTTGTAAATATCATTTGTAAATTCCTTTATTATTCTGAAAATGTCCCCGAAAGTTTTGAGGTGATGACGTTGCTGACAGTTATGCAATGCTCTGATTGGTCAATGGCAAGAATCAATATTCATGAATTTTTTCTATACTACATGAATGCATAAGCCAGGCAGCTCAACTAAAAGTGAAAATTGTGGGGTATAAATAAGACCCAAGTGGATATGTGGTATATTTTTATATATTCCCTCACTCGTGGACAGATTGCCTTCAGAATTCACTCGTGGCTAATGCCACTCGTGAATCCTGGCCAATCTGTCCACTCGTGGGGAATATAAAAATATACCACATAACCATTGGGTCTTATTGTAATACCATTACCTTTATTGGAGAAAAAGTTCATAGGTGAGTGGAATAAGCAACCAAGTTTCTAGAGCTGTTCCAGAAATTGGAGATTGGTCATGAAATAAGAACCTATCTTATTTGGTTGTTTCTTTTGAGGCTACTTAACTATGAAAAATAAATAAATCACATCGCGAAGTAATGAGCTGTATTACTATATTACTATATTTTCAGCGGTATTAAATAGCATGAAGCGTATTTTCGGGGTATTTGTCAAAACTGGAATTCATGGAAATCATTAAAAATCCAAGGCACTCTTTCACCACCGAAACCACAAATTTCCACAATATAACTTTACCAGGGTGTCCATAATTATCTGAAATTTATAAATATGAAATCATCTTAAAATGACCCAAATTAAGATAGTTCCCTATTCCATGAATCTGACCATACATTTTAACTCTAGTTTTGATATCCAATAACATGGAAAAACACACAGACCTACGCATTCTAATACAGTACTATTTATTTTAAAAATGAGATAAATCAAGTTTAAACTTAACAGTATACTCCTTAAAAAACTTGAATCTTTTACAATCCACACTAAGCTAGATCATTAGACACCATGCTACAACTAAACTGAACCATCCAGCTGTAGCTGTCTACTGCAAGCTACAACCACAGATTACAGATCACACACTCTCATAAGTAGGACCCGCTATGCATGCTGGGGAAAGGAGGCGGTTTGTTTAGTCAGATAATGACGTCACGAACAGAGAACAATCGGTGACTATTATGACAATGAAATAATGTGGAACTGTCATTTCAATGTGTTGTTCGTGTGAAATTGGCAAATCAACGCATTTGACTGGAAATTTCTGAAAGAATTTTGTTATCCACTAGGGACGTTAAAGAACTCCTGCGGGCTATGCATGCTGGGAAAAGTGGTGCTTCTTGGTAATATTCTTTGCTACAACTAAAGCACACCTGCTGCCATCTTCTGGGTTAAACCAGAGTCATTTTCCTATGGAAATATATAAATACTTAAAATGATATGGTCTGTTATATCTGCAGTGAATGTAGACATGTTGTAATTCTCCAAATGGCTTCATTACTACTACATGCCCATATATTGAAAATATGTATTGAATACATGTCTCAACACAGCTACTCAAATATCATTACATATGGTGCAGTATAGCGGACCCAAATTTATATGACCATATTTGCCGTCCAAGGAATATAAAATATATCACTATTTTGATCAAGTTCTGAAGTTCTAGTGCAGTAGAATATCATTTGTGATTGACTGCTTGGGTTAATGGGGCAGCACCCCCCCCCCCCCCCCAAAAAAAAACTTTGATTTTGTCTTTTTAAAAATGAAATCGCTGTCATATTTTTGGGACATCATCCATTGAAATCAAGCATTTGACGTCATAAGCAATGAGCAACGAGGTTAGCTAAATATGGTCACAAATCTGGGACCGTCATACTGCACGTTTTCCCATATATGATATCCAGCTTATATTCAGAGATATTCACCATAAAGTAGCTATATTTGTTATCCCACTAGCTGTGGGCAAACCTAGCTCTAAAGCATTCCTGAGTAGCCTGACACTGCGAGTGATCATACAGGACCTGTGATGGAGACAGACTGTTCTGCAAAACTAAAATAACCTTCCAAGAATCTCTACTTGGCAATTTGTCAAAAGGTTAAAATCCATTCCATTGTGATGTGTGAGATAAAAAAGAAAAAAGATTAGAAAAACACCAACGGTGCTTGATTTCTTATCTAAGACGTTTTATTTACTCTTTATTATTTAAAACACCAAAAAATAAATAAAATAAATACAAAGAAAAAAAAACCATTATAAGCTAATTATTAAAAAAAATAAAAAATTATATTTTAAAGCGTCAATTACAAGTCTGCTCAAAATGCATGCCAACAATAAAATCAAGGACAGAAATGGCCAATTATAAAAAATATTAAAAAAACTGGAAGACATAAAACATTAATAAAGCTGTTTTTAAAGTAAAATGTTTCACAATAAATTACTATTATGGAATCTTTCAAAGCATTGTCTTTAGTTTGACTTTAAAGAGTTCAACAACCTACACAGTTCTGATATCAGAGGGAAGATTGTTTCATAGTCGAGGACCCACATTGCTAAAAGCCCTTGATTGCACCAATGACCACTCTGCGTGATAAAATGAAATGCAAGAATTATAAACCTATCTTGAAAGTATTTTCCACATGTAAAGCACACCACCTCCCCATGTGCTTAGCAAAACAAGCCAATTGATCATGATATGTAATAATAATAATAAGGAATGTATAATTTACTTATAGAAAATATGATTTTTTTTATAAGTAAAGTCATCCAAACCAGATATTTCTCTTGCACTAATTGGGAGATTGTTCGGTCATTCCACAGAAATCTTGCACCCCCCTGTCCCTCAACTATTTCACTTGTGGTATATCTTGGTAAATTAAATGCTATTTTCAGTCTTCTGTTGCAGTATAAGACTTGAAAACAAATCTCTGATATTCTTTCCTTCTACTTAATCATTTGAAAGAAAAATAGCCATGTAATCATTAAGTGTTGGATCAGATATGTTTTCCTTTTTTTATTAATTATGTCAAATAAGATGAAAATAATAAGTGTTCGTTATCAGTGATCTTCCACGAATTTGGTAGATTCCGGAGTCACTCAGCAGAGCTTTAGCAACGCTTACGTTAGATAAACTGACTAAACACAATTGACTTGTGTATTTTTGTTGTTATAAAATACTGTGAAATATTGCAAGGTAATAATGTAAACTTTTGTTGTACGAGCCTACAATGGAAAAACCAATACAATATGTATCATGATACGGATCGTTCAGCTAATATCTATGAAAGAGTAAATAAATCTTCAATGAACAATTAAATTGAAATAACAATTGTTTATTAAATGTACATAATCAGAGTCAGCTCATATATTTCTTTCAAAACAATGGAACATCAGACTTCTTGGTTAATTAAAAATGCCCCCCCCCCCCCTTCATATTGTTTAAGTGTATCGTTTTCATTGCATAACAATTATCAATAGCCATCTCGTTATCCTTGTACCGGTACAAATGGTATATCGGGAACCGGTGTACAGCCCTATTGCTGAGATATGAAGGAAACTGCCTCATTCGTAGATACTGACTTGTGATGTTCTCTATCTACACCTAGTATTATCCTGTACACTAGCTAGTAGGGCTGTACACCTTTATCTTCAAAACGATACGATACGTATCATGATGCGTCATTACGTATCATTAAACTATGTCAGTCGGAACAAATAAAAAAAATAGTATAAAACCTATGATAAGCTAATATAATGGTAAGAGAATACTGAATTTAATATTTTAACTTCAGTCACTTGAGTTAAGTCCTCATGTAATTAGAGTCAGAGCACACTTTTCTTTAAAGCACTCAAAACATCTGCAGCTGCATCTGAGCATAACATGTGTCTTTTGTCCAAAACGCCGATCTGAATATTGTTTAGTGTACCGTTATTGTTACATAACGGTTATCAATACCCATATCGTTATCCTTGTACCGGTATAAATGGTACACCGGTGTACAGCCCTACCTGAGTAGCTAGCCATTCTTATATATCCATACCATAGCCAGACGTTAATCACCTTATAGGTTAAAACAGTGTTAAAGTGATACTCCTTGAATCCATCTAAAAATTGTCCCATTTCCTTTCTTCCAGAAAGTACTCACAATAGTTTGCAGTGACTGTCTAGTGTCATTACAGCAGGTTTTCATTAATATTTAGCCCACTAAATCATGGTAAATCCACATTTTTGGTCAAGAGCTGGTGAGTCACCAGAGTACACTTTAAATTTGACCTAGTTCTATTGGTGGGCTATAGAAAATAGAGGGCTAATTACTCCTTAATTAATAGTATGCTTATGGTAGAAATCTGTTGTCATATACAAGAGTGTAACGGCATTAACTCTGGGAATTTAGTTGAGGCCGTAATTTCTACATGGGATTCAAGGAGTATCACTTTAACTTCAACTACCCGATACCCCCCCCCCCCCCCCACCAATTAAATTATTCTTTTGGAGGAAATACAATAGCAGTGTCATCATTTTTCACAGAGAGGGTCAAGTAAATTGAATTGAATCGGACAATGAAAAGACGCACAATAAAAACAATGAAGTTATTGAAAACTTAATACATTCGTTTTAGGTCCCATTTGTAATACATCTGTTTTGGGTCCCATTTTGTTTATGCTTTTGTAAATGATCTGAATCAGCATATTCATCTAGGCACTGCAAATTTATATGCAGATGAATGCATTATTTATTCTACTGGAACCTCTGTACATGAAGTAAATGCAAATCTTCGAAAATGTATTGATGATGTCAACCTGTGGTATGCAGGGAACAAGCTTGCTTTGAATGCAGAGAAGTCTTGTAGTATGCTTATTGCATCTAAATACAATCATCGAGGTATATCAAGTAATGCACTTGATATTTCAATTAATGATTATCACATAGTTCAAGTCTCTTGTACTGAATATTAAGGTGTTGTAATGGAACAAAGCTTATCATGGGATGCTCATATTGTCAAAGTCTGTGCTCAGTTATCTAGAAAAGTTGGTATGTTATCATGTATAAGGAAGTCTACGCCATACGATATTTTGTGTAAAATATATATGTCATCTATCCAGCCATCTATAGATTATGCCTTAAGCATCTGGGGTAATAAACATATGTAAATATTGATAAAGTTCATAGAATTCAGAATTATGCTACTAGAGTCATAACAAAATGTTAAACAAAGATTTCAATATTTTAACATACTTCCCGTTTTTAAATGTATATTACAATGGAATGTGAAATGCCTTACGTAATACAAGGTCTTTTGACATTATGAATGTATTTATACCATTTGAAAATATGTCGCAATCAAAAAAACTTTGCATCCACAACTGGTAGATTATGGAATGTTTTGCCTGCAGATTTAAAATGTGATAGTAATTTAAATATGTTTAAATTCAAACTTAAAAAATTGATCCTAAGTGGTGCTTTATGATTTTATAACTTGCTTTTATTTTTATACGTCTTTTATGTACTTATTTATACATTTTTATGATCATTGTTTTTTTTGTTGTTTTTTTTGTAACTGGACCAACTTGAAAAACAGCTGTGTCTGAATGTTGTTATCCTGTTTTTAAATATATTGGAATAAATAAAATAAATAAATAAATATCTATCAATTGAAATAGAATAAAATAGTTAAAAAAGATCCTACCTGTTGTATTGTAGTGGCCTGCCCTGCATGGATCCCTTCAATGGCTCAAGTCAGTGAAATCTTTATCCTGATTTATACGATTGTTTGCGCGCATAAATTAATGCCAGCCACTGGAGCCAACAGAACCATGTTTATGGGTGCAATGCCACAGGTGGCGCTGTTGTACACACTGTCATGTGCAGAGACTTTGCTGATTATGTAATTATTGACCCCGAGCCCACAGCAGTTTCCATTAAAAAAAAAACCGTTTTAATTACTATACAACGCCATTTTTTTTTATCTTACTTGAATTATGTTTTTTTTTTTTGTGTGTGGGGATTATGCAGTGAATCAATATTTAGGTATTATTATGATATATATATAATGAGGGGAAAATATGAAAATTTGGTACTATTTCAATATTATTGACACTAATCACTATGATCCCTACATAAGTAAAATTTTGCTTATGAAATATCTGAATCACAGTAATTTAACTTTTTACGTGACACTTTGACATTGTTTCATCCTTTTTTTTTTTTTCGTAAAAATGGAAAGTCCGGGGGAAAAAATGCTAAAATTGTGTTGTTTCCTATATATTCCCTATAGTTAGCATCCCATACTATATAACCATAAAAGGTTGTAGAATATTCAAGTGCATATAATTATAATTAATTTTATAGTATTGCCATATTCTTTGTGTATAAGGCATTGCAGTACCATGGAGCAACACAGTTTGTAGTTTTGGTTTGTGATTAGCAATTTTATAAGAATTAGGTGCATAATAACCTATATGTTTTAGACTTTCACTGCACTGTGATGCTTATTATTATTTTCTTGATATTATGTAATTAATACATCAGTAAAGTGTTTGGTAATAAATATATATAAATAACAAACTTAAATGCCATAGATTTAATGCAAATCAGCAACCCAACAATCCAGTAACTGTTGAAAGGAATGGCAATTGACAATATTTAGTTCCTTCAGTTGCCAGCTAAATGAAAATAGGGAGCAACATATATTTTGACTTATAAAGGCATTAAAATGTGTGTGTTAAGTATCATTCCATACAAAATGTGGCATTTCTTAGGAAGCATTGTCATAGGCCATTGATTTTTCGAGTAGATAGGCTTTTACTTTGAATGTTTTTTTACATATGACAAGTTCAAGTAAATGCCAAGTAGCCATGCCAAGTGTAGCCAGCGCCAAGGAGCTGACTACAAAGATGAGCCACGCCTTGTTATAACATCATATAACCCAGTTTAGCAGTCTGGAAATTAGTCCTTCAGGTAACAAACTTAGGTTTTCTCAGGAGCTCACTAGCACGTCCATCATCACACTGATAGCCATGATCAGTGCCCTTGACATATATGGCATGTATGTTTCTATTCAAGGTGGGCTTCTATTATTTTAGGGGCGACACCAAGAAATGCAACTCTGCGAAAATAATATTAAGCAGGCCATAGTTAAATATTTCCCGATATTATTGTCTAAGGTGCTACTAAGATTGCCAAACATTTCATTAATGTCTGGAGAAGGTTGTGCTGACATTAGTAGAAAATATCATTTAAGGTTCTGCTAATATTTCTGTAATTTATGGAAAAGTATCTTTATTCCTAAAT
This sequence comes from Alitta virens, assembly GCA_932294295.1. Taxonomy (NCBI): domain Eukaryota; kingdom Metazoa; phylum Annelida; class Polychaeta; order Phyllodocida; family Nereididae; genus Alitta; species Alitta virens. The sequence goes on from OW028583.1 coordinate 38,019,471, forward strand.
ATTTATTGAATATTTACTAATAATCTCATCAAGATGAAATTCTCAAGATGATTTTAATGTTAGACTCCAATATCAAAATAAAATATGTTTTGAAGGTTACATTGTGGTATCAGTGAAAATATTAACTATCATATTGCCTTGACATTAGTCTCAAAACTCAAACACACCTCATATTTAAATCTTATGAGAAGGTCTATAAATAACATTACATATAATGCTGTATTGTCATAACAGTAACATCATAAAAAAGATTAAATTTAATGTTTATAGTACATAAGGAGTTTTATTAACATATGTGATTTTTAAACATCAAAGAAATATATATCGAACATTTGATTTTAATGTTATTTTAACATTATGATAACCGGCAAAATTGTTTTTTTGAAGACATGTACCACGAGTTTCTATTTGAGGGGGCCGTTTAATCGTAAATTCGATAATTACTCATTTAGCTGATGCTATAAACTTCCTTTTTGTTTAATGAAAAAGCAATGGAGTACAGCTGTTCGAGTCTGCAGTGATAGTAAGTGTTTTTTGCCAAGCGTCTGTGCAGTGTGCGATTTGATTTAGAATTTCTAGTTGGCTGTCATTTCCTTCTAGAAGTACTTCATCTTGGGCAAGGATTACTTATAACGGTGAGTGAGCGGATTATTATTATAATATAAAAACAAGAAAATCCTTTGCAAGAAGGATTTATTTTGTTATTTTGTGATTAGTGAATTGAAAATCTGAATTCTTTGATGAAGTGAGACTTTTTAAAGATTATATCACGGATAATAAACTGTTTAGGTGTCGCATAATACATGATTTAATTTAAACTGACAAGTCTATTTCTAAAAATTGAATGTTCCCTTAGTAACAATGTTGTTTCATTGCAAACTCTAGGCTGTTAATAATTTGAAATAGGAACTTTATCTATAATCTCATAACAGCAATGTTATCATCATGGCAAATGATCTTTTCTCCGAAAATTACTTCTAACAGGTATTTGTCTTTGAAATTAAGTTCTTCCATAAAATTAAATCTATCCACCGAATATTTTTCTGCATCACAACTCCCAAACTCCTAACGAACTTCGGAATGGCCCTCCCCCCCCCCCCCCCCGAATGATAAACTCTTCCATCTTAGGGGAGGCAGATTATCTCTGGTACTAATTTATTATTTTTCTCTAACTTGCATCCAGTATTTGATGCGATATAATGCTATTGCAACACTAATAAATGTCTTCAATGTAATTTTAGTCTGTTTGTTGCTTACACATCCTTTTGTATATAAGCTAAGGCAACCGTTTCTGTTCGTCGCACTTCTAGCAGAGTTTAATTGCTGCTCACTCATTGCGCACACTTAGCACATTACACATGCCAATTGGAGAGGCCATGCTGCAGATTACAGACATTTTACCACGTCGTATCTGAACCCATCTGAACCCATCATTCATCTTGGACTCATTACCAATACAGAGTCGCCACTACAGAGTTGCTAGACCTGTCATCTCCTACGTAAGCTACAGCTACAGCGTGAGTTGCAACCTCTTCTGTGCCAGTCATATCATCATGGTCAGACGTAGATGCTCCATGTGTGGACGGCCCACGAAAGGTCATTGAGGCACTATTGGTAATAAGTGTCCAGAGGCCCAGCATTTGAGGGAGCCGGCTGAGTATCTCCAGACCGAGACGTTCGAGTCTCCCAGGCAAACAGAAGTGCGAAAATCATCATGGAGCCATCAACCTGCCTCCTACAATGAAGATGTCGGATCTGAGGCATTTAATGATAGTCACACGCCCCCCAGGGCCCGATATGAACCCCGGAGAAGCAGCCCTCGATCAGCTACTGCACGAGAGAACGAATCTCACCACCAGCAACGCTCCCCGAGCCTCCAGCGCTCCGCCACTGTATGAAAGACTGCACGCAATCCAATGCGACGGCCATTATCCACATCTGTATGGTCAGCATCCACCAACGGACTACCCTTGGAATACATCATCCCAGGGGCTGCAAGGTGGACTGCTCTACTCTCAGTAGTCCGGCCCAGCTATATGCTGCCCAGTGGCCTTACTGTAGGCTCCCACCAAGAGAACCACCTTTTGATGAGTCACCTTTTTCTTGTTACATTGTTTCCTCACTTTGGGCATTTCAGAAGAGGAATTCCCTTAAAGTGAGACTTATTCACGACCTCTCTTATCCAGCCATAGGCTCAGTCAATTTGTTAATAGACGCTGATCAGTATAGCATCTCCTATGCTTCGCTAGACGATGCTGTTAGACATTGCGTCATGCTTGGTCCAGACCCAGTCTACATGGCCAAACTACATGTAGACCTGCAAGACGCATACAAACATATATTTATCCACCCAGCTGACTGGCATTTAATGGGCTTCACCTTGGCTAACTCAGCCGGTAACAATCAGCTGTTCTTTAGCAAAGTTCTCAACTTCAGTCTGCGCTCAGCGCCTTTCCTGTTCGATAGATTCGCTTCATTGCTTTTACAGTTCATGTTCAACCGAGGGGTTGCCAAGTCAACAGTGAGATATTATTACTGTGTCCGCTTCAGCTGAGGAGTGTGCTAGTAATCTTCGATGCATGCTTGAAACATGCGACCTAGCAGGCTTTGCAGTACAGCCTTCAAAGGTAACCAATCCGGCACCAATTATTAAATTCCTTGGTAATATTATACACACAGAAAAAGGTGAGCTCTAGAAGAGATAAAGGCAGAAGTAATGCACTGGCTTAATCTATCGGTCCTATCAAAGCGTAAGCTATTGAGTATCGTAGGGAAGTGTGGATTCGTCGCACGTGTAGTTAGACAAGGCAGAGCCTTCCTAAGCCGCTTGTTCCAGGCTGCAAACTCTGTTGTCCACCTACATCACTCGATCAAGCTTAACTATGAAGCAAGAGCTGATCTGATGTGGTGGTCCACTTGCCTTCAGTCACACAATGGTGTGAGCATTTTTAATCCAAGCTGGCTAGACACATTGCATGTGTACACCGATGCCAGTGGGCTCGGATTTGGTGCCATGTGCAGCAACGAGTGGTTTGCAGTTTCTAATACTGGTGGTTTTCAGCATATGGTATCCGTGTCTATTAATTGGAGGGAAATGCATGCTGCTGTCACAGCTCTAGCAACATGGGCCCCTCATATTTGTGGGAAGCCTGTCATATTTCATATAGACAATACAGTTGCATGTGATGTCCTTAATAATTCCCATTCATCTTCACCTGACCTCATGTTCTTCGTCCAGCACTGCATGCTAGTTGAACTGAATAATTTGTCGATTACGCCCGTCTACATATCCACTCATCTAAATGTAGACACAGACGACTTAAGTCGCATGCGTATCCAAGATTTTAAATCTAGGAATACTGGGGCCAATCCTAGGCTTTATGTCATCTCACTATTAGGTCCTTCCATCTGTTTCAGGGTTGGACCATCATGTGGCTCAGCTGATCACTTCAAGTGTGGCTCCGCGATCCAGGGCTGCATATTCCTCAGCAGTCAAGAAGTATCTCACATTTGCCGAGGCGTATAACTTTCCATCTTTGCCGCTGATTGAACTTAACATTCTCCATTTTGTGGCCCACCTTAATTGCCAGTCATTGGCAGTAAAACCGTGCGAGCCTATCTCTCAGGTTTGAGGGCATGGGTAGTCGCTGCGATTTTTGCGGCATGGCCTCCCCTCCTCCCTGTCTACACTCACCTCACTTTCACTTTTTCTTTTTCCTGCTCTTGGCCATAGTTTTCTTTGGTCGGTCCAGAGCAGTTGTCTCTGTTTCATGTTGTGTGTGTCCTGTCTTTCTTGTGTGACTGTGGTATGAGTGTTTGTCTTTGTGTGTTTTGCCAATAAAGGGCACTGCGGCCAACTTTACTTCAGTCTTGAGTTCGTTCTGCAGCAGACTCAATAGATTTTTATGAAAAAGATTGATATCATTCTTAAAAGACACCTGAGCATTCTGTGATCATTACTCACAGGGTTTTCTAAGTGCGGTCACAGATAGTATAGCATTGATATAATCTCTTGCATTTAGATTTCCGTTTGATATTACAAAAAAAACCTTAAAAAATTACGACAGCAGGTGACATACCCAGTGCTAACAATGTTGTGTGATATAAATTCTCTCCAAGTCAAGCCTCTTCGAGGAAACTCATATACCATAACACATAGCACTTTAATAATATTATGAAGGACCTGGACTCTGAAGTATTCCCTTCGCCCATCACTGAGAGCAGAAAGGTGAGATTTACATGGCCAAATGTGCCACATGCGTTTTCCATGAGAAAGATAAACGCATGGAAAATGCATGGTTTTTGCCTAATTCAAATGAGGTGAAAACCGTGCGTTTTCCATGCGTTTGGATAAATTCATGGAAAACGCACATAGCACATTTGGCATCATATAATTATTTACATGCATGAGTATGAGGATAGCCACTCTGCAGTGAACCATCATCACTTTGTCCATCCAGTAGATGGATTGGGAGACGAGCAGCTCACTGCAGAGCTACCTCTCAGGAGTAGTATAGTATTAGTTCTTATCGACAGGGTTTAAATCAACTAGAAACAATAATAATAGAATAATGTAAGACAAAAATAGATGTTTATCACCTATCCAGCTCCACAGATGTAACAACATGCAATAATGGATTTTCACGGAAGGTTCTCTGTATTTCCGCTCTGGGCTTCCAACCGCTGGGTCCCGGGTTCGATTCCCGGTCGAGCCTAAAGCCCCCCTCTCACATAGCCGGTTTTGCCGTAGTGAACCCGTAGTATTACATAAGGGTTATGTAACAGCTGTTTTCGCCGGGTTGGAGACGGATTCTGGCGGCAAAAAGGGTTCTACGGGTGACTCGGTGGGTTCTACGGGTGACTCGGCGGGTTCTACGGGTGACTCGGCGGGTGACTCGGTGGGTACTACAGGTCACTCGGCAGGTTCTACGGGTCACTCGGCGGGTTCTACGGGACACTAGGAGTAAGCCAACGGGTATTAGGAGTAACTCGACGGCTTCCAGGAGTAACCCGCCGACTGCTACCAGCATCAGCATCAGCTTAGGCAGGGAGGCGGGTTGTATATATTTAAAAGGCTGCTGCTCCCCTAATATAAATCAGATTTTCGTCAAATAAGACTGAACTGTAGTATAGTTCATACTGATTCTATGCGTGTTTTTGGATCGAAAATATACCAAATATTAAGCGAGTTATTTGTCTGAGAAGGCAGCTAGGTTGGCGGAGGCAAACAGTGGCGCTCCTGCACACATCGTCACCCGAACTGTATCAAAGGCTGCTGCTCCCTTAATATACGTCAGATTTTTGTCAATACTGGATTTTAGTATAGTTCATATTGATTCCATACGTGTTTTCGGATCGAAAATAGACCAACTTTTAAGCAAGATATTCTATATTTTATAATAAGCATATAAATTTATCTGTCTCTCTTAACTATCTATCTACATATCTACATATCTACATATCTATCAATCTATCTACATATCTATCTATCTAACTATCTACATTAAAGAACAGCTATTAATGTTATTTGCCGAAAATCGGACTATATACAATTCATTATGACCGTTATACTAAATGACAATTGACACTCAGATATGTGTGATGTTCAAGGTGGCTTTTTAATTGTGAATTGAATAGAACATGACATTAAACCTGTAATCCAGTTTAATTGACTAATGACAATTAACCTTTGTGAAGGACTTTTTTTCATTTGGCTAATTGAATTGAATTACTTATGTTATTATAGCTCATGTCTCACAATTTTATCATTGCTTTATTTTCATTTTTTATTGGTTTTTTATATACTTTAAAAGGCTGCTGCTCCCCTAATATTAGTCCGATTTTCGTCAAATAAAGACTGAATTGTTCAGGGAAATGTGTAGAATTTATATAATAGTTAAGTTGGGGAAAATTAATGGAGTATACTAGGCACAAACAATACTATTCTTGTTAATAAGTTAGTAATACCTCATATAGTATAGATATGTAGATATGTAGATAGACAGATAGTTATAAGATCTTCACCTAATAATACGTTACTATCAATAATTCATTGAATCGTAATCAATAAAAAATGAAAATAAAACAATGATAGAAACTATCTACAGATAGATATACTCTAGTTAGAGTAATCATTTTAAAATATGTATGTAATTTTATATAAATTATTAATATTTCGTTCTTGTTGTTGTTTCTGAAAATAATCCAACTGGAATTAAAATTGATATTGCATGTTCCATCCATGATCAAAACAAATTATAGACAATCTCCCTCTTTAATATGCATAATAAACCAGAATCAGTTGAAATTCAGAATTTCAATTAATGCTTGTGATTAATGATGAAATAGTATGATTTACCCCATTCTTTGTATCATTCAAAATGCTAATAGCAATTGACATAATGGTCACGGCAGATTGCTATTACATATATAGGTGAATTGACTTTCACAAAACCCAAGGAAAAGTTCTTCCCATTGGCCAGTTGGCAGAATGAGTAGAAATGAATTGCAATAAAGCTCATCCAAACATTGTATATATGATGGTCAAAACTATTGACTACACCATTCGAGTCATGACATTACACTTCGAAAATGCAAAGAGAAAAGCATCCGTCCAGCACCCTTGTGTTTCCTGCAGCATGGCAGTATATAATAGATAAGGTGAGGAAAATTAATAAGGTATACTAGGCAAAAACAAGAATATTCTTGTCAAAAATGCCCCCAACATTAATCGCTGTTCTTTAATGTAGATAGTTAGACAGATAGATATGTAGATATGTAGATAGATAGATAGTTTAGAGAGACAGATAGATTTATATGCTTATTATGTTATATAGAATATCTCGCTTAATATTTGGAATCAGTATGAACTATACTACAATCCAGTCTTTATTTGACGAAAATCGGACAAATATTAGAGGAGCAGCAGGCTTTTAAAGAAGTGCTCAGCTCTGCCTGCATTGATAGTCCGGGTGCGGACGCTTGCGGGAGCACCAGTTTGCCGCCGCCAGCCTACCTGCCTTCTCAGACAAATATCTCGCCTAATATTTGGTCTATTTTCAATCCGAAACAACGTATGGAATTAGTATGAACTGTACTACAAATCAATTTTATTTGACGAAAATCGGACTAATATTAGGGGAGCAGCAGCCTTTTAAAGTATATACAACCCCCCTCCCTGCTTAGCTGATGCTGACGCTGGTAGCAGTTGGCAAGTCACCCGTTGAAGCCGTCGAGTCACCCGTACTACTCATCGACTGACCCCCAGTACCCCTCAACAAGCCGTCGGGTTTACTACGGCTAAAATTAGGCACGGATAACTAGCCGACATCCACGGGTAATCCGCCGACTTCCACAGGTAATCCGCCGACTTCCACGGGTAATCTGCCGACTTTTTGGACACCCGGGAGTTTGCCATGGGTGAGCCATGCAAGCATGGCATACCCGGCTACCGGGCCCAAACTCCCGGCTTGGCCACGAGTCCCGGGAGTCACTTGACGGGTATCGACGGATAGCCATCTGGTTGGAGCCAGGAAGCGCGTTGCATAACCGTTAGATAATACTACGGGTTTACTACGGCAAAACCGGCTATGTGAGATGGGGGCTAAAGACACTATTTACCCTACATGATTGAAATTTTGTCAGTAACATATCTAAATTATTAAAATTACAATAACCAAAACTGTTTGTTTTTCTTCAGACATGTCACCTCGTATGATTGTGCGGCTGCTCGGAACAGCATTGCTTTTGGCTTTGCTTGTAATGGTCTCTCGTAAGCATTTTGGATCCTTTCAAGAAACTGTCACAAAAGCTATGAGGCAAAACATTAACCAAAGTATGTATGCTTGTCCCGTATATTCGGATTGTTGGCGACTACAAAAGCTTATCACCGAAGAATGGGATGCTACTAAGCCAAAAGCTGCAGTTTACATCTTAAGCCGCGCTAGTGACTTCAAGACCTTGATCGAAACTTTGCAAGATTTAGAGCGAAATTTTCTGTCAAAATACCAGTATCCGGTCATCATTTTCTATGAAGAGGATTTTATTCCACTGATTGATGCCGTGCGCAACTGTACAAAACTTAAGCTCTTCTTTCAAGAAGTTCAGTTTGAGGTACCAGATTTCCTGGATCCTCCTGGTACTGTCATCTTGAACTGCAGAAGAGAAATCGGTTACAAGCACATGTGCCGCTTCAATGCGAAAGTAGTCTATGACCTGCCGATAACAAAGAATTTGGAATACATGCTTCGTCTGGATGCCCACAGCTACCTAAGGTCTCCTGTTCCGTATGACCTGTTTAAATATGCAAAGGAAAAGGGCATTGATTACATGTACCCTATAATAACTGCAACTTTCCCTGCTTGTGTTAAGTATGCTGTCGAGTCCGTGCAGTTATATGCTAAAGTAAAGAGAATCAAACCGCTCTTTATGGACAAAATGGTGAATGAAAAAGGTGGACTTCGGATCTTCTACAATAATTTTGAACTAAGTAAGACATCCATATTCACCAGCTTACGTTATCAGAACTTCATCAGGTACATTGATGCTCTTGGAGGTATTTTTTACCATCGATGGGGCGATGCTCCGATTAAAACGATGGCGGTCACTTTATTTATACCAGAAAATCGAACGATGAAAATTCAGGACTTCACGTATGCCCATAGGACAAAGACATTGACTAATTAGGCTAAGAAAAACTGATGCATTTCACTTAATTTTGTTTGCAATGGGTTCCTTCTACCCCTGGACCCCGCAAACAATTAATTGTTATTAGGCTACGGGCGGATGATGTTATTGGGGAATATTATAGCATATTAAAATTCACGGAATATAACATAATGATGTAAGAGAAATATAACATATATAAATTATGGTAATGGCAGACATGCCAACTTTGGCTTAAGCATTTCCGGGTCAGTGACAGGCGAGGCCCGAAATATAATTATATTTCACTGTATTCACTGTAATTTTTTGCCGGGTTCAGTGTTCAATTTCCGGGCTTGACCTGGCAATTCCGGGTCAGTTGGTATGTCTGTAATGGTAAGGGAATGGTACTTGGTAAGTTTAGATTTTAGGATAACATTTCCAGGAAAGCTTAAAAAATCCCAAGAAATGACAGTGCAGGAGTTGTCCGTTCAGATTCAATGATCACATTTTTTTTAATAGGTTTGTGAGTCCAAGTTTAATCATAATTCATGATGATAAAATGATGTCAGAAGTTTTGTGTGAAGTAATTGAAATCATGCTAGTTCATGTCTGATGAGTTGCATCTTTTACAGCCAATTTCACGATTTGGAAACTAAACTCCAGATGATGTCATGTGAAATTGTGAATCCAGGATTCTCATTGGCTGAGGGATTGCTTTAACCAAATGAGAGACCTCTTAGTCCAGGAGTAATAGATTCAACCTGGAACAAATTATTAGTTAGATAGATATGGGAAGTGTAGCCCTCTAAGGCAAGTTCTTTCCACTATCAAGGGTTGATTGAGGAGGTGAGAGAGAGCAGTCCACCCATGTTGCACATTTACCCCATAGGTTGGATCTTTTATATATGTACTTGCCTCAGCATAAAACCTGTAACAAGCTGGAAATTCCAGCATATCAAAAGTTCCCGAAAATCCCGCTTCCCAAATAGCATTCCAAATCGTTTCAACATCTGTGCGATATCAGTAATGTTAATACGATAAACACTGTGACTTCCAAATTGACATAAGTGGTATTTGGCCAATTATGTCCCCTTTTTCATTTCTTGTTTATAGGCACTATGCAATGGTATAATGGTATAATCATCTCTGCTCTTGAATTAAAATAACCAAGAAAACCTGTTAACAATCCATGATTTGAATCAGACATCTAGTATGAAAAACAAGAACCAACAAAATTATAATAATAATATCATATTGTAATGACATTGGCCTATATGAAAACGATGCTGGGCCGATTTGGAATGCCATCTGGGTTGTTACAAAACGGTAATTCAAGAAGGTGTTTAAAATTGCTGCTGTTTTCTCAGCATTTCCTGAAATTTTCAGCTTTTACTAATATGTAGCTTATTCTGTGCTACTGCTCCTAGACCATTTGGAGTTTAGTTTCCAAGTCTGTGAAATTGTTATTGGCAATAATTAATCTTCTAGATAGATCTATCCCATCTGCAACATCATGTGACACACGTGTAAAAATCTGATTAAGTTATTTCCAATATGTGATATTTAATCTGGTACACAAACATTTTGTACAGGTATACATATTTGGCACGGAAATTTCGCATGTAAAATCAAAATGGTGATGCAGAACTGACTGGTATGAGCTCAGTAGAATGTCAAGGTCACAGATTATATGCTGACTTCTGATGTACAGATATTGATGGGATTACTACCAAGTTTTACACACAATTTAAAAGCTTCTATACTACAAACTCATCAATAGAAGTGTAAATGACAAAATGTTGAAACTAATATGCGATATGTACCAGAAAGCTAAATGCAAAGTAAAATAGAATGATCAGACTGGTATAAAATTTAACAGCGAATTTGGAGTCCTGCAAGGGGGCATGTTGAGTCCAAACCTGTTTACAGAATTTCTATCAGATCTTAATGATTATCTGGACAAAAATAGTGGCATTCTCTTAGGGTCGGAGATTATGATATATATATTGTATGCTGATGAATTGATTCTTTGCTCTGAAAATGAAAAAGGATTACAAAAACTATTAGATGGACTTTACAACTTCCGTAAGAAATGGCATATGATTGTTAGCCTGGCCAAAACTAACATAATGGCATTTGGTAAAAATATCACCACACAGAAACTCTATTTTGGAGAGAGTGAAATAAGCCCAACCTATGAATATAGATATCTTGGTACAGTTGTAAATGTAAAAGGTCAAGTGTTCAAACAGAATCTAACAAAACTTGTAGAAAAAGCCCAAAGAGCAGTATATGCCCTGAAATCAAATACCTAGTGTGGCCATGAAAATGTTTGATGCCCAAATAAGCCCAATACTAGAATATTGCTCTGAAATTTGGTACACAAATAAGTTTTGTGAAGAACTTGAAAAAATCCACCTTGCCTGTATGAAAGACATACTTAAAGTCAAATGCAGTTCAAGCACCCTTGCACTTTATGCTGAACTAGGTAGATTCCTACTTAAACTAAAAATACAATACCAACTGTGTGAAATACTGGTAAAAAGTTATAAGCTATAGTGACTCACACATCCTAAAACAGTCATACCTCTCATTACTAGAACTACATGATAGAGGACAAGTAAACTGGTGCACACAAGTCCATGACATTCTGAAAGATCTGAAGATGGATCATCATTGGCAAAACCAAATGATAACTGATAGGGACTTGTATAAAATTAAAGAGTTACTGTTTTCTGATTTGATGGTACGAAGTATGATATCAATAAACGATAGTACACTTAACCCTAAATTGCGAGTCTTTAAACTTTTTAAACAGGAGTCCAAACTAGAGCCATACCTCTCACAACCACATAATCTACACCATACCCTGGCCCTCGTCAGATTCAGAATTAGCTCGCATAACTTGTGATATTCCAATTTTTAGTGTACCACTGGGTATGAAATGAAGATAATATATATATACATACCATGATTGTGAATGATGTTGAACATTACTGTAATATACAGCTGCAAATTTAAAGATATTATTGAATTAATTGAGAACAGATGGCTGTTTATGACTAATGTTTTTTCAAAACAATCTCTATTGACAAGGACATTAGTCAAACAGCTGACTTCTTCTACCAATAACAATTTTTTGACTATACAGTTTGACAGATTTTTTAGACAATTTAAATATTTTTAGACAATTTGACTCAGTGTAGTCATCTATTGGTGACTAATTCCCCATCCTAATTATGACTAACTTTAATTTTCTAGGTCATAGATTATTTGCTGACATCCGATGTACAGATATGGATAGGATTACTGTTGGGGACTGAAAATTAACTTTTTACAAGCTTTGACTAATATGTTAGTCAGTTGACTCATGACATGTTAGACATTGACTACGGATAACTGACTTAAAAACTTGTAAGATAAAATGTGTGACTCATTCTACTGAGCACATTCTAGTCAGTTCTGCATCACCATTTTGAATTTACATGCGAAATTCTGTGCTATGATGTTGCAATTTCTGACAAATTTTTCTCATTTTATAACAGTGCTTCCTTGCTTGGCTGATTGTGTGTCACTGATTTACAAAGATAGTGCACTCTTTTTTCAGTCCCCTACAGTAACTAATTATATCATAACCTACTTTGATATGTCTTTATCAAATTCATATCATATCCATATCATATTCAGTCAAGTGCTTGTAAATCAAAAATACAGAAAAAAGGAAAAAAAAATGTCACGCATATTATATCATTAAAGTTTAAAAAATAAGCAAGCGATAACATTGGAATACTGTAAAAAAAAATTAAAAAATGTTAAATGCCATGAAATACTATTGTTCAAATGTTGCTGTCTGTCTTGGCTGTTCCAATGCAATGCCATGGGAGCATGTTTATTACATTTTAAAATCCATTATATTGTAAGTGTATTGTGACGTGCCTATTGTGTAGTTCACAGAATATTGTGAGTTCAGGGTGTGCTTAGTTGAATTAGCTAACTTTTTATATTCCCTGATCAGCTTGAGTGAGCCAATCAGAAAGCTTCATTTTCATCCAGCATGGGTTTATATTGGACGTTGCTATGCGTAGTGGATGTAGCTAAGTATATAATGTATATTGGATGTTTGGAAAAAATTATATATGCCTCTAGTTTGCTTTGGCCATATGCAGTTAGTTTAATTGAAAAGCCTGTCAAATTGAACGCAGACAAAGCTAGACAACTTCTGCTGGACCACACTACCTGCCACTAAACGTAACTGTCTGGCTATAGCTGGCTACCCAAACCCGGATCTAAAAGTACATGCTGCACCACCTAGTGCATAAGTTGAGAGTAACTAATATTTGTCATTTCTTGTTGAAAAGATGCATGTCTATTAAAAATACATATTCATGATATATTAGATCAATTTCTTACATTTACCAAGATTTATATTTGTAAGCAGTGGTAGGTGTAAGACGACTTTAAGCCAGGAGTAGACGGAAGGGCCTGGCTTCAGCCAGTTATAGCTACAGCCAGCAATAGGTAGCTACAGCTGTCTTGATTCGACCATGTTTTATGAAACTAACTGTAACCTTTCCTCATCCCACAAAACTCTATGTTGAGCACCTCACAATCCACTATTCATATAATGTTTTCACTGAAGCAAGTTAATTAGTGGTTTTTCGCGTTATGTTAAACAATTCTACATGACCTCCCATTCCTATCCTCACCCCCTTCTGCTTCTCTTTCTAATTCTATTCTAAATTATTGAAACATTGATATTTGATATATACTTTTATATGTAAAATAATACTTTCATATACAATTAAATATGGGGTTGCCCTCGATAGCAGAAGTTCTTCCAGAGAGGGCAATCTCTGTAACTCTTTTTCAGGACTTCCTGAATATATTTTAAAGACCTTATATCAAACTCTCATTTCTCCTCATTTTAGTTATGCAATAACCTGCTCACCAAATTATATTTTGAAAAGGCTAACTATTCTGCAAAAGAAAGCTATTAGGTCAGTCTCAAAATCCAGATATAATGCTCACTGTGATCCTATTTTTAAGAAGTTTAACATGCTAAAGCTAGCAGATTTATTCAAATTACAATGCATTAGATTGCTTATAAAAACAAATTTGCACTGTTGCCTCGTTATCATTCTGGCAAACATCACATATGTCAATCAGTCAATACCGACCAGACAGAGTCATAACATTATAATCCTTCCCCATTATACTAGCCTGCATAAAAAGTTACTTAATTATAAAATCGGATCTATTTGGAATATATTACCCAACAACATTAAAGCAATAACTATGACATTAAAATCTTTTTTTAAATCAATTAAAAGTGTTTCACTGTTCAAATTATCTCCTCCCTTCGCTCAATTTATTCTATGTGCACTTATGTCCAACATGGATTGATTTCATATCTGCAGTGGTTCACCGCCCTCCTTTTTCCCCATTCATAGGCAATAGCAAACGGGGTGCCTATCTCAACTTTTTTGTTACTAGGCATCCTTGCCAATTTTTATTATATCATGTTTATGCTTTTTTGTTTAAAAAAAGAAGTATATGTATGTCGTATGGCAAAATTAAATTATCTATCTATCTATCTATCTATCTATCTATCTTTAGTTGATTGGTAAAATAAACAATCTCAATATCAGTCTGAGATTAGGTTTCACAGTGCTCCTGACCAAACTACAGGGTTAAAAAAATCTACCAAGATTACTACACACTTATACAGTAAAATATAATCGGTTGGGAATTTTTTGAGAAATTTAATTTTAAAATTTCTGGTTTATTACACCTTCTTTATTTACATATAACGTGATATTTCATATGCCAATGGAGATCAGAATATTAGGTCTTATCACTGCTCTTTGCTTACAACCAGTTGTAACATTTTCACGAAGTATATTTATTCGAAATATTATAAACTAGTGACACATGCATTTTGTTTATAGATGCAACATATGTTTAGTATATGTATCTTTTATTTGACAGCTTCATGTCATTCATGACATAAATGTCACAGTGTAAACAGAAAATACAATGACATACAGTAGAAAATTAAAGAATAATAGAAAATTAGTAAATAAAATTAGGTTCCAGCTACAATTATTATTATTATTATGTTTATTCATACTCGGAAGTACAACCAGTCATGTAGTGCACAGCACATATAAGAGTTCATTGATTTCACATTTGGTTAGTCTACAGTTTATGCACAACAAAACATGGTATAGATTTAAAATATTTATTAAGGCCAGTAAAAAAGTAAAAACTGTCACCTAACAACTAAAAACCAGCAGTGTATGTACGTACGAGCAGGCACATAGACTGACAGTATTTGCGTGCGCCCAGGGGTGCGTAGACTATGATTGACTCACCTACTTGAAGTAAATGTAATAAGCTGTAGACTAGAAATAATGTAAATTAAATAAATCATGAATTGGGGAGAAATTCCCTGAATAAATGCCCAAACGAGGGGCAACTATGTTAAGGAATACATACAAACAAGAATGTAACAGGTAGATATATAATGATATACTAAGCTGAAGCTAACAATACACAAATACGGAGCCGAGCATCCCAACGAAGTAAGCTAATGCTGCGAGCGGGCCACCCAACCCTTACCTTGGCGGTAGGTCAGGGAGGTGGGTTTTCCCAAAGGCTCAGACCAGCAAGTTGTCTCACCGAAAGGCCGAAACCCTAAGTAGTTGGTACAAATGTAGCAAGAAAATAAGAAAGTGGCAAGCAAACTGTAGTAACCATAATAGGCAAAGATTGGATATAGAATAATAACGTAAAAAATAAAAATGAAGCATCGAGCTGTAGGTGGATGAAGGGGAGGCTGGTGGGCAGTTTTAAAACGCAGCAAAAAAGGAAACGTCCATACAGGCCAAACACAAACTGAAGACTGGCAAGAATGTGACCAGTCACGAAAACCTTTGTCTTGAGCAATTTTTAGAAAGGTGTATGTATCCAGGCTAAGCTGCGCACAAACACCCATTTAGGAAATCACAAATGGTCCCATTTATGCACAACAAAACATGGTATAGATTTCAAATATATATTGAGGCGAGTAAAAAAAAAATAAGTAAAAAACTGTGTTTGGCATGACAATGGGGCTGCTCGCTCACCTAACAACTAAAAACTGAGGCTGAAAACCTGGGCCAAATCTAACTAAAGAAGCGGAGCTTCAGAAGTGTTTGTACGAACAAGCAGGCACATAGACTGATAGTGTATGCAAGAAGCAGAGCTTCAGCATTGTATGTACGTACAAGCAGGCACATAGACTGATATTGTATGCACGCGCGCAGGGGTTTCATAATACTGGACACTTTTGATCTGCCTTTGGATATGATTTCGACAGTTGATTCGTTAACACAATAAACCAGGATCCTTTTCTGGGTCCAATGGCTACCCCATAGAACACAAGCCATGACAATTGGGAACAGTTCACATAAGGCCATGGACTATTGCTCGCATAAGAAAGCAGGGGGAAAAGACCCTGGAACCACTTGTTTTGGTATAGGCCACCAAAGGAAGTAGGAGTGGCATCTGTAAAAATTAGTAAATCCGCTGCCAGTGTGACATTGTCATCCAAAGAGAAGGAAGCACCATTCCACTGTCTGAGAAACAGAGTCCACATGTCGAGGTCTGAGCGCACGGCAGCTGTCAATGTTACATGATGGTGTAGCTCAGTAACTGTTTTTGACAGACAAATCAAATGCGACACAAACGAGCGGCCTGGACGAATGACTTTGCTGGCAAAGTTCATATGGCCGAGGAATGAAAGTAGCTCTCTTTTGGTACACGTTTTCCGCCGAGTGAAATATTCAAGAGCAGTGAGGAAACGCTTAACTTTCGTAGGTGGAAGTCTAGCCTCCATATGTCGAGAGTCTAAAGTAATTCCGAGATATTCCAGGCAGGTTGTAGGCCCTCCGTTTTGTGTGGGGTAATTGGCACCTTTAGCTTGCTGAATATGCCTAAGAAAGTGGCTTTGGTATGATGGGCATTGGCCTGTGGACATTCAACAACTTAAAAATTATCCAGCAGGTGTAGCAAGTTGTTGACTTGATAATTTGTTTGAACCACCCAGCAGATGGCTTGAGATAGGTGGTCGAAATATTTTGGACTAGAACGACTCCCAAAAACAAGTCCAGTAAAACTGGGCTGTGACATTTGGCAAGTCTGGGCAATTTGACAGCTCCATGACAGGACTTGAATGAGCCTCAGAGCGGACGGAATTCCACTCATATGGCGGGAAACTGTCACCTAAAACCGGAGAAGAGACGCGCCGAGGTAGCGGGGATGTCGTGGCATTGTTTAGGTGCTGTTCAAAGGACGGAATCTTCCCTTGTATTGTGGCGAGAGAGTCCAGAATGTTGGAAAGCACGTCTTCCACATCTTCCAGTTGCCTGAGGTGGCCATTTTGAATGACGTCAATGCACAGGGGATTATGGGTAGTCTGGGCGTTGAGCGGTGCATTCTGGGTATTGCCTCAGTTGGCTGTTGGCGCTCGAGCGGAGCGGGTCGTTTCTCGCACTCCGTAACAGCATGGTGTGGACGAGATGGCGAGGCATTGCGGAGCATGCCAATCAAGATCGAGCGCCGGGCATGTCGGGGAACAGCCAAGCCTTGAAGTTCGCATTCGTCCCGTAGGGGCTATGGCGTCCAGTTTACCAAAAGTTGTGGATTGTACGGCACTGCCCTAGGAGCGCGTGGTCTGCCTCGGCCTCTGGAGCGTGTTGGGGCCATGTTTACTAACACTGGCGAGCACGAGGAGAAACGAAAACTTGCCGAAGTGCAGGATAACTTGGTTAAAAGCACTCTAAAGGCACGTTTAGATGACGGAAAATGCACCGAAAATGCACCGACTGAATGGAATAAGTGAGTCACTCAAATGTTGTAGCGCAGAGTGAATAAAAGTCAGTTTTAAAACTCAGGAAAAAACGAAACGTCTGTACAGGCCAAACCATAACGGCTGTAATAATTAAACTTGAAATAGTCAGCGCCAATAAAGGAGTAAATACTAGAAATCCGACTTTGTGCATCGTAAATCGGAGCATTCAGCTTGAATTGAACTCCATGTGGCGCGATTGGTGTAAGGTAGCCTGGTAGAGACATGAAGGCGCAGAACACTGGCACCGGTTGTATGTACAAAGGAACAAATTTGACACTCAGGAGATGTAAAGAGGAGGGCATTCCGACTGGCGAAGTCCGAGGGAAGGTTAGCTGACCCAGCAAGGTGTTGGACAACTGACTGATATCGGCTGACAGTTGATAGAAATGAGGTTAGTCGTGGACTGGCAGAGAACTCACCCCTGCATAAGCGCTCATAGGCTTGAACACAAGGCTTGCTGTCAGTTAGGATCCTTGCGGTGTGTTAAGACTGTATAATGTAGGGGCTGAAATGCTTTACTGCCGCTGTGATGGCAAGGGCCTCCAGCTCACAAGGTAACCAGGTCAGCTGACGCTGGTTAAGTTTGAGACTGAAAAAGCCAGCAAGAAGCAGTTTGGACTTGCGGGTGACATACAGCGTGGCACCCAGGCCAGGTTGGCATACTGCGGCATCTGTAACTATCCATAGTTGATCATCTGAATGAGGTAGAACTACAGTCTTGTTGGTCTTGATGATGTCCTGAGCATGGCGGAAAGCACTGATGTGATCTTCTGACCAAGGAATCTTATCAGGGGACTGAAGACCAGATATCAGATTTTTGAGTGGGGCCAAGACAGTGGCTGTTCGAGGGATGACGCGAGAAAGAACTTTGTACGCTCCAATGAAAGATCGAAGTCCTTTAGTTGTAGCTGGCAACTCACACGAAGCAAGTGCGGCTACGCGGTGGGGGCTAGCTGAGATGGAACCCTCTTGCCAAAGCCAACCGAGGATAGTGGCAGACTTTGGACAGATGACAGTCTTGTTTGCAGACAAATGTAATCCACTTGTATGGATGGCTTCAAGCATCCTTGTAAAGTTGGAAAGTAACTCGTCTGGAGAGCTCCCACCACAGTACAGATCGTCTGCGATTTTAGCGACGACTCCTTCTTGTAATAAGTGACCCAGGATTCGACACATCAGCTCCTCGAGTGCCGTCTCAGAGCCGGGCATGCCCATGGCACATCGGGTGTAAGCCCTGATTCCCTTGAAGGGTGTGGCTACGCCACAGTATTTCATGGAAGCCTCGAAAGAGGAATCTGATGGAAAGCACTGGTTAGGTCGGTCACAGCAATGTACTTCCACTGAGCTATTGTGCGTAGGGTGGAGTTAACGTCCGGCATTAGTGACGGTTGAGGCTTAGAATACTGGCCGACTTCGGCGAATGCGGTGACAAGACGAAAGCCTCCGGACTGTTTCTTCACCAAGAAGGAAGGATTTAAATACTCCACAGATACACCCACCTCTTCTGGCTTAACGAGAACACCCCTGGCCTCAAGGTCATCCATGTCACGTTGTAAGTCAATCAGATGGTCCCGATTGTACTGGGGTATTCGGCCCTTTCTCTGAGGGGGTTGGATGGGGCCGATGTTTACGACTGCTTCGAAGGGGCCACAAGCACCATTGTAATGTTCGATCTTGGGGTCAAATACAACGTCGTATTTGCGGAGGGCACTTATCACCTTTTGGCGGGTGGTGGTCGGAAGGATATTGGCAGGATCAACCAAGGCAGTGTCACTGTGATAGGGATGAGCTGGGATCAGTGGCTTGGGCTTTGGGGGAGGGCATGTTTCTGTGGCTGCTGATGGAACAAACACCTCAGTGTCTGGCAGAACTGCTCATTCTTACGAAGGAATTTTGGCATACTGTCCAAGTTGGGAATTCGTAGAGCACCCGACACACTTTGTAACACAGTTGGAGGGGGCCATAGGTCCTGTGGATCAACATATCTAGCAGATGGGGCATCGGCTCGAGGTTCGAGTGCGACTTCAGAATTGGGTGCTATATCAGTTGGGATGGATAGTTCGACATAGTCACCAGGCCAGACGGTAGTGTTGTGGGGAGGGGCACGCAGAACAAATGCTCTGCGGGCTGTTGCGGGCCGTTGTAGTGATGTGGTGGAGCCATAGGGGAACACGTCGCGATCTCCTATTCTGACTTCACATTTGGCAGGCCGGGTGTGGATGTCATTTAGTTCCATGAATGGTGTGCCTGCGAGAATGGGCACATCGAGCGAATCGACTACCAGTCCATGGAAGAATAATTGGTGGATACCAATTGTCACTTGGAACCTGCACTCTCCAGTTACTGTTAGTTGCGAATGACCATCAGCTTGGCTGGCGGACTGGCTACTGCGTGTGATGGCTACACCGAGCCATTCGGCGGTAGAGCGTCTTATCAGGTTAGCTGTGGCACCGGTGTCCAATGTAATCCTTGGCGTTTTGTGTCCATAGAATACATCTAAGTAAGGGGACTGGCTAACCTGCACCTTGCGGACTGAAGCTTCTGCAGCTGGCGAAGGGTCGGTTGGACAGGTATCGCAATCATCTTCCAATGATAGGGATGGTACTTTCTCATAGTCAGTGTCATCCATAATTTGGGAAATAAGTTGAGCACGGGAGAGATATTTGCGATCGTGCTCAGGTAGAAAGGTGCACTCGCTCAAGTAATGGGAGTCTGAGCGTTGGGCAGCCTTGCACAGGGGGCACGACCTGCGACGCTGACTGGGGATGTTACTTGTAGCACGGTTAGGATAACGGTTGGGGTTCGTAGTACGGAGCTGCTGATGAGACTGTTGATAGGATCGATACTTGGACTGACCAGTTGTACGTAATACCCCACAATCAGTTGTATACCACATAGAAAAGCCATGTGGTATAGCCTATGTGGTATACATGTGTATACTACATGGCTTACCTTACAAGGATGGGAAATGTATACCACATACTTCTATGTATGGCAGGCCAATGACAAAAAATCACTTTTTGCAGCTAAGCGCTTCGCCATTTAAACTAACGCCGCCGCTTTAAAACAATATTCGGAGTCACAATTTTACTACTATTCAACAGATAAAATTGTCAGCTCTCTAAAAAGGTTAGAATTTTTGAAATCGGACAAGAATTAACGCTTCTAGGACCAAAAAACGTAACAGAAAGTCAATGGTCTGTTCAGTCCACAGATGCAAGCCATTGTGTGGCTGTGTTGCTATGGGCAACGTCACGGGAGCGTCATCGCTTCGGTAATACAATCGAATAATACGGAACAATAAAACATTTTCTGTCCAAATCTAGTATGAAAAACAATTCTGACAATAAATATTTAACAACTGGTTTGTAAATATCATTCGTAAATATTTTTATTAACCTCAAAATGTCCCAGAAAGTTTTGAGGTGATGACGTTGTTGACAGTTATGCAATGCTCTGATTGGTCAATAGCAAAAATTTATATTCATGAATTTTTTCTATACTACATGAATGTATAGCCAGGCAGCTCAACTAAAAGTGAAAATTGTGGGGTATAAATAAGACCCAAGTGGATATGTGGTATATTTTTATATTCCCTCACTTGTGGACAGATTGGCTTCAGAATTCACTCGTGGCTAACGCCACTCGTGAATCCTGGCCAATCTGTCCACTCGTGGGGAATATAAAAATATACCACATAACCATTGGTTCTTATTATAATACCCCACAATCAGTTGTATACCACATAGAAAAGCCATGTGGTATAGCCTATGTGGTATACATGTGTATACTACATGGCTTACCTTACAAGGATGGGAAATGTATACCACATACTTCTATGTATGGCAGGCCAATGACAAAAAATCACTTTTTGCAGCTAAGCGCTTCGCCGTTTAAACTAACGCCACCGCTTTAAAACAATATTCGGAGTCACAATTTTACCACTATTCAAAAGATAAAATTGTCAGCTCCCTAAAAAGGTTAGAATTTTTGAAATCGGACAAGAATTAACGATTCTAGAACAAAAAACGTAACAGAAAGTCAATGGTCTGTTCAGTCCACAGATACAAGCTATTGTGTGGCTGTGTTGCTATGGGCAACGTCACAGGAGCGTCATCGCTTCGGTAATACAATCGAATAATACGGAACAATAAAACATTTTCTGTCCAAATCTAGTATAAAAAACAATTCTGACAAGAAATATTTAACAACTGGTTTGTAAATATCATTCGTAAATTTTTTTATTAACCTCAAAATGTCCCAGAAAGTTTTGAGGTGATGACGTTGTTGACAGTTATGCAGTGCTCTGATTGGTCAATGGCAAAAATTGATATTCATGAATTTTTTCTATACTACATGAATGCATAGCCAGGCAGCTCAACTAAAAGTGAAAATTGTGGGGTATAAATAAGACCCAAGTGGATATGTGGTATATTTTTATATTCCCTCACTCGTGGACAGATTGGCTTCAGAATTCACTCGTGGCTAACGCCACTCGTGAATCCTGGCCAATCTGTCCACTCGTGGGGAATATAAAAATATACCACATAACCATTGGGTCTTATTATAGTACTTTGGCTTCTTCGGACGATTTGAGTTCCTCTAATAAGCAGTCTAAGGCTTGGGAAATCTCCGGCTTGATGCTGGCGAGGGTGCGCGAGCGTAGTTCGGTCCCATACCGTTGTTTTACTAGTTTGGGAAGGCCGGGATGTAAACGGGACAGCCATAGGTACACGATGGTGTTTTCTAAAGATGGGGACATATCTTCGTCTTCGGCTACAACCTCACCAAGGTGGGAGATGTCGTTATTTGCTCGAAGTAGGTTATCCTCAAAAAAGGCACATAGGCGTTGATAAAGGTCCTCCGGTCTTTCTTCTGGGCCGAGTTTGATATCGCACAAGTCAAGGAAATGGGCACCGGACGACTGGAAGCCAAAATGTGCTCGAATCACTTGCCATATGGAATCCAATGAGGTGGACTTTCGGATGATTTGATTCCGGGCAATAATGGGGCAGTAGTTGGCAATCTGTCCCAACATGAGTGTAAGCATAGATGCTTTCTGGTCTGCAGTGCGTCTTTTGTTTTCAGGAACATCATCGTTATCGTTCACAAAGCCACGGTTTGGGTCTTCTTTGGTGAACTTTAGCCATTTAGCACCAGGAGCCACGAAAGTGGCAAAGTTACTGTCAAGTGTTAACGTGTAGATTAGATTTTGTCTCCAATTTTCAAAGGAGTTTATAGACTCTGTCTTGGTGAGACACCATTGTTTTGGCGCACAAGTGGTCGCCATGATACTTGCGAGCACGTGTCGGAACGAACGGACGTCAATACTGGATGATACGGACGTAATCACCTCGTTCTTGGATCCAAACCGGGTCTAGGAGATTCACAGAAGCAGGGTACGAGTAATCAACGCTGCCACCACGCCAATAAAGGAGTAAATACTAGAAATCCGATTGGAAGAACGATGTCCATTTATTTCCGGAAGTCGCGGACCCAAACAAAGTGTCTTGCGAAATGTACGCCGTAACGAAAATCTAACGCTGTGGCGCAGTTTTCAACTTTACAATGACTATAATTCACGTTTCGAATTGACATTACGAGCAAATCAAATATATATAGCAGTGTTTAACCTTAGCCTTGAATATTGTCATTTATTCAATTTTAACAGAGGCATTTGATGCAAACTTGTGATAATGTGCTCATATTTGAGATAAACATGATTTACAAACACCAGGGATTATCAATAGCAATATCTCATAATTGAAGAAAGGGACATAGTATATTTTTAAGTGCAACTAAATCTTACATTTTATCAATTTTCTGTCATAAGACGAGATAATACTAGCATCCAAAACATAATTCATAATCATCTTCTTTTCAATTCTTTTGAAGTACATTATTTATAAACTTTATCGTTATTTGAAAAAGTGGATCTTGATAACAATAATTTATTATGGTGCCAAGATGTAAAACTGTAGCCCAATTGTATAAATTTGCATCAGTCCAAACACAGGTACATGCTTGTTGACAATTTTGTATTGATAAAAAAATTACCGTAAACGTCCCTGTTGCCAGCCAGGTTGGATGAATTGACAAATATTTTGACAAACATTGTTTATTGACTATTGCTATTCATCAGACCGTGGAACTAGCACTATGTAAATTATTAACAATAAATTATTATTAGCATTACATAGATCTGCACATCGGTGGTTAAAAATTCAAAGCATATAGACTCAAAAAAAATTGGCAAAAGTGTCACATACATTTTTCAATTTATCATTCCCTTGAGTCATTGTGGCCTTTTGCAAAGTAATAAACATAATTGATAGCTTCTCCGCTCTATGAATTACAGGATAACTTAATCTTTTAGTGGATGTTTTGTAAATTGGGCACATATCAGAAACGACATTATTATTTAAAAAGGTATTTAGACATAAATCAGTAATCACCAAAAGGAAATTAAACATTACTCAGTAATCGTCAAACGGAAATTAAACATTACTCAGTAATCGTCAAAAGGAAATTAAATGTTACTCAGTAATCGTCAAACGGAAATTAAATGTTACTCAGTAATCGTCAAAAGGAAATTAAACATTACTCAGTAATTGTCAGAAGGAAATAAAACATTACTCAGTAATCGTCAAAAGGAAATTAAATGTTACTCAGTAATCGTCAAAAGGAAATTAAATGTTACTCAGTAATCGTCAAAAGGAAATTAAACATTACTCAGTAATTGTCAGAAGGAAATAAAACATTACTCAGTAATCGTCAAAAGGTAGTAAGACATTACTCAGTAATCACCAAAGGGAACACGTTTTTCATGTGGCCCAGGTATATAAAAACAATTGTAAAGTAAAAAAAAAAGCACTGTGTATATCAAGTGGAAGAGTATTCCAAACAGTTGAAGCTCTATAGGTAAAATATCTCCTAAAATCTTTTGTTCCAGAAAAAGTAACATCATATACACATATTCTTTGCTGTGAATACATTAATTCTGAGTTCTAAGTTATGCTAAGGCAAGTTAAAGACCCCACTCATGGGGTAAATGTGTAACATGCTCTCACCTCAATAAACCCTCGTGAGTGGCAGAAACTTACCTTATAGGGCTGCACTTCGAAGTAAAGTGTCTTTCAAACAGGGTTGGCAGATTTAAATCAAGCGGTTTAAATGACAAAGACATAGAATTTATTAGCCCCATGGGGAAAGGAAGTTGCAAGTGATTAAAATCAAGGCAAAAAAATATATATTTTTGAAATTCAACAAGTTTATTCAGTGGAAAACTAGATTTTTTATGACTCAAAACATGATTTATTTGAATAAAACGTGATGTTTTCCAAAAACTCAAATTGTTAAATAAATCAAAGTTCTGTTCATTTTTAGGTCACAGTCACAGTCAACTAAGTTTAAGAAAGAATGCTTGAAAAAGTATCAATTTGGCTCATGCTAGACAGTACTTGAGCCCTAATTGCATCATTAAACAAAATCTGATTAAAATTTTTTTAAATCCGATCTAAATAAAAAAAAGCCAAGCTTTCATTTTATTTAAAAAAATACTCATATGATTTTACCAATCCTGCTTTCAGACAGTAGACCACCCATTGGAGATTAATCTTACTCTATAAATATGGTGCATTTAACTCTCAATATGGGTAGATATATATAATGATTTCTCTTGATGGGTGGAGGAATGCAGTCGGGCAGTCAATGCGCATATACTTGTGCATAGGTAAAGTAATGGTGGATCATTGATGCCAACTGTTTTTACACAGATAAACTTGTATTGATATGTGATATGAAGTGTAACACTAAGCACAAAAGTTCCAAAGCAAAAGTGTGTTGAAAAAAGAAAATTTTCATTTTTGAATTACAGGGGGGGGGGGATTATTGATAAATTAATCAACCCCATCCCAAAAAGTGGGGGGTATATCCAACTCCCCCCCCCCCTCCCTGAAATTTAAAAATGTTGGACTAATTTTTAACATAAGGTGGCTAACATGCTCCACTTTTTCCGATAGTGCCTCTTACAAAACTGAATGAAACGGAACATCTTGGTAAATGACTGCGTGACAATATAATTCATCGCATTCGATCTGATAAGAAATCACGAACACTTTGAACAATAGTTAAAGTATATAAACCAAGTGAGGATCCCACTTCCTTGGGTCTGCGAGTAGATTTCAAGGTAAGCACTTTATACACTGTATTTGAATGGTTTGATAGCGCAATATCTTTAGCCTCCTTCAAGTTAGCGTAGCATTAAAGATTGAAGTTAGAAATTAAAAATATACACGTTGGATTGTGTGTTTGACTCTGTCCAACAATATTGATTATAGAAATTCTTGGAAATGCCAATTTTAAAGATTTTTACGAATTTTTTAACGGTGTGATAGTGACAATGATTTGAAACTCAACTGTACTTTAAGTTGATAGATATTAAGGGTTGTTTGTGCCAATTCTTCCCATATTTATTCTCTTACATATATTTTCTTTTCATGGTTTGATATATATATGCCTAGTGGCAAAAGGAGTCTGAGTAATTTTCAAATTTGTATCAATCAAAGTGATATACACTGTACAATTGTATGATGTTTCATTAAGCTATTCTCATTTGTATAACCTTCATAATATGACAGATTCAAGATTTTAGTGACATACTATCATTATTACATGTACATAATCATTTATTAATAAATACAGATCTATATTAGCAGCCTGATGCCAAAAGGCATATATGTAGTGTTTGAATTCTCACATATTATATGTCAAAGTACAATTCTCATTAGGTCATTGATGATTGCTGTTAACATTCGGTCAAATATAAATTACACAAAAGGTCAAATTTTTGGTTGTATTGTTTAAACAGTGTAGTATTGAAATAATGAAAAATAATAAAAATAAAGGGGGGGGGGGAGGAGAGAGAGAGAGAGAATTTTTTTTTATTTTGTTAGTAACTTAATTCTCATTCTGTAGCTTTAATTAGTTCCACACAATGTTTATCTCAGCAGGCCATACAGTTATATCAAATTAAATGGAATTGTTATTATTCGATGTACTGACACTCTACTGTACATCTGTGTAATTACACAACATCATTCTCCTATTGTTCTGAGAGGGATGTAACCAGCGAAAATGTTAGTTAACTCTCTCCTGAGTGCAAACTGAGCTTGTCTTGTTTGATAAAGGCAGTAAAACAAATCAAACAAACAAATAAGTAAATATGTTGAATGGAGTATCAGTTAGTTGTATCCCTCATTGTTGGGAGTTAACTATCATTTTTGTCGCTTATCCATTCAACGTCGGGATTTAACCAACAACAATCTTAGTTAACTCCCTCCTACTCGGGATATAAGTAAGAGTTTTATCCGAAAAGGATAACTAAAGATCTTTGTTGGTTATATCCCGATCTTTGTTGGTTATATCCCGATGCTGAAATGTTAGTTAACTCCAGACTATGAGGGATATAACTGAATTATACTCCATTAGGTATATTTACCAATTTGTTTGATTGTTGGTTTTGTTTTAATGCCTTTATTATGGAAACCAAGTTCAGTTTGCACTCAGGAGGGAGTTAACTAACATTTTCGTTGGTTATTGCCCGCTTAGAACAATAGGAAAACAGTCTAAGTGGAGTATAATTATGACTTATATTCATGTACTGCTCGCATTCTTATGGATTTTCTTCTTTTCTTTAGATGAACTTTGTTGTCTCTTTATTCCTTGTGGCTTGTGCTTCTGCAGCCAAGGGTAAGCTTGATGTTTTTCATGTCACAATTATTTTAATGAGCACACCCAATTTCAAAAGCCTGTAATATAAATAAATGCATAGTTTTATAAGGAGTGTGCTGATCATTTTACTGACAATTCGTTTCAGTTCCAACCTGTCGCATGACAGACTGGACTGCTTGGGGCGATTGTAAAGCCACAAAATTGTGCTCGAGTTCAAACACCCAGACCCTGATCAAGAGCTACGATGTGCCTGCTGCTAAGGTTGATCATGGAAGGGCGCACATGAAGGTTGGCTAATTTTCACTAATAAAATGTAAATAGTGGATTGCAAGGCATCTAAAATAGCTTTTTAGAATCCATTAAAAACCTAATATTATCTCATCTTGTCTTGTCATGCCTTCCAATTTATACTTGAAGCACATCCAGGAAATAATATTCTGTTTGTCCCAATAGAACAAGTTAGCGTTCGACTTATCGCTGACATCCCGGCCCATTTGGTGTTACGGCAGAATACATAGAAGTGAAAACTGAGCTCCAGAGAATTTCATGTGAATCCAGGTAGTCTCTCAGCAAATTTGGGGTTCCGGGTTCACATGACGTCCCCTGGAGTAGAGTTTCAAAGTCTATGAATTTGACTGTAATTTCTTTTGGTGGTCTTATCTCCAAACACAAAGATTTTACTGTTGTATTGTAATATGTATGTTGTTATTGGAGATGTCTTTCTAACTTCTTGGCTGGAAAGTGCTTAGTGTGCATTTGCATAGCATGTTACTTTCATACTTGAATATTCAGTCTTACCTCCAAAAAGAGGCATATGTTATGGTATTATCTGCAATCATAATTGTCTTTAATTACTCACTGACTTGATAGCTTTATCATACCCTATCATTACTTTTTCTATGATTACGGTGTATGATAACATAATCATTTGCAGAGGTCTGCCCATACCTGATACATTATTTAGATAAAATGTTTGTACACCGACTATGACAGCATGTTTGTTCTATACATGTATTTTGAAAGTATGTGTATTGTGTATTGTGTATAAGCAGCAAATCAAGTGTCTTGAACCTTGCACAATGCCCAGAAACTTATATCACTAGATCCCCATAAATCATTTTTGTACCAGATCTAAATCTATAGAACACCTCTAACTTAAGATATCTTACTGCTCAAGAGGTACTTCTATGATCAGGTTTACAAATATATTGCAAGATTGGTAAAGTTACGTCATCACTTTCTGTGCATGCCCGTATAAGGTAGTTCTGTAACTGTGTTGCTCTATGACCAGTTTCAGCCGATTTTAGCCAAATATTGGTTACCACATGTATGCAAAATGCATAAATTAACATTTTAGACATAATTGAATCGATAACCATGGCCTACATTTGACTGTGATTTACTCCAAGGAAAGTTGTGCTATAAATAGCAGTGGCCAAATTGTCAGAGGCGCGGGTATGATTGAAAAGGGGGATGAAGGAATTGGGTACAAACCAAACCAAGGGAAAGTCTTCCTTTTTTTTTTAATGATATGTTTACATGTCGTTCATTTAAAGTCAAATTTTTCCCCATTTACAAAAAAGAAAAAAAAAAATCAACCAAAAAATCTTTATTCAGCACAATCTACAATAATCTCAAACAAGTCTGGTACAGGTGTCTTTTTTTTAAAGAGTTATTTTCTGGTTAAATTCTTAGATGATGATGGAGGAGAAAGAAGAGCAGGCAAAACAGAGAGCGGCTTGTCTTCGAGATGGGTCCTGTCCGCTTCGTCCAACTAACTTCGGTTACACTCCTTGCAAAAATGGTCAGGATTTTTTCAAATATCAGTAATTCCGTATTATTTAAAAACATTTTGGTTTCTTAATAGCTCTTAATGTCACCGACATATTGCATGTGGGGAACTTTTCACACATTCATCAGTTTTTAAAACATAATAATTCATGTGATAGTTGACCTTCTAAATACAATGTCTATTCAATATGGAGAAATTGGTCTTAGTGTAATATGAATGTCAATGAAATTCCAAATACCTTCATGAGATTCCTTTATTCATCATACAGAAATGGCCGGCATCTACCCTTGCCGAAATGTTGACATTATGTCTTTCGTGGACATCAAGGGCTTGGGGTATGACCCACCACATCCCAATGACAGGCTGTAAGTTAAAAAGTTAATACTTTTGCATGATATTGGCTAGAATTTCAAAATGCAACAATGCTATGCATTACTTCATTAAAATCAATACACTGTATTTGTTGAATACAGAACAGAGCTTGACAATTATGTTTTATTTTTTTTTTGTTTTTTTTTTTGCTTTATCAAATTGTCATAATAATAACAACAGATAGACCCAAAAAGTTTGGTTTTCAGTGAATAATTCAAATATCTAACCCACGGTTCTTCCTTTATTTAGACCAGAAGGAAATGACATCTGGGGCTGGACTGACCCACTTGATGGGGAAGAGTATGCCATTATGGGCCTGACAGGTGGAACATCTTTTGTCAAGATAACCGATCCTTCTAACCCCGTAACTCTTGCTTTCTTGAGGACTCGGTAAGAAAATTAACTATACCATGAAACTGACAGGGCAACCATGTGATCTCAAAGCAATAAAAACGGAGGAGAGCCCTATGTCAAAAATTACTCAAACAAATTAATAATCATCTACTCTTATCAAAAATAGAATGTACCCTTGGGAGTTGGGCTATTTCCACCAGAAACCACCCATTGTAGAATAAATTTACTCTCATTACACTTGCTCAAGAGGATCAGTACCAGCAGAAGTTTCAAATAAGAAAAAGGAAAAAAGCCAACAGTTATATTTGCATCAGAATTCATCATACATCATGATATAATTCTTGCAATGTTGGGGTTGAATTATAATTGAGAAACATTACAAAATACCAGTAATGTCAATGTTAATGCTTTATGATATTAATAAGTACTTCATTGCTTGTGTCAGTGATGGCCCTTCAACCTGGAGGGATATGAAGGTCATTCAGAACACTGCCTACATAGTGTCAGAAGACTCTGGCCATGGACTCCAGGTACTGTATTTTGATTATAGTAACTGGCCAGACTGCGATTTCGCAACATTGCTCTATAGAAAGTAGGTCAATTACTGTGCCCGTTGAATTCAACATAGTGGCAAACAAAATATTATTTAAATATGGTGTTATTTAGGACTGTTAAGCATGGATTGTCGTTTTGGACTCTAATGGCTGATAGAAATTGATATTCACTGGTCGATTTCTTGCTCCCCATCAGGACCGTTGCTCCGTCCGAAATCTGGTAGACCCTCAGTGCATTCGCCCTTCTCTAGGTGCCCCTAGTATCAGGAGACCATAGGAGACTGGTCAATGGCTCTTTCAAAAAGTTGTATTGTATTTCTTTATTTTTAGGTCTTTGACTTGGAACGACTACGATCGATGACATCTTTTGAATTCGTTGAGGCAGATGTTCTGTACTCTGAATTTGGTAATGCGCATAACATAGTTGCAAATGAAGACACTAAATTCCTCTATGTTGTTGGAGCTACACAAGGATCCTACCCTGGCAGCTGCAGTGGTTAGTTGATGGATAATCATAAAACAAATAAGTACAATATTACAGTTAATATTACAGTTTATTTGGATAATATGAAAGTGTAAAAGAGACATAGTGTTGCGTGTTATGAGCTCAAAATTCATGCACATTAATTTTTACTCATTTTGTGCTTACCTCGTGACGGAATGTGCTGAGAAGAGCAGGCAAAATTACTGAAATGGAGCGCTTAGTTAGCATGCAGTTCCCATGAAATTAGCACGCCGTTCAAACGAAATTACTACACAGTTAATGCTAAATTAGAGTGAAGTTCACTCAAAGTTAATATGCAATTTACGTGCATTTCATACCTCGAACACACATTGCGATGCCCCTTTTCTAGTATATATCTACATTAATATCTGGAAAATTATGGCCTTATGGAAGAATGCTTCTCTGGGAGGCCATTTTGTCTGGCTTACTATATCTTAAAGAATACTAGCAGCGGTAGAAAAAATAACCAGTGTTTCATTATCTCTTTCTTATTATTTTTCAAAAAACTTTTCCCACAGGTGGCCTCCATGTCATTGATGTATCCGATCGCCTTCAACCCAAATTTGCCGGATGCTTCCCGGATGACGGTTACGTCCATGATGCCCAGTGTGTGATTTACGACGGTCCAGACCAACGTTACAAGGGACATGAGATCTGCTTCTGTTACAATGAGGACACTTTTACTATTGTTGATGTGTCTGACAAGAGTTTGATGACCCTCGTCTCCAAGAAGGGTTACACTGGCAGCATGTACACCCACCAGGTAATCTAGACAGATAGATAGACAGATAGATAGATAGACAGACAGATAGATAGATAGATAGATAGATTACTTTCATTTAATAGATTTAACATTGATGTCGAAAAGGCGTGCTAAGTTTTAATTCAATGTCTCTTTGGCTATCAATTTGTTTGCTTGTCAGCCACTCTTCCATTATATCAAGCCCTTGTTAGTAGCTACGCAACCACACTCTAGTTATTTTTTTCTAGCTCTCCCATACCAGTGATGTGAATAACGTTTTCGATTAACATGTTATTAGAGCAGATTTCCTGAGTTGAACTAAACAACAGAGGCTCGTAATTTGAATCCAGTCTGGCAGGAATCCACTTGGATAAGGTAGTCCCTCAACCAATAGGGTGTCCATTGGAGTTTAGTTCTAATTCTATAAAATCTTATTTAAATATGACATGAATCACTCATTCCAAAATTTAAAATTTTTGCTTTTCAGGGTTGGATCACTGAAGACCATGCTTTAGTCCTGCTTGATGATGAACTTGACGAATACCTCCAAGCTAACACCAAGACTTACTTGTGGGATGTAACAGACTTGAGAGAACCAGTACTGAAACACCGATATGCATCATCTAAAACTGCAATTGATCACAACCAATACATCAAGGATGGCTTCACTTACCAGGTGAGCTGGAATAAGAGTATTATTAAAATATATGTCAATTGCGGTTGTTAGAAATATCAGTTAATGTAGCTATTATAATAGGATTCAAAACGAACGTCCATGGATGTGTTCTCCGGCGACATCTTAAGTACTTGACATAGAGCAGCACCAAATGGGCAAAAATGTTAGCAATACGTAAAACTTATCTCTGTAAAAATTAACTTCAAATTTTCCAATAATACTTCTTTGTGCTGTTCACTGTGACCACGGCAGATGGCTATATGTAAAGATGACAAGGCGGCAAAAACTAAAAAACATTTTTGGAAAAGCCATTGCAAAGTTGAGGTTTAACTCATTGCTAATTAGGTTTCTGTCCATAATGTGCTAGCCCAGTCAGTTGCTAGATTGAAGAGTCATATACTAAAATTGGGGTTTAATTTGTTGCTTAGGCTTCTGTCCATTAAGTGCTGCCTCATACCATGTGTGGAACTAATAAACTATACTGTAAATCAGGTTGTCAGGAAGAAGTCTGACTCAATAATTTTAACCTGTTTTAAATTTAATATTTCAGAAAGAGAAATCATAACATCCTTCATTGCACCTTTTCTTTTTCTAACCCTGCAGGCAAACTACCAAGCCGGTCTTCGCATCTTGGCAGTCGATCAGGAAAATTTTGACTTGAACGAAGTTGGCTACCTGGATGTGTTTCCGGAAGAAACCAAAGTCCGCTTCAATGGGGCGTGGTCTGTCTATCCCTACTACCCATCAGGTGAATTTATATAATAATTTTTATATTGTATTTTATTGGTCAATTAGGCCAGTGAGCCTTATTTTATCGAAAAACAGACAATGAGCAGATGAAGTAGCTTGTAACAAGCACTCTTTTAATCAAAATTTGGCAAAAGCAAGGTCTTTTTAGTAGTCCATAATAGTAAAATGTAAGTGGGGCTGGGCGTGTACATATTTGATGGCATCTGTGATTGTTCATTGGGTTATGTTATTAATCTGTCTTTATTTGATTTCTCCTGACCACTTACTGACCACTTACTGACAACTTACTGATCACTTACTGATCACTTGCTGATCCCACTGATCACTTGCTGATCACTTGCTGATCACTTACTGACTGATTGTTATCATTTATATAACATTCATTCATACATTTGTACACGTCATGGAATTAAAAATATATGGCTAAAAATACATGATTGAAAAATTATTTGTGTGTAATCCTTTGAATTATTACTATGTTATTCAGTAAAGTCTGACATTCATAAGTTTCTCTGTTTAAAGGTATCGTAGTGATCAGTTCTATCGACTACGGTCTCTTTGTGGTTCGTCCTGACTACGATGCTTTGAATGCTCAAGCAAAGAAGACATACGCCGAACAGAGCCGATCTCGTGAACTTATCAAGACCTCTGCAAAATGCCCTCAATTTGAAGAGTTTAAGGAATGCGAAGCTCCAACTTGTTAAAAGACATTTTGTTATCAGAAGTTTCCCCATGATGACTGATCAAAAACCAACCCAACTATCATAATGACAAATTGCATGTACTTTAAGCCAGAACTATTATTCATATAAAAAGCTAATGAATTAAAATCAATTGCATGGTAACAACAAATGTATTATAGACACATATTCCTTATAGTCCACAGTCTGTGTTTTGTATAAGTAAGAGATCTCGAGGGCCCGCAGATTTTGGAATGGGGTGAGGCTACCATCAGAAGGATATCTTATTGGAATGAAGTACAGTTCAGCTAGAGCCACAAACTACATATTATATAAGGTTGGACATTTATCAGACTCCTGTGTTGGCCACTTGAGTGCATGTTGCATTATGTATTTGATTAATACTGAATATCAAATTTCTGTATTATTGCCAAATAAAGAACAGTTTAACACTTCTAAGTGTTACACTACCTTACTATATGATGACACAATGACTTGAGGAAATAAAATTATATACAAACAAGAACTGACTGAGATGATAGGAAGCTGGAGTTGAATAGGAGAAAGTAAGGAGAACTGGGCCGGCGGGACTGGACCACCCTTCCTACGGCTAAAAGTAGTATTGATATTACCCTGAAATTGGGTCACATGACTCCAAAGTGACTATAAGTGAATGTCTGAAAGTAAGAAACCATTTGAGATATTTCTGTGTCTGATAAAGTAAAAAAAAAATTGTTTTAGGTGTCATTAAGTAAAATTTCCACTATGTATACAATTATTCATTGACAAAAACCAATAGAGAATAGGTTAGAAATAAACATATTGTTATAATTAGCACACAATTAGAGTACAATCATGTGACTGTAGTGTTGTTCTCGCCATGTGGAAAAATATGGTAGTCGTTTCTTCAAAGCAAGAGCTTTGGGGAGAATTGGGCCACCTCATGGGGTGAACTGGGCCCCTGTCCTAGGCCTCCCTCTGTTAGAAAATACAGTCAAAATATTTGATAAGGAAATCATAAACCACCTGGCTTAGAAAGTATCCTTAACACTAGCTTACACATAGAAAATGAAAAGGAAAAATATAATCTTAACTATGTCACATCATAGTAATGGCTTTCAATACAGTTTGGTTAAACCCATGCTTAATTTTTCAGATTTTAAATTATTCAAGCCCTTGAATTGGTTGATAGATGTATCTGAAATGGACAATGGTGATATTCAACTAACCATACACATAAACCACAAAGTATTGCTACAAAAGCTCCATTATTACGGAATAAGAGGCAAAGCCTTGACCCTATTCAAAAGCTATCTCTTAAACAGAAAACAATATGTACAGTGCAATGAAACATATTCAGAATACATCACGGTAACAACCGGTGTGCCCCAAGGGTCAATATTAGGACTGTTGCTTTTCATCATTTATATAAATGATATATATAGATACTTACTGTGCAATCTTTTATGCAGATGATCAAAGCTCTTTCAAAGCTTTAAGTTTGTCTAAAAATGTAATTGAACCATCTGCCACAATCCTGAACACAACTTCAAAACATACATACTTGGCTACAAATTGTCACTAAATTATGAAGAAAAAAAAAATGCTATTCACCACTGCCAACAAACCCATCAAGCTGATAAAATCTACAAAACAATAGGCATACTGACAAAACTGAAACATACACTTCCTCTACATACACTCAAAATTATATACAATTCTTCAATAAATGGCTATTGAACTGTTTGAACAAATAGACTATTAAAGCTACAGAAGAAAGCCCTCAGAATAATTACAAACTCTGTATATAATGCTCACACACATATAAGTTTA
Organism: Alitta virens; assembly: GCA_932294295.1. NCBI lineage: Eukaryota > Metazoa > Annelida > Polychaeta > Phyllodocida > Nereididae > Alitta > Alitta virens. The sequence continues at coordinate 38,055,000 of OW028583.1, forward strand.
CAAAAATTTCCTCCCAGATTATTTTATCTCCACATTGAAAATTATGCATCAGCAAGAACCCATAACTTCCACACAAGAAATTGATTATACCTGACACATAAAGTAAAACAAACGTTTGCTGAAAAGAGCATCAGATATCAACTGCAAATTATTCTTAACAAAACTCCTCATAACATACGTGAAAAAATAGTACACGTATGGAAACATTGGTTATTTATTGTACATAAAAAAATTGGCTTTGGGACAAATACAAAACTGATTGTACAGTAGAAGATTGCTATATATGTCAACTAAATGGTACTGTGTAACACGCTATATTTCACACTTTTTTTCATTTCATTGTTATTTCATCATTGTAATTGTCAATTTAGCAGGCCTATTTCAACTACATTTAATCGTTTGTCAAATTTCATAAGACAGTGATTTACAGTTGTACAGCAGCTAAAGTTAAGATATATTAAATGCTACATTTTTGCGATTATACAAAAATCTTAAAATCCTGCAAATTTCCAAAGGAGCTTTGATTAGACTTTACAGATTTAAACCAAGATGACGTTCAAATGTTACAATGATAAATTAAACCATATAAAGCTGTATTCATACTGTATTTAAAGTTTTCATCTGAAATTAATGTAATTTTGGGCTTTTTTGTTAACCGTGTTTTCATATTAAAGCTCTGTTCTTTCAATGCAGTGATGTTTGTTGATTATTCTTTATGAAAACATTAATCATATAAAATGTTAATCATTGTTCCAGTTTTTTCAGTTTGTCATTAACTGACAGGAGAGGCTCAGTTCTCCTACCCCCATTGGACAGTTCTCCTTATCGGAGGAAGAACTGGGCCTTTTCTGAAATATAATTTTCTCTTTATACAAGAAATGGCTGAGAATTCTTTCAGCCAACTGACACTATTATAGGAATGATTAAAGTATAATTTAGAAAGGACAAAAGCGACTTTGCTTTATTACTTAAATCAGCAATAATTAAAACGTTATAATTGGCCCAGTTCTCCTTCCCCTACATCGTCGCTTGAATATATTTGTGAACTTTTTTTAAAGGCCACTATGAATATCGCCTTGCAGTTAAGTTACTGCACTCAACAGTGATTATTACTATGTGTGCATGTTAACAAAACTAATTGTTCTTTTGAGATTAACGTGCCAAGTTAGCTCAGTTGGTTGAGTGTATGCCATGTGAAGCTGTCCTTCTGGGACTTGGGTTCAAGTTCACTCTGCACTTATAATTATTACTATCAGATGAAAAACAATTATAACTTAATTTTTCTTTAATTTGTAATGAAAATATGGTAACCCTTGCCAACAAAAAGTTGATATTAATCGTTGAAATATCACACATCAAGACATCCAGAGAGTTCCACCTTACTGATCCACAAATATACATAAATTACATGGTAAAGTTGTATAAAAGTGATTTCACTATACCAGCTTATTAATTTTGAATAATTATACCAAGACAAAACAACCTTATTCCCGTGCAACTGGCTGGTATAGTGGTTAGGGTGTAGGACTCTTAGGTATAGGTTAGGAAGGAATTTAGAACATAGGGTTCAAACCCAGCTGACAGGTAGCCATTATGGCAGTATGACTGCATTGACTTGACTGCATTGACTTGATTAATTTGATTGACTTGACTTGACTGCATTGACTTGACTGCATTGACTTGACAGTAACTGAGCACAGCAGAGTATACTATGAGCATCTAGTAAAAATGACTATTTATGAGAAAGGTGGCCATTTAAATATGATTCGAGATTTGTATGTTTTTACATTTTATAATAATAAAAAAAATAATAATACTTTTATTACTACTGGGTATCCCTATGCACTGGACATTTATACATTCAAAGCAAGGCTGAAGACCTTTTTTTATTTAAACAATATAACTATGATTGACACCATCCTTTTATACTATATAATTTTTTTTACATTATTATATATATATTTCAAAGACTCTATTTTTGTTTTATCTTATACCATTTACTTTTTGTTTTTCCTACTGTTATTTATGGTTTTACTCTGTACAAAATTAATTATTATAATTATTATTATTATAAGTTAAATAAAACCAAATGGAAAACTTAAATAGTTCATAAAAAGTTCTATTCAGATAAGTTTATAGCCCACTTTTAAAAATTGCAGACAGTCACGGCTCTGAGGCTGCTGGGAAGCTGATTTAGGCACATTACATATGTGCATGTGCACATGTTTGTTTTAACACAAGAAAAAGCATGCAGTAGATATAAATTGGGTTTTATAAGATGCTTGTATAATATGTAGACATTCGCTGAGGGTCTTGCTGCACCGCAGCCTATGTTTTTATAAGGCCAAGCCCCTGGTGGAAAAGTAAACCACAGCGCTTGTAGTGCCCTCTGGTATTATTGCCCAAACTAAATATTTTTGGCATTTGTCGTGGTTTTGGAGGCGTAATATTTCTTCCGAGAAAAGCAACTTTATTCCTGCAAATTATACAAACAAATATTCGTAACAAAATTATTCTCAAATTTTTTTCTGGACGAAAATATATCTTGCGACCTTTGCCTCCACGACAGATTCTACAGGGCAAACAGAAAAATGGCTTTGAGAGCGGCACGGTTCTGTCAAAATTTCAGGGTACTAAGGTAAATCCTCACAATGACACGGCTGTGTGAATTTGAAATAATGCAAAGTAATGTAGTTTTAGAGTACGACTATTGTCTCGGAGCTGCAGACCACTGACAAAGTCATAGAACTCCGAACTCGCAAATGTCACGCCGGTGCGCAAATGTCAAACTCAAAGAGCTGATTTTGCTACTGCTAAAATAAAGAGCGATAAAAATTCAGGTATTGACAATTGGTGTAGTCGATACACCAATTGTCAATACCTGCATTTTTATCGCTCTTTATGTCAAAAACTTTAATTGGAAGACACCTTTCGAAGTCAGTTCATTTCCACCAATTCTAGCAAGTACCCGAGGGCTGACCCATTAGTCGTGGTGTATACTCTACATAATGTACAATTTAACTATATTTGTAGGCAGTATTGTATTGCAACAGTTTGTATGTTCAGGAGTCAGGTAAATTAAAAATTGCTTAGGAGGACCCATTCAGTCACTATGAAGTTTGTAACTTGTAAGAATATGTACATGCTTAACCATACCACAATTGTCATGCATGGATTCTGTACTTTAATAGGTAAATCATTGTATTTAATTAATAGCAAAATCATTGTATTTTTGTGACATAAATGCCCATACTTTATTTTGATTGTGTACATTTCAGTCAAGTACGCCTCATGAGTGGCGGTGGCGAATGGGGTTCTGGCAAAGGAAAGGTAATTATACTTCAGTGCTGTTATCTTTCAAAATCACCTAGTGAATATGAAACTAAAAGTTTGGTCAAATTAACTCATTTACATATATGCATTCAATTACCTTGCTATTAAAAATTTACTTTTTTTCTATCAGGGTGGCGGCTCCGGTGGAAGCATCAGGTGAAGTATTTTATACAATGCTTTAATATAAGTAGAGTTAATTAAAGATTCCAAAGTTGCCAGTCGTGTAAATAACATTTGTTGACACTTAATTTTTCATTAAATTTTGGTGCTTGTTGTATGGTTAGACAGTAAGAAGCTGGGTTGGGTGCAAATGTCACATGCTCATTTAGATGTTTTCGTTCAAATTTCAACACATTTGCATTTTTAAAACTGAAAACATTTGCATTTGGCTAAAAAACATTTGCATTTTTCAAATGACTTTTATATAGGCACATACTAATATCCTAAGTTATATATTACACATTTGATAAACAACTTTATTACTAAAAAGTCTTCACAAAATAATGAAAAGGTAGCATTTATTGTACAGGTTATTACCAATTTTGCTCAAATTGCATTGCACAAACCATGGAGTGTCACCTCCCAGCTTTAAACTGCATTTAACAATTACTCAATCATTAACAGATGTATATATAATTAAATTTTCTAAGATTATTATCTGCTATTAAAGTGTGCATTATATTATATTGAAACACTTTTTGAGTACACATCATGTCAGACATTTACCCCATGCATGATGTCTTGTGTTACCTATTCAATAATCTATCGGACTCTTAATTATAACATATTTTTAAAGTATTAATTTTTCTACCTCTTATCTAATATCACTTATCTTATCTCATTAAAATTATGCATTTTATTTTAACTATTTATTTTATTGTATGGTTTGATGAAATTTCTCTGTACAAAGAGGTTAAATAACTGCTCTATATATTATAATGTTTTATCTTTTTTGTGAAAGGTTAGAAATCCAATTAAGTCTCTCATGCTAAATATGAACACAATAGAGTAGGGGGATTTCCCTTCTACTGACTATGTCACCCTTTCTTATGTAATTCCTAACAATAAGGGCTCAGCAAAACTTGTTTAATTGACCTAGATAGTACATGTAATTGACCTAGATCTACATAGAACTATTTTGCCGATTAAGCATGATGGCTTTGTTTAAACACCCAGTGAAACTAAGTAAAATATCAGGTGCAATACTTGAATACTACAGATTACATTAAAAAACCTGTATACGCATGTCAATGTTTGAATATTGTTGACCACATTACCTAAACATAAAATTATATTCACTGCAAAATTATGTAGCATTTATGAATAAATGACTGAATGAATTATGTCAGCATCTTCAACACAAAGCTTTTATTATAGAGGAAGCCACAAGTACATTTCAATGACTACAAATATAATATTATAGTCCATGGCAAAATAAATGTACCTTATGATCTGACAGCATCCCTTTAAGAGTTCAATACAAAATGAAAGTTAATATCAATTCTGGTATTGCATTTAATTCAAAATGTTAGTCAATATCAATCCAGTATTGCATTTAATTCCATTATTTTCTTTTATAGAAAGATTAGCTAGGTTATAGAAAGATTAGCTAGGTATATTCACTGTTCTTTCTGCTTTCAGGACCAGTGACTGAGTTTTGTGTTGACGTCATGTCTTATGGCAATTTTTTTGCTGTCACAAACCAATATCTGCCACGTCCAATATCCTGATCTCTCTAGTGATAATAGAAATTCAGATTGTGACCATAGTTCTGTGTGGTATAGTTTCATTGACACTTAAAGCGTATTGTAAATAAATACCCGAAAAATAATTAAATGGAAAAATTTTAATATATAATAGATACGTTTCACTTTTGATGATAATATCAAACTACAGGTATCACAAATTTTTTTGGCCACTTCCCTTCAAAAATATCTCAAATTTTAGTTGTAATTCTTAATACCTTTTTTCTGGTTTATTTGAACCCAAGCCAGCATATAATACATGTATATTGTATTGTTTTGGTCAGACATCTGAAAATTATCAAATGCATTTGCATTTGCATTTAAATGTGTTTCTAAAATTAGACATTTGCATTGGAAACCATGTGAAACATTTGTATTTGCATTTAAATGCGTTTGGTCGCATTTGTACCTAACCCTGGTAAGAAGTATTGAGTTTTCCTGTAAAAGCACTGTAATTAGTTCTTAATCTTTAGATTATTTCATAACCTTCATTGTTTGTTTCCATGGCAACAGAGATGCTGGAGGTGCTTTTGGCAAGATGGAAGCTGCTCATGAAGAGCAATATTTTCGTCAATTGGTATATATTTATTAATTTCATATCGATCGTGCTTCTGAACTGCAGATTATATCTAGTTCAGTTCATTAAAGAAATTATGAAAAAGAAATAATACAAACTTGCCTTTTTAAGTTATTTTCAACAGCTATTGATATGATCGTTTGCAGCAACAGGAACAGTTGGCTTCTCTGAAGAAGTCGGTAAAAGAATCTATTGAATTCCACGTGGAACAGATTGAAGACCACGAGGTATGCATGTGAAAAATAACTCTTTCTTCGCATAGTTCCAAAATAGAATTTTTGTTTTCAGCAGATTACACTTTTAACTATTTGAAGTAAATTTTGTGAAAAAGAAGCATCGTATGATTCAGTCACATGAGTCGGCTCATTTAGAGTTATTGTTTATGGCTTTGTACTGTTACGGATTCACTGCATTTGTCTTTCTATTTGCAAATTATTGGTTATTTCTGTGTATAATACAAAAGTATTACTTAGAGGTTGACTGCATTCATGAAGTTTATATTTTCCTTTTGGTCTGTGTAATTATTAATACCTCATGAATTTATTATTTATAGCAAAGAATGATAATTTTGTGAATTGTTTTTGCATTAATGAATGAGGTTCTCATGAATCCTGTTTTCACCATTTCAGAAAGCCATTCGAAAACACAAAGAGAAGGTTGCAGAATTGGAGAGAATTGCAAAGAAGGATTAAATTTAATTGTACTTAATTAAATGAATAGAGCTATAATGTAAGAACCTCCTAATTGCTGTTGTTCATGTTGGTCCTAAACGTGAGAAGTTTGTTATGAAAGAACTTCTCATGGTTAGAAGCGATTGAAATAAACTTTTCTTTACACATTTAAAGTGTCGTCTTGATTCATTATGATGACGGTGAAAGGTTATGTATTGGAAGCTGTGAATTTCATTTAAGTCATAAAGAGGCTTGAGGTTACAAGAAACATATTCTGTGATTACTGTCACAGGAGCTCCGTGAGTTGATGTCACAGTATTTCTGAAATGCGCCGTGTCTATGTAAGCAGTTAGGTATTCTTTGATGCCACAATTCGATGGTTATTGCGATGACCTGCTGCATTTTTCCACCTTTGTATAAGCAATATCTCCGTATGTATTGATTCTAGGATGTGCAATTAATAGAGATTATGCTTTGGGGGAGACCTTGAGCTAATTTTGAGGTCACATGGGTCAAATCATTCCAAACCTTGTAGAAATGATAATTTAAAATGTGTTGATGCTAGCATCATATGCAATCTTCAGGGATAATGCCTAAGGGAAAGACCTTGGAAAAGTTTGAAGATAGGTGACTTGGACCTTTTTTTTAGGTAATGGGTCAAAACCCCAAACGAACCTTGTAGTAAATGCTGAATTTTTTAAGTTGATGCTCAACATTGTGCAAACTAATAGTGGGAGGACTCAATTTACAAACCATCGCATGACCCAAGTGCTTACTGTAGCTCATGTTAAACCGGTCTATGTGCATGTGCAGTGTTTGATTCACCTGAAGCCGCCCATTCAATATTGGCCAAGCCATCTAGACGGTCTACTATGTCGTGTGGTGGCCTAGCTCAGTGGTAGCGCGCTGGACTTCCAACCACTGGGTCCTGGAATCAATTCCTGGGCAAGCCTACGTTAGATGGCTGTTTCATCATCTCATTGAGGGCGGAGGCCTAGCTCAGAGGTAGCGCACTGGGCTTCCAACCGCTGGGTCCCGGGTTCGATTCCCGGTCGAGCCTAAGTTGGATGGCTGTTTCATCCTTCGTCTCATTGCCATGATCTCTGCCTGTCCTAATTAGCCCAATTGGTGCAGAAATACAGGACGTAAAGCCCTAATCACCCACCCACCCACTCATCATCTCATTGCCATGGTCTGCCTGTCCTAAATAGCCCATAAGGTGCAGAAATACAGGACATGAAGCCTCAATCCATCCACATCACATGACTGGATATGAACGGTCTGTCTCGATATCAATTCACTGCATGTTGGCTGGGCCACAAACTAACTCAGACATTGCGCAAATCAAGACAATATGTTTAGGCGAGAGACCTTGGAAGATTTCAAATATATTGGAATGACCTATTTTTAAGGCTATATATGGCTCAAAACCATTTGGAATCTTGAAAATATGTAGGATCATCCAATCAAAAGGGCCTATGCCTGAAGGGGAGACCTTGAATTAGGTTGAATTTATACAGATGGCCAATTGGGCAGGTTTGATTTTCTGAAGTTCTTGAAATGAAAATAAAGTCACACAGCCACACTTTAATTTTTAAATTTGAGAATTTACTTCCTCAAAATAATACTTCTAATACATACATGAAATCTTTGATATTATAATGTCCTTAGACATGGTATCTTATACAATGTTAAAAAATTAAAAAATACTAACATCTCTATAATAATAATAACATTCACGTAAACATAATAAACTATACTTTGGCAATAGCAGTTAATTACAGCAATACATTAACTGAGACCTTAAAATCGGATGCAATTTAAGCACTACAAAATATATAAATAATTACAGTTCGTCATAAGTGAAAACAAAAATTCATGCAAGTATAAAAATGCAAATATATTGTGCAGAATTTGTAAATTGTGCAAAAATTTGATTATCAGACATATCGTCCTAATATAATTTATTGATTATATGCATAAAAATACTAATTGTATAATAAAAATTATGAAAGACGTGATATGACATAATATCAAATATATTTAAGTGTTGTAGCCTTTCAAATATTCATTGGTAAAACTGCGGTACGACAACAAATATGTTTTACAGTAGATGTAGTATAGTGTTCCATTGTAATACCGTGAGGTTGTATTACCGTGATCTTTACCGCTAGATGGCGTACAGTGACGGACAGGTGCTGCCATCTTTGAAAGTTTGCATTAAAGATGCTTATCATAAAAAAATCATGTTGCTGGTAAGTTTCAATAGACTTGAGCACGGTAATACAACCTCATGGTAATACAACAGATCACTCTATACCTTGCACAACTTTTTATAAGGTCTACGCCACAACATAGCAAAGATACGAGACAGAATAACAATATTGCACCTAGTTAATTTTTCAAGCAAGACCTTTTATCTTTAATTCCTAAAATAAACAACCAGTGTTTAATGCAGATTCAAAATATATGGCTCCAAGCATCGATGAGAGATAAATGAATAATCTGAATATTAATATCCCTGGGTAGAATATGCAGTTCCATATGTGTTCCTGATTTTAGTGACAGGCAGATGTCAGTGGGTTACGTTTCTTTGAAGAAATACTAAAGCTCATTATCGTCAAAACTCTACATCTGGAGCTGGAAAGGATGCAGGAAAAAAGTCAATTTTTAAAGAATTCACAAATGACTGATCGTATCTAAGTACAAGTTGGTCAGCCCAACAGGGGGGTAGCGACCCAGGTAGGTCTTATGGCTATGCTCCTGGTCTGTTGTGATCATGTTTTTTTTATGGGTTATAATGTTTTTTTTATGGGTTATCTGTATTATTATGTTCCATATATGTAGATCTGTCACATATCGGACAAATAAACTGTATTTAGTCTCCCTGAGCTTGAAAATCTCGGGCCTGCTTATGGTAATGTTGGTTAAACAACATTATGGATATAAAGGGAAAATATACAAAGATTCTAGAACACATTCTGATATTATTACACATGTTACAATGATATAAAATGTACTTACGAGGATGGTGTCCATCATAGATATAAACAATTCCACTACCCGGGTGGCTCAATTTTTCATGGCTTCCATTCATGACTGGATTGTCTACATATAATTGGTTGGGATACAGTGTGCCATATACTTCATTTACTGCAATGGAGTTTCAAAAAATAAGACATAATCAATATTGGTGAAGTGTTTGCCTGTTAACTGCAAAATCAACGGTTCGAATCCCCATGGAAGAACTAAGCAGATCCTCTGCATCTTTTTGCTCTCTCCAACCATATGTTATAAGGCAGCCAAAAGTGTACAAGTAGCACCACATGCTGTGATGACGCTCGTCTGGTTTGTATGCATACAGGGTTGCTATTTTGTCACAACATGCAAACCCATTGCCAAACATAAATTATGTAGCATTTTAACCGATTATGGTTAATTACCATCATGGGGCCCATGGGAACCATAAAAGTGTGAAAACAAGATGGTAACACCCTGTAGAGTATGCAAACCAAATTCGAAGCAAATCAAATCCGATCATCCAAAAAGAAGTTATAGCATTTACTCCATCATAGGTAATTACTCCACGACAACCTAAAAAAAGTATTGCAACGTTGATGGTAACACCCTGTAGAGTATGCAAACCAAATTCGAAGCAAATCAAATCCGATCATCCAAAAAGAAGTTATAGCATTTACTCCATCATAGGTAATTACTCCACGACAACCTAAAAAAAGTATTGCAACGTTGATGGTAACACCCTGTAACTTCCCCGAACTTTGGTGAAGATCCAATTACCCTAACATAACACATTTTACCCCTTATTTGGCTACCCTTAGGCAAGTATAGACGTTTTAGAACCTCAACCCTAAAAGACATCCCTATGCTATGTTCTTCACTCATAGAAAAGCTCAATGTAAGACCTTAACATAAGGAGCTAACTGCACAACGCCAACAATACAAACACACCAACTGAGTGATGACAATATCTTCTCTGTTAGACAAACTAAAATGAGAGACAAATATGCCCTGATGTTACCTTTTGATTGAGCATCTTGAGTCGATGATGCAGCGTATTGAGATTTCCTCTCCTCCTCATCCTTCCTGTAGCGAATTAGTAAGTAGATCTTGCGAACGAATATACAAAGTAGCAAGAGGGTCGCATTCAGTAGTAATCCAATCGCTAGGGCTGGTTCTCTGTAGACTCTCTGAAAAGTAAGGTTACAGACATTGTAAATTGATGGTGCCATTCAATGATGGTAATCTGAGTCTATAAGGTGGCCAGTAAATGAAATAACCCACTCAGGAGGTTGTTTTGTAAAATAGGTTATAATCACTAACAGAGGCTGGTGTGTCAAGACAGAGAAGAAACAAAGGTGGAGCATTCAAATTATTTTGCGAGGGTCTTGCGTACAGAATCTAGGTCATATGTGGCTCTAAATCAGGTCTGCGACCATTTGCAGTCAGTCAGGGGCCTTCTGGGCCTCAGGAATTTGCTGAATAAACCAAGTGAGTTCCTCTGCATAGCCTACATTCTGTCCCCATAACAGTCGCGGCTGTATTCAAGTCCGAAAATTATATTATAACAGGCAAAAATGAGACAATAACCACTATGTTGATGACTCAAAAAGTAGGAAATGTTGTGGTCTTGCTGTTACTAAAGAATCAGACGTTTAAATTAAGTGTAGTGAGAGCATCGGACCTTTGAATGAGACCAGGTCAATTTGCTCAGCACACGAGCGACACCTTCTTAATCCACGCAATGATGCTACCTTGATTGCGTCTGTGGTATAACCGTACAACTCAAGACATATCATTGTGTCTCCCTTTGGCAGCTGGTTGCATAAACTGACTAAGTACGAGACTAGTAGCATATTTAGTGTATTCACAATAGCAATGGTGCGAGTGGCTTGCATTTTAAATGTGTAAAGGCCTCAACAACATAGGGTGTTAAAGGAATAAAAGATGGCTGTTGCGGCAGGCATTGAGTTGCGCATCGCATCTAAGTAGACAAAATCTTCTACTCAGGAAAGACTTTGCAACATTATCACACTGAAAAAATGCTCTTAAATTTTGTTCACAAAATACTACCTCTGTCATGGTAGTGATGACGGCCCATGCAATCCAGATGCCTATGGTGAAACAGGTAGCAATAAGGATCCAGCAAGATTCGCGATGGTTCTCCTCTGAATCCCAAGTTATGGCGGAGAACACTAAAGTAACGAGGATGAGCATCATGACGTAAATGAGAGACACAACTAACTCTTCATCGGAGTCTCCTGAGAAGGAGTCTAAACACCGAGGTAGCCCTTCTTCCGACAAGTAGGCCTGCAAAGAAAAATTTGTCATGGTAATAACTCACAATTAATTACATGTATTATCATTGTAATGACTCACAAGTTATTACATAAATGATCACGTTATCATTGTCATATCCTAAAAATGAGACTTCCAAATGTGTGCTTTTACCCTAACTACTTGGCTAGAATTTCTCCAAGCAATGTATTCATATATACAGGCTCGAAACTAACCAATATATCGATGTCAGGAACCAAAATCCACCACTCAGGAGTGTCACAACTTCCAATATGCTTTATTTTCAGAAGCACTTACACAAAGTGGTACAGTAGTTTTCAATTGAAGGAGCTTCATTCACTGAATCATTAGACCGTGGTTAGAGACAGATCATAAAGTAGATGAGGAGAAAATATCATAGCTCCAGAATGTGTGAAGTCATTAACTGGTGCATCACATGGTATTGGAAAAGCAAAAGCTTACAAAAATGAAAGTAGATATATAGAGATGACCAAATATAATTTCCAGAAACGAAACTGAGAGGTGTGGGACCCACAAAGGATGTTAAACGGTGTTTTAAAGAATGCTAAGCTTTATTCTCCTCTCAGTTCAGAGACGAGAGATCGATATTAAGAATATAAACTTTGAAATCTGAAGGTGACAAAGTGACCACGGTTTACCAAAACTGGAAGACGGGATCTGATCTATCATCTCTTCACATGACTTTGCACACTTTCCAAACAATGTTTTCTGTTTATATATATATATATACTTACCATCGGAGGTTTGAGGACCAACCACATAATGCCGATGATGACTTGCACCAAAATAAGGAAGAGAGCAATGAAGAAAAGACTAAAAGGATGAGCAATGCGCTCTCTTGATGGTGGGACGTATTCAGCAACATATGCTCCTAACCGCCAGTTATTGAGGACCTGGAAAAATCATAAAATTATTAGAAATCATAAATTTTAACCATAATTTAGTTAAACAACTCATCTCATCATTATGACTGCCTCTCTATCAACAGATTAAGTGACCATAGCAGCTTCTAGTCAGTGAAGCTGGTATAAGTGAACAAAATCTTTCCTGTCATTTCATAATATTATTTATTATTATATATTAATATGTATGGTTAGTCAATGGTAGTACATCAAATATTGTAGGAAAAATCACCATATATATATAGCATCTATTTTTCTTACTGGCTATGCTGACAGTTATTGGTATTTGAATATAAAAACTTACCTTTACTATCATACAGCTGAAACATATTGCGTAGACAAAACCAACACAAAATCTTCTAATGCCACAGACAGTGTCATTCGCATGGACGAGGTAGGCGAACACTAAGATGTACATGGAAAGTACTCCCAAGAGAAGTATGTATCCTAACACTGTGGTACCTCCTTTGAATGGGTAAAATATAGCCAGATAGATGAATGATGATATCGCACAGACAATGCCAACAGACGTCACTGCGGCAACAACAATGCCCCATGTTTGACGGAAATATTCGTTTTGATCAACTCCTTCTAAGTCTCCACTGACGCTTCCACCAGATTCAGCCCCTGGTCCACTTGGTGTGCCATTAATGAGGAGATGGTTGTGACAGAAACATGTGACCGTAGGACATCTTGACACAGGCGGTGTCGTCTTCTCGGTTCCGTACTCGTCATATGTCTGAAAGGCGGTGCTGTTTAGAGAGAGTGTTCTCAGAGTTACATTCCAAGTGCCAAGCTGAAAATAATATGAAAATGATTATTATATAGGGGAAAACTACCTTGATATGTTCCTGTGGTTAATGATTTCTTTTTAGAATTACCCGAAAATTAAGTTTCATTGTGTAATGAAACAAATGTATAGCTTTGCTGAACAAGTACCTTTAAGGAATTGGAAAGAAATTATTTGTCCTTTCATATTAAATGAAAGAGCAGCTGGACAATGCTTAAGAATTCTTGACTGTACTGGGTAATATCGACATCGGTAATGTTCTATGGACAGAAATTCCCATTGCTTTTATTGAAAGTGGACATTGTCACCGAGACTATGGTAAAAATCTGTATACTATGGGTAGGACAGTAGGCATGATAAACCATACTTATTGGTATGTCTTACCTTGTACTGAGTGTATAAGTTAACACTCTTATCATAATGGACATTGTTGATATCATAACCTAAACTTCCAGATCCATCAGGTAAGAAATTGAATTGGATGTTATTGACAAGTCTGGCCTCACGAAGAGAATTGTAGATGAGATTTCCTCTGTCCTCTTTACTGACCAAACAAGCTGCTAAGTCTTTAGTACCCTGGCATTCTTGGACATTAGCAGAAGCCTGGACAATCATATATGTTGCGAGAATCGTTTGATAAACTCCTGCAGGATCACCATCACTTTCAAGAAGATCAATACTTAATCGGTCACTATCTCTGCAAGGTCTGGTAAAATTCTGCTGAGGCCTTGATGAGTTTTCCAAACGGCATCCTAAAGTCTCCTGCCAGAATTCATCAAACCAATCATCAGGAATATTGCCATGATTAGCAACAGTCAAAGTGGTGAGATAATTCTTGAAATCTTCCATAGCCGAACTCTCTGGTTTACTGTGCGCTCTGAGAACTAGGGCTCCACGCGTAACATCTTGCAAACTCATAGGTAGGTCACTGACAGGGTCTACTCTGTCACTAATGATCCACTCAAATCTTTCTTCCTTTCCTGATGCCTTGACTGCTTGGAACAGGGTTTTTGTATCACTTGGATTGGTAAACAATACAACGACTCTTGAGCCAGCCACTTTGTCCAAATTCTTAACGATTTCCATAGGATTTTTCATGATGAAAGCCTTTGCAACACACATCGTTGCTCTTCTGTCATAAATATCATTCACTCTCTCCAAGAACATTTCAAAAGCTTCACGACCGAGAAGGTCATCACTGTAAACCACACTGACATAACCCAAGTTCAGATAGCTCAGTATCGTAGCCACTGCAAGAGCTTGCTGTTCCATCGATGATGTCATGCTTACTCGGTGACTTCGTTCTCTGACAAGTGAAGAACCTGGACCAATGTTAATGGTTGTCATCTTTCTTGGTGCAAGGATATCAGCTGCAGCTTTGGCATTGTCTTGACCCATGGCAAGGACCGAGATAAGATTAGCGGGATCAAGAACTTGTGAGCCTGAAATACCTTCACCAAGAAGGAGAGTGAAAGTGTCTTGAGTTACCCTGAGATGATTTGAACATGTATCCACAGCTACTCCACCAAGTTTTACATTTGATGGCAGCTGTAAACCACTTAGTTGTTTGTTGTTTATTTGATTGATGGCAAAGAAGAAGGCTAATGCACTCTGGAACCCACTGCGAGTATCCATATGTCCACATCTTAAAGTATCGGCATCTTGAGATTCGTGGACATCGAAAAATCCAACAACGTAAACATTGCTCTTATCTGTAGTCATGTATCTTGTTCTTAGCTTTCCGAAACTTGGACACTCGGAGCAATCGGAGGCTAGCTGACACCGAGACGACCAGCTGAGACTTAATGAAGAGGCAAGGCGCAAAAGATTGGAGTCATTGTAGCTACCAACCTGAAAAGCAACAAGAAGTTTATCATGTGTAAAAATCCAGATGAATTTCGAAATGAGATTGAGTACTCTTCACTATCAAATAATTCTGCATAGCAGTAAAATAGTTGGTTAGCAGCTACATACCGTCACATAATAAAAGCTTTGTCCTTGTAGTGCTTGTTGTACAGAATATATTTGGTATCCTTTGTTGCTTTCTCCATTGGCTTGGATTCTGAATTCCTGTTCAAAGAGAAAATATTAACAAAAATAAGTTATACTGGACATCAAAAGGATATATAAACCAAACTATGCTGCTAAAATGTGATAGTAAAGAATGCTGCTCAAGTTTTCATCTCAGAACGGTGATCTTGCTGCTGTTGTCTACTGCAGTATTAAATATTTTAAAATAATTTTGTCCATTATATACTATTTAGTAATAATGAAAGATTCTAACCTATATTGATATAAAATTGTAACAATCAATAAAAATAATTTATACAAGTAATGAATTATCAAAATGTATGCACCAAATTATTTGGGTATTTGTGATTTCTTACTTGTTGGTCAGTATCTTCAGTGATGCGAGGTTGCTTGATACCCTCCATGATACGTTGTCGTCTGTCTCCGGATCTTTTGTATGTTTCACAGACTCCGTTATATCCTTCACCACAGAGGCGCCAAAGGGCTTGGTCTATCCCCAAAGCTGTTGCATAAACTGCGTTGATTGTGTGCACAACATATGGATCAGATTCAAATTCTAATCCTTGCGTGACACCTCGAGTTGTGCTACTGCATGGGTTAGGGAAAGCGCCTGGCCCCGAAGTTAGGGAACATTGGTAAATTTGTTCATAGTACTCTGTGAACCAAGGGTTGCTTGTGTATGTACCAGGCTGCTTTCCTTCGAGATACTGCTGGAATTTAGGATTTTCATCCTGAGAAACTGCGAGTGTTAACGAGTCTTTAGCAGATGATGTTAAAGTAGTTAGGACATCTCGACGATCTGCCCATGTTTCTGAGCCTAAGAACCTCAAGTCATCTGTACTGGAAACCTGTTCCACGGCTTCCAAAAATTGCCTTACGACCTCTTGCTCAAGGAAAGTCACCACAACTGAAGCTCGTTTCTTTTTTAGTAAGGTAGAAACTGCATCTATGAGAGATGTTGGTGTGACTGATTTTATGTTTGGTATACTGACGTTTTGTGACACACATATTCCTTTAGCCATGGCCATGTCCATGAAGACCTGAGCACCCTCTTTGATGTTACCAGAGTCGGATACAACTACTTGAATGTATTCAACATTTTGGCGCTTAAGCAATGCAATCATTGCTCTTGCTCTCACTTCATCTGATGGTACTGTCCTAGCAAAGTAAGGAAATTTCTCCTGATCTTTAAAAGCAATGCTCATTGATCCATAGCTAACTTGAGGAATTGCTAAGATGGATAAAACTTCTGCAATGCGCTTTGATACATCACTGCCATATCCTCCGATATAGCCGTCTATTTGTTCAACCCGGATCTTAGCTCCTGAGTCATCTTTGAGATCTAGTATTCCTGAGTGTAAGTTTGCAATTAGGTTGCCAACTTTAGTTGGACTCATGCAAGCGTCTAATCCAATGCCTCCCAATCGCACTCCATTTAGTCGATCAGCGAAAATTCCTTGTTTTGAATTAACATATTCCAGTGCATAGTTGAATGCTTCTAAGAGCTGGAAGCCTTGATTGATGTTTATGGAACCACAAGTAAATGAGTTCTCTCCTTGTTTGTGGACATCAAAAATTCCTGAAATGAAATATACATCACATAAATTTCATGTGGAAACATACAAGACAAGAATGGATATCAACTAAGCGAAGCATTCATGTACGCCATTAATACAGTCAACATGGGCATGTATTGGGTGCAGTACTAGTAGCTAATTACATAATTACACCTTTCTAAAAGGTTCTCTTCCTAAGCTGAGGCTAGACTCCAATTCTAGTAATATGAGATAGATCTCATCGCAACTGCTTTTTGTACCTAGTTTCATATATTCATATTACCACATTTCTTACATTACTTATTCTTGTTTTTTATTAATTTACTTGTTTTGTATTATGTTTTTAGAGTTGCTTAGAAATTAAATAAATCTTTCAAACTCAACCCCAAAAGTATCAGCCATTTGCACATAATATACCTCAGTTCAATGCAACTGACATTATGAAATCACAAAACTGACCAGATGGTTTATATGCTCAAATGGCCAAGGTGTGAATAGAGGCTATTATATCATGGAAAATAATTTACATTGAATCGTTTCGTGTGCCTATGCGAACACATCAGAAATAGAATCAAACTTTCACTAACCAATTACATTTCTGTTTCTGTTTTCTGTTGTATATGCACACACTTTCGCTCACGTATACACAAACAGATCAATTTAAATATTGGTTTAAGCTGTGTGATATTGGAAAGACTTGTAATATGAGAATGGCCAGTCTACACCATACCAGCTTGTAGCTAACGACTATACTCACCACCAAGCAGTATATCACCGGGTATATAAGTGAACTTTTCTTGAGTATCCATAGAAGAATGGCACAAAAGACATCCATCAGGACATGTCACAGACAGATCAGAATACAATGTTTGAAGCGAAGTGTTGGTCAGTTGCAAGTTGCCATCCCCATATTCTCCCACCTGTGAATGTGAAATGTACTTAAAATGACATATGGAGACATCTCAGGGTATGCCTATGATGATATAGTCCTTCTGTTGTAGTAAATTATTTTTAATTGATCACCCATATGACCATTCACGCATTTTCCTGGAAGAAATTTCTGCAGAGAATGAGAAATGTTTTACGGTCGATGCCAACTCCAATGCAGCTTTGGCATTTTTTTCGTGGGAGGGAGGGGGTTCCTCCAAATGATGAAATGGTCTTAAATTTGGGTCAATTGTAATGCAAGGATTACACCCACTTGTAGGTCCCAACCTCAGTGGTTATCGTAGTGAGCAGGTCTTAGGAGGAGGTTCCATAGTACAGTGCAGTGTTTTGTAAATATTTCAATAAATTTCCTTGACAACGTATCTATTTTCACAATCAGCATATGAGATCCATCCACTTAAAGGTACAGTATTTCCTTATATATTTTGCTTTTAGCAGTCCACATATATATTCTACAAACATAATCAATAACTTTCACGACATTTTAGAATTTCAATCAATGGAGTTTTACTTGCAATGCTTTCAGGTAACACCTACCTTCTCAAATTTCCTATTGCGGAACAGACTTACATCGTAGGTACGTTCGTGTGCTTTGTTCTTGAAAGCAAACTTATTGCCAGTGACATCGTTGAAACTAACATTACTTAATCGCTGGTTGACCAGGACTCCAAGGTCAACTGACCGAGCTGTATCACATAAACCCTCAGAATTAGGTCCACAGAGGTTTGTAATGGTTTGATTGAGAGCTTGAGTTATGGCGTAGACGGCATTTATGGTTGTAGCAACTCCTGAATCTTGGCTGTATCTGGAAGCATAATTAGTTCATTCTGAGTAATTCGTTATTTTTAAGAGTGGAATGACTCACTTTGTTGGGTGCTCAAATTTGTTTATGTGATATATTTTTAAACTGGCATGATTTTTGGACAGTCGAGCAGCTCTATGTATTACTGCCAGAGGAGTGATACATAAGAAAATGCCTCAACATAAACTTAAAACAATTGGATCAACCCTTCAGGTCATTTATCATATTTTGTCAAACTTTGATCAGGAAAATTACTTACCTGTTTGCTGTGGTAACTGGTGTTGTCTCAACATTAACACAAGATCTTCTATATTTGTTGTTAGTTCCCAAATCACACTCCAACAACGCCTGATAATACTGAGAGAACCAAGGGTTGCGTTCATCGGCCATTGAATCTAAGGTTAGTGATGACATGTAATCATTGAACTCCTGGATATCTTCAGTGTGTGGTGTAACAGCTATTGAACGATTGGCTGTTTCAGGCAAGAGCACTTGTCCCCATCGGTGTGATGATAACAGTATGATAGACCTTGCGACGAAGCCGAGCGACTCCTTCGCAGTGACCAATTCGGAAGTGACTTGTTGATTTGCTAATACAACAGCAACTGGGCTTTTGGATGTTAGCATCCCTTTCACAGCATCCAGTGGTGATACAGACGAACCGATCTGATATGATGACAGGATACAGATGCCTTCTTGCACAGCTTTAGTGCGGAACATGTTGAACTGGTTACGTCCCTGAGTGTCACTTGAGTAGACAACTTGTACATACCTCCATCCGAGGTATTGAACAAGGCTCAACAATGCATTGGTACGACTATCATCTGTTGCAACAGTACGGAAGAAGTGCGTAGATGGATCATCAATGGAGTATGTACCAGAAGTGCTGCTGATGAACGGTGTTTGTGTGTGATTCAACAGAGAGTACAACTCTAAACTCAATGAATCTCCAGCAGCAGTCCACCCCACTACAGGTCCTCTGACTGGAAGAGATAATGCCCCTGAGTACACACTTGAAACTAGATTAGTTGCTCGCAGTGAACTTGAGCAGGCATCTAACACAAGTGCTCCTAGTTTGACTCCATTTAGCATCACTGGTGCAGTCCCCATGTTGACTGTATTAATGGCGTACATGAATGCTTCACTTAGTTGATATCCATTCTTGTCTCGTATGTTTCCACAGTTATATGCACCATCTCTAGACTCATGGATATTGAAGATACCGCCAATCGTCACATCACCCTTTGATATCAAGTTTGCCTGGTGACGATACATGTAGCCACAATCAGGACATATTGAACCCTTGCTACCATCGGCTGAACAGCGAGATGTAATGTACCGAATGGTATTAAGTCGACTTAAATCTACATTCATTTGGGAAGTCTCTGTTGAGTAGTCTCCAGCCTGAAATATAAAATATGACCAGTAAAAGTTAAAGGTTCAGTAACTGGGAAGTAAAAGGTTCTTCCAAAATTGTCTAATCAGATTAAGAAAATTTCTGAAAACCTTCTAATAGTATCATGACTGTACAAATTCATGAACTGCAGCATGTGGTTTTCAGTTTTTAAGATGTATCCTGAACAGTGTTTGTATGAGGCTTTGCATATACATAAATGATCATTTTACTGAACTTCCCAATATCCTATTCTTTTAAGCATTTTGCATTTGTAAGTTTAAAAATTGTGGTAAATTATAAAGTCAAACTTACCTTTAATTTATTGTTGCGATAAGCAAAGAAGTAATCAAATCCATTTGATCCTACTCCATCAAGAAGTCGAACAATGGTTCCAGTGTCATCTACGAAACTTGCATTGCGAATATTGGTGGAAATAACCTGAGCCCTGTTTGATGCCATCTTAAATGCATTGCATACTGTGGTGTAAGAAGACCCACAGTAATGACGTAATGCTCCATCAATGCCTTTCGCAACAGCAAGAATGGCATTAGCAACATAGATCGAGTTCGGATGCAGCATGAAGTCTTGGGCTGAAGTGATGGGAGTGTCTCGGACATCTTGACACTGTCTTGAGTAGCCTTTAGGAATATCTGGGTCAATGTAGCAGTTGAAAAGGCTCTCATACCATTCATTAAACCATGGATTAGCGTCCTCTGTTGAGGGAGACATGGAGCGGAGATAATTATTAAACATCTGGAAATTTGACGACCGTGGTATGATTGAGAGGACAGGGAAACGTAACTGTTGAATGAATGTTTCCATCATAGAAGATGTCATCAAGTCTCTCATTGCAATGACTGCATATTGAGTAGCACTACTTGTCTTGTTTAACTCTCTTAGGAAGTTTCTTGCATCTTCTGAATCCAGGTGGATGATGATAATATTTGCTAATTTGTTAGTTGTTACATTACCAGCAGTGGAAGCAGCATCATTATTTGAACCCACAGGGATGTTACTGAAACAGATATCATGCACTGCACCTTCCATCCTAAGCTTTTGACTAAATTCCATACTAGCTTGAGTTTCCCCATGGACTAATTGCATGTAAGACCATCCTACACGCTTAACCAAGGCAAGCAGAGCATTTATGGCATATCGATCATCTGGAACCAGTGAGCTATAGTAAGGAAATTGTTTACTAGCCAGTAAATGGCTCTGTGCTTTAAAGCCAGTGAGAGAAAACCCCAGTTGAGTAGACAATTCGGCTAAGGAAAGAGTTGTGGAGTCGGATGACGCGCCGGCAAATGCAACCGTCTTCATCGGGTTGATTTCATCATTGGACATATCCATGAATGATTTAGCTCCAGTTATGAAGTTAGACACTTCGTTTTCGGCCTTGCTTGTACTTGAGCAGTCGTCAAATATCATCGCTCCCAACTTGATACCACCTCGAAGAGTCCCGAGTGTTGATACACGGTTTACAGCATACAAGAAAGCTTGTACCAACTGAGCAGTACCATCTGTAGATATAGCACCACAGGTAAAGGGGTTGGAACCCATAGAATGTACTGACAACATCCCACCAATGACAATATCTCCATCGATATAGATGTGGTTCATGTCTGATTCCTGGCTCGATAAGCAGGTTCCGCATCCACTTGATGGGCATGGTGATAAAGAAGGAGTTTGAAGAGATTGTTGCCGACTTTCATCATACATGATAACACGGTCGTTGTATGCCAGCTTGCTGTCTTTGTAGGTCCACACCTAAATCCAAAGAGAGTTGTGAGTTAATTGCTTCACAGATATTTATTATATGTGAACTTCTCTGAATTTTCTTATCGTTTCAAATTTACTAAAAGTATGAAGTTTGAAATTTTGATTCCAGTTTTGACGTGTTGCTAGCGTTTGACTGCAAAGCGTGGGCAATAATGACTTTAAAAACAATCTGAATAGAAACAAACAATCGACTCTATTCACAACTCGGCCATTAGAACATACCTATGACCCCTGTTTCAGTGCATTTGACCAGTATAAACATAATTATCAAAACAATTGTGACTCAGACTAATGTCCATTGTGGACAATGGGCTGTTGTGTGACGTCATATTGGTCAAACGCACTTAAAATGAGGTCATATGTGCAAATGGCTGCACAGCCTGCTGAGGTGTGAATATGGTCTATAGATATGCCCCATGTCTACAATCTTTCTCTGGCAAAAAGTTTTTAGTCCATTCCTCGAAGTCATTATTATCACCCCCAATTTTGCTTTCAAGCACAACTTTGCTGATGTTTATGCATTCGGAATTAATGATGCACTCTCCATAGGAATATTATGGTGGCAAAAAGCAGGTTTCATTTTAGTTATAAAAGCTAAAAAATGGTATGATACAAAACATATGTGAGATGTCTTTTATTGGTTCCAAAGAAGTGTAATATTGCACCTACCTTTTCGAATTTGAATGACCCATCAATGTCATTGTAGTTCCACACATCATATGCTACGTTAAGGAGTTCTCCATTGTTCCCCAGCTTCACCTGTTTTTGTCCACCATTGTAGATTGAAGCTAGAGATGGGATTCTTTCATCTCTGGTGAAGGTGAAGTCTAACCGTTGCAAGTATGACTGATAGAAGTTAACCGGGCTCAGTTGGAGAAGATTTCTGCATGCGCCACGGAAGTTTGCTCCACAGAGATTACCGTGAGCATCTTTAAGTGCTTTTGCATAAGTATACACTGCCATAATTGCTGGCTCGACACTTGGATCTTGTTCAAATTGAGCTGGTCTACTGCTTGCCTGGCAGTCTATGTAGGTATTATAAGGAGGGTAGTTTACTCCCGATAAGCGACACCTATTGGTACTCATGTACCATTCTTTAAACCAAGGATTATCAACCGGTGGATTGCTTATATTTATTCTCAGCCAGTGGTCCTCAAATTCCGTTATTTTCCGGGATGAAGGTGATATGGTAATGACACCTCGTGCATAATTCCAGTTTTGCACGACATTCAGGTTGGGTCCGAGGGTGTCGGAAAACACCCATTGTAACTTTCCTGCACCTCGAACAGTCAAACCAGCTTGGACCAATCCAGATGCTACATCTTGGCTTCCAATTACTACGACTCCGATGACGTTTGTTGTAACCAGCTGGCGTAAAGTGTCTTGGAAAACCGTCAGCGAGGTTTCGTCTTGCTTCAAGCGTATAACTGTGCCCACACATATTCCTGCTTGTTGAGCGCTTTCCCTCATTCGTTTTTCACCCATTCTTCCATAATCGTCATTAGTGTAGACGAGAGAGACTTTTTCCCATCTTAGTGATTTCAGAACTTCAAGGATGACCTGCAATTATCCAAACACCATGCATTCAAGTTAATGATTGTTTAATGTATTATTCTGGCCACATAATGTGTCAGGGATGGGTGCCCAGCCCAGTGGTAGCGTGCTGGGTTTTTAACCACTGGGTCCCATTTAGGTATCATGGATGACACAGTGATTTACAACGTTAGGATAATGAGATGGTTTTTATAACTCAGTCTTGTAAAAGCTGAGTTTGTTTATTCAAGAAATTATACAAGTACTGTATATAGGATGATAATCAGTTCTAAATCAGGGGTAGTCAGAGCCAACAAAAACAAGACTTTAAAATTAGGATTTCGTATGGCAAGTGTATGGATAATAGTTGTAAAACTCTCATTTCAAACATTGATGACAAGCAGTTTACCTGCACTTGAAAACCCTCAGGGGGAACCATTTTCATGAAGTCGGCGATGTGTCCCTGCACGTTGTTAGCGCTTGTGAAGCTGATGTAGGGAATTTCAAAGTCATTCAAAAGATCCGCCACAGGAAGGGTTACATTACTACTGCTGCCACCTATTGCTCCTACAATGAATTAATGAAAATAATATTATTTCTTTGACTCAAAATCATAAATTGATTGACATTCTAAACTGTGGAAAATATGTTACCAGACATAATTGTAGAAGTTAGAAATTACATGAAATGGTAAATTTTGATCTGTGAAGCTATGCAAAATGAGAATATTTTGGTCACAATTTTCCATTTTTTAGGCACGTTGGACCATAATGGCACCGAATTTGTAAATGATACACATGTAATACACATGTTATTTTTTGTTTTTGTTATATGAAACAGTATAAAAATGTTTTATAAATCTTTTATCCCTTTAGGTAGCGAAGGGATACCTTCTTAGTGGGGTCTCCTTACATTATGTACAAAATGTTTCGAAAATTAAATTTATAATATATATATATATATCTTTTATTCGACAGCTTCATGTCATTCATGACATATGTGTCATAATGTAAACAGAAAATACAAAGTAAATGACATACAATAACAATTAAAGAATAATAGAAAAGTAGTAAATAAAACTAGGTTCCAGCTACGTTAAAGATTTGTTACAATACAATAGCAACATAATAATGTACAATTTTCAATGTGAAGTTCAATCTTGTTATATCTATATATATAAATCATACAGCATTATCCATAGCAAATGATCTAACACATAGGTAATTAAAAGGAACGTATATACATGTATTTAAAAATATACAAGATCAAAGATATGGTATACAAATGTTCATAATGAAGAGACTCAGAATGGTCAACATGTTTAATGTCAGACGATGGATGATGACTCAAACGTTTATTAGGCATCAACATTTACCAGAAATTTCCAAAGGATTTTAGCAACTCAGGCTTTTTTGATTTCATGATGGTCTTAAATCTATCTTCACTGTTTAGTTGCTCAAAATTATCTATGTAATCATTAGCTACTTTAAGGAGTTCCTCACGACTAAGTTTATTATGCAGACATACTATGAGACAATGTTTTTCATCTTCAATTTCATGCATACTGCATTTTAGGCATAGCCTCTCAGCTGCTGGCAATATAGGATTTTCATGTCTACCTGTTTCAATACGCAAATTATGTGAGCTTATTCTAAATCTGGCGATTTTATTATACATTTTTCTGCTTAGGTTTAATAAGAGATAAGGTTCTAGTCTATAATCAGTCTTGAAGAGTTTATAGGTTCTAAGTTTTGGCTGTAACGTGGAATCATTTATTTCAGCTAATATAGTATCCTGACATTTATCATAAATTTTAGATTTGAATGTTTTAATAATGGATTCTAGCTCATTATTAGCAAGTCTTAAATGGTCTCTTTGCGGATAATGTTCATTGAGTATATGAATAATTTTTGCAACCCAAGCGTTATTACCAGAAGTGTTAATCTCTTTTTGCTCGTTTAAACATTTTTTAAGAATATTATTAGCTGGCAGTTTTTCCAGTTTAATCCAGTAGTTGATTATTCTGAACTGTTGCCGCACATGTAATGGGAATCTGCCTGTCTCACTATACACTGCTTGTGATGAGGTCTGTCTCCTAACTCCCAGCATATTTTTCAGATATCCTAATTGTACCTTTTCTAGGTTATTAACAGGTTTGTGACTGGATCATAGTTCACAATTATATTCAAGGACTGGTAAAATATATGTGTCAAACATTTTTAGAGCAAGTTTAGGAGTGATGTATCCTAATGCCTGCTTAGTGTCACTTTGCAAAGCAAAAAGTGCTTTTTGGGCTTGTGTAACAAGATAATCAGTCATTTTTACATGCATGTTACGTTTGTTAGTTAACACATGTCCTAGATATTTAAAGGTGTCAACGTTTTCAATTAGTTGTGTATCATATATATATATATCGTTTTATTGACAAGCCTGATATCAGGAATTGATACATGTGTCATACAACATTACAAAACAAACAAATATACAACATGACAAAAACAGGTCTAGTGTCTACATCTACTATATATACAATCTATAATCTACCAGTATTTCTAAATATTTACTTGATAAAGTCGGTTCCAGTTTTGTTTACATATACATACATGAATATAAAAATGAGAGTTAATACTGTACAGGTCAATACTTCAAGTGGGTAATACTGTAATGATTTCAAAACAAATTTGAATAAAAAGTCAGTTAAAATGGCAAAAGAAGGTGTCCATGGGTTGGGTCAGTGGGTGGGGTCTTCAGAGCAGCATTGCGCTGACCTCTGAAATGGCGAAAGGGGGTGTCCATGGGCTGGGTCAATGAGTGGAATCTTCAGAGCAACATTGCGCTGACCTCTGAGATTGTCATCATGGGGTGTTTGAATTGAAAGGTTCCCTGTCTAGTGGAAGGGGGGCACCAATACTGAATTAACATTATGAAAAAACTCTATTTAGAAAGTTGCCTAATGCCTTTAGCACTTCTGGATTCTTACATGACAATAGGGCTTGGAATTGTTGAGATTTTTCTAGGTCATGAAAATTAGGTATACTATCTGTTGCTATATTAAGTAATTCTAGCCTTGGTATTTCATTTTTATTACATGTCAGTAAGCAGTGAGATTCATCTTCTATTTCACCACTGTCACAATATTCACATATTCTCTCATGCAAAGGAATTTTTGGGGATTCATGTCTACCAGTTTCAATTTTAAGATTGTGGGAGCTAACTCTGAATCTTGCTATATTACTGTATGTTTTTTTGGGCAGATTTAACAGTAGGTATGGCTCAATGCAGTAGCTGGTTTTAAATGTTTTATAGGTCCTAAGTTTAGGTTGGGCGTTTGTGTCATTTATTTCATGAAGAATTCTATCCTTTTCATTGTCATAAAGTACTAGTTTTATCTTATTTGTCAGTACGCTGGGTTCTAGAGCTTGCCAATTAATTATGTTTGCTTCAGAGATGATATGCTTTACTTTAGTGTACCAGTTTCTCTGACCATTTGTGTGTAGTTTTTCTTGTATTTTCAAGCACTTATTTAATATTTCACTATTAGGCATTGTCTGAAGTCTTGCCCAGTAGTTTACTGTAGCAAGTTTTTGTCTGATGTGAAGTGTAAATCGTCCTGTTTCTGCATACACTATAGTAAAATTGTAGTCATAGTAAAATTGCCATATTTCATTATTTTAATCTTTTCTACATTAACAATGAGATGCCACTTTTTGCAGAATTCATGAAGGGAATTTATGCTGTTTTGAAGAGATGTTTCGGAATGTGCTATTAGAATTATATCATCAGCATATGAGATATGTGTGAGCACCAGACTATTAAGTGCTACACCATCTAATTCATTCATATAGTTAGGCAGGTCAGATAGAAATTCATTAAACAATTTGGGGCTGAGAATTCCACCTTGCAAGACACCATAGTTGCTATCAATTGGATCTCCAATTTTGCCTAAATTATTAACTTTAGCTTTAGCTTTGTCATACATGCTCATTATTATGTTAAGCATTTTATTGCCTATCTTTTGATTCATAAGTTTATAGTACAGGGCATTTTTATTGATGTAGTCAAATGCTTTTGTGAAATCTACGAAACAGAGATAGAGAGGCTTACATTTTTGCTTTTGGTATCTAATAACAGTATCAAGGATAAAGACGTAGTCAGTTGTACTCGCACCTGGAGTAAACCCAAACTGACAAGGATCATCAAGATTAAGAACCTCATTTTTATAGTAAAGCCGTGCGTTTAAGATAGAGTCAAAGATTTTACCCATGACAACATTTATTGTGATTTTTCTGTAATTATCTGGGTTAGACTTGTCTCCCTTTTTGTGCAAAGCTTTAATTAGTACTTCTGACCACTGAGCAGGATATTCACCTTGATCAAGTATGTAGTTAAAAACAGCACAAAATGGTGTTACTAATTTCTCACTTGCACACTTATAAAATTCAGCAGGTATCCCATCAATTCCAGCGGCTTTATTGCATTTTAATTTCTTTAGGTGTATCATAACTTCCTCCTCTGTTATAACACTGTCACATATATGAGTAGCTAAAGAGTTGTCACAGGATGATGTATGTTTTATTAATGCGAAATAAAATGAATGAATCTGAATCTAATCAACAACTACCAGACTACTATATTGATACAGTGACTGATCAGCAGCCCGGTCCTAATGAGGAATATTTTCTCCGAGTAAGAAAATTTTATTCTCAGATTATCTTAACTGAACTTCTTACACATGAAACAACTTACTACACACTCAAAAATTTTTAAATATCTGAAATTAGTAGTCTTAAAATAAATAGTCTTACCTAAGAGCAAGCCACTGGTCTGGTTGCACATTCGTGATGAGGAGAACATTTGTGGGTAAGAGTTCATGACGGCTCTAGATGCTGTGAAAGCGTTGGAGCAGGTGTCTTCCACAAGCATCCCTGCAATGGTTTCACACAGTAAAGGCATTATATTGTGATAGCAAATCTCCATGCAAATGCGTCTGAAGCTTATAATATAGTCAGCTTACATGACCAGCTGCCAGAAGCAGACATTATGATGAGATGGTAAGGCTTGGAGTCCACACCATGTTACACATTTATACCATGTAGGGGGTCTTTTACTTGCCTCAGCATAGACACCGAGTACAAGGCACCTCTAATTTAACATCTTATCAGTTCGAAATCCAACTGGAATGTAGTTGATGAAGATTGTCCGGGCCGGGGTTCGAGCCCGGGACCTTTCGGCAGAGGTGGGCAATATGGAATATGTATTATGATATGATGGCTTTTTCACTAAATTACCAAAAATATGGTTCATGCCAACATAGCTAAAGATAAGAATCATTCAAACAATTCAATAAAATTAGAAAATTCAATGAGGCCACTTTTCTGGGTCTTAAGAATAGTTCAGAGTTAGAAACACATGAGTTTCAAAGTTATTTAATATATGATTACCACGATAATAGTAAGCAGCTATCTTGAATGTTCTAAATAAAAAATACATTAGGCACAAGTGGAAGTGCTTTAAGTGTGGATATTCTTTCTTGTTGTAGTTAAACTAATTAGATATTAATATTAATGTCATAAACCTGTAATTCAAGACTTACCAAGTTTTATACCAGGAATGTAAGTGTCAGAAATGTAATTCCCATCTAAAATTCCTGATTCCTGATTGAGTCGCTCTATGGCCCACCTCATGGCTTCAAATGCTTGCATGCTTTCTGAAAACATCAATAAAAAGTATATCAAGTTACAAGAAAATAATAGGGTGACATTTTATTGCAGACAAGAGGTTGCAGGTGAGAATATACAATTATAAATGCACTCAACGACCATAATGATAAAGTGCAGTGACTTTAGAGTATTGTAAAGTAAAAAATGTCTATAAAAGGCAATTCATTTTTTTGTCTGGTAATAATACTGGTCTGGGTGTCTAGTGAATTTTGTAAGTAAAGGGTCGGTATAAGAAAAAAGAAGCGGTTGGCCAAAGGCTATTTATGGCATAATGAACAAGAAAAATGATTAAATGTAACAGAATGGGTGTGACAAAAAGAAATAAAACAAAAGACATTTTGGATAGTTGATTAAATTAATACTCAATCTGAACATGTTAAACATATATAACTGACGAAACTAATATGGCCAAACGTATGTACAATGTGTAAAACAAATGCATTTCGTGCCAAATAAAAAGGGCTTATATGAGAAGATGCATCATAAACACGACCACAAGCACAAAGGAACCGAAATTTGTTCACTGGTCTGCCAATGTCTCAATTCTATTGGTCAAATCTTCGCCAGCCTATGGCTAGCTGCCACTGGCAGACAGATTAATGAAGAGATGATAAGACTTGGCTTCCACACCAAGTCACACATTTACCCCATGGGTGGAGTCTTTTACCTGTTTCTAACGGCATCTCTGATAACATGCTATGTCAGTCAAATGTTTGTCCGACGTCGCCCACATTGCGCTGGCGTGTAGTCGATGTCACATGCTATCGAGTGCCCCGGGCCATGGATTGAACCCGGGACCTTCAGCAGAGCTGGCCAATGTGGAATTGGCAGAAGCCTTAATAATATTAGTTACAAAAAACACATACCTCTCTTTGGCTCTCCGCATCCATACGGTCCACTTCCTCTGGAGCGGAAGTCAATGAGAGCAACAAAATAAGCATCTGCATCCGGGACGACTGTGACGGGGCGCTCTGATTGACTGCAGGTGTCCTGTGACAACCCGTGTGACCCCACTGCCATAAGGACCAGGATGAGGGCTGCCAGTGACGTCCTCATGGTAATCCTGCAATTTAAAAAATATTATAAGCCTTCAAGAATAACAATAGATTTTATTTAGTCACACTCTTAGAAAAGATTGTCTGTTTCACTGGTGTCTATCCAAAAATTTTTTTAAATCAGCCTTGGCTAGACAGTGATTGTATGTATCAAACAATGATGTCGGTTAGCTTACACATTCAATGACTGACAAACAATATCTTGGCTGATTATAATCATTTTTTGTGATAATATAAAAAATGTTGGAAGGACACCAGTGAAACATTTGGTTGTTTGACAGACAATCCCTTCTAAGAGTGCACCATGACATTGAAAATTACGACGAAACTTGGCATTTGTCTGTTTGGCACTTGCATTTAGTAACTCCATTTCTTGGTGAGAGCATTCTAAAATGTTTTACAGCCAATGCACCCCGCCTTCAATTTAACCCCTTTAGAGGTCACATGGGGTCAATCTAACTGCTCTTTTTGGAAACTACATTCCTTCTCGGGGTGAATATCACCATGGCCATTGTATGGCCACCATTTTCACTGAACTGGATATAATTGTGTTTGGGCTATGATACCATACTTAAAACCATCATATATCTGTCAATGGGGTCACATAAAGTGGTCTACACTGCTTTACACCCCAAAATAAGTGACCTCTGGTGGCATTTTCTTGTTTACTTTTCATGATTACTTTACTACTTAGATTATGAGCTTCAAAGTTGTGGTAACGAACAGTTAATTTTACACTTGATGCGGTCTTTAGATTATTTGAAATAAGTAATTTTGGTTTAACAGGCACCTGATAGAGACATTGCTCTTTAACTACATTACTTTAGTCATTATGATTGTTTCATAAGTCAATCTAAAACTTAAGACCAACACTTATTACCTCTACATAGCCAACTCAGGTGGTGATAAGGCGTTAAACAATAACACACACACACCAACACTTATTAAAGTCACTACATAGTTTAAGACAACCGAGAATTATATTCAAATATCATACAAAATTTTGCAATAGAGGCCGCACTATATAATGTAATAAAATATTTGTTTTCAAAAATCTAAATTTAGCTTGTCAATCAGATATCTAGCTCATGAGTCGAACTTAGTATCACTGATTGCATATGTAAGTGATGTAAAGAAATAAATTTTTTTCTGCATGGCAAATGTTAGTTAAATTTAAGGATTTTGGTGTTGAAAGCTATTATACCCTTATAAGAATATAAATAACCTGTTGAGTCATAGCTGTGATTTATATGCTGCCTTTTACTGTGTTTTTAAGTCTCGTTTTATAAATCCATCATCTCCATGACGACAAGGTAGACATTATCATATATACATATATTATACGATTTATGTGCATCTAGACTACAGTGTTAATAGGGGCATTCCACACTGCAACTATCTCAGATATCACCCTTTAAATGCCTACCATGCAGTAAAACTAATAAAATCCACCTATTAATTGGCTAAAATGAATCTTAAGAATTAATTTATTTGGTTGGTAAAAAATTATAGGGATCTGCGCGAGTCCAAAGGGTAAAATCGTTCAAATATTCCATTATATTCAATATTAACACACACCCTATACTTTATAACATGCAATTAATAACACTTTAACCTTAAAATGGGAAAAGACATGTGAATTATAGCTTATGCATCTTCTATATAAATCACGGCGGGGCTGCTAATGCTTGAAATATCATTTTAAAAGGTTCAGCAAACATTGCAATTCAACTCCAGTAAAATGAAAATGGGATTTTAGAATGTTTGCTTTTTCTATGGGATTTTCTGCCATATTTCTTATCTTTTTCACATGACCAAATCAGAAAAAGTGTTTAAAACCCTTTATGCCCTGCTGGGTCCAACAAAAACATGACAAAATGACTGAGCCACTTGAAATAAATTTAAATACCTTTTTGATATATTCAATTCAGCGAGGTGGGGACTTCGGTACTAACCCTGATGGGAATTGCAATGACTGGCCAATTGATAGGCTGCTTGCGTAATATGTCTGTGAAATATTTGGGTACAATCTGTTTATCTTAGCGATAAATAAGATACTGAGGTGCAGTTTAATAAATAAGATACCTGTTGATAAATAAGGTAGCTGTTGAAAATGAATATCTAGGCCTATCTATCGTTTTATTTCCTCAATCATCTTCTGGCTTTACTTTAATATATGTTATCTGGTTCCTTTTTTAGGAGAAAGACTGAAGAATCTGTCTATCTTTCTATCGATCTATCTATCCATCTATTTCTCTGCCTGTCTATCTATTTATCTCTGTCTGTCTATCTATCTATCTATCTATCTATCTATCTATCTATCTATCTAGCTAACTAGCTAAATATCTACCTATCTTATCAGGGCCATATATATGCATACTATACTCAGTGTGTGGAATTTTTTCAGTGCCCTTTTCAATCAATGTCAACTGAAAAATGCTGCCCTTAATATTAACAAAAAGCTATATAGACAGTGCTCCTTCATTTTGAAATTAAAGGTCTGGTCCCAATAAGAACGTTGCTTTAAGAATAATAGCCTCATTGTTGATATTGAAAATCAAAAAATGTTGAGAATATGGCTCGAAGTATATGTAGTGATATAGTCTATACTCGCATAGTAATTTTATATAAATACTGAACCACGGAAAATGCACTCGTTTTTGCAATAATGATATTCACGTGAAATTGGCTACCTATCTAAATAGCTATAGGCAAGTTTCTAAAAACATTGATTAAAAATCACTGACTCAGTGTTTTTGTAATATAAGCATGCACAGATACTTAATTTTCCAACTTAAAAAAAGATAGCATGTTGACAATATTGTCCGTTCAATGCACATATATTTGAGTCCAAATAAGGGGTGTTCTTAAAAGTGAGGTGTTCTTAAAAGTGGGGTGGTCTTAATAGTGGGGTGGTCTTAATAGTGGGTGGTCTTAAATAGTGGGGTGGTCTTAATAGTGGGGTGGTCTTAATAGTGGGGTGGTCTTAAATAGGGTGGTCTTAGTAGTGGGGTGGTCTTAATAGTGGGGTGGTCTTAATAGTGGGGTGGTCTTAATAGTGGGTGGTCTTAATAGTGGGGTGGTCTTAAATAGTGGGGTGGTCAAAGTTATGTTCGCTTGTAT
Source organism: Alitta virens (assembly GCA_932294295.1). Lineage (NCBI taxonomy): Eukaryota > Metazoa > Annelida > Polychaeta > Phyllodocida > Nereididae > Alitta > Alitta virens. The sequence continues at coordinate 38,088,298 of OW028583.1, forward strand.
ACATAACTATCATTTGCACAATGTTAGAAGTCTATGTATTACTAAGAAGTCTACATAAATGCATTTAACATAATAAAATAAAATATAAAAATAACATAAACAGACAGAATAAGGTAAAATACGAGTCTTCATGGGAATAAGTTACAAATTGACCTTTGGGGTGTATTGGTGACCTCTCCTAGCACAGTAGGGCAACAGGGAAAGTGGATATAAAAGACTTTATGGGTCATTTGAAAGGTCATCAGCCTGCCAGCACTAGGTCTATTGTAGTATACATGAACTGATTGCTATATCAGTCTTTGGTTAACCAAACATTTGAGGTCTAGCTGAGACAGGCTTATATTTATTAGATTAATATATTGCCTATTATATTTTCTTAGGTATATGATTGTGTTAACCATGTGTTGACCATAGAAAAATAACTTAAAAACAAAATACAAATTACTGTTTTAATTTTAAAAGGTTATTTTAACCACATAATTTCTTATACTCTGGCTGTATATATATATATTTATATATATATATATATATATATATATATATATATATATATATATTTTAAATGGTTTCTAAAACTATATAGGCCTAATTAATTGCATAATTTCGCACTGTAACATAGTGAATTGTTTAATTATTTTTAAAATCTATTGTAAGGATGAATATTTATAAAGCTATATTTTACCAAGGCGAATAGACTACCACATTTTGTACTAATATTGCATAATCAATTAGGCATATAGATTAATTGAAAGCGCCCATTTAAATGCAATAACACCTTGTAAACAGCTGCTTAAAATTGGTTTTACAAACCCATTAAAAAATCAGCAGAAAATGCAATTTTCCCATGGCCAAGAATAGTGCATTCCTGATATGCATATAACATGAATCCATTGTAATTGACGTTTTGCTCCCAATCCTTGTATTGCTTTATTCAGTACAAATATAACATGTTAGCACATGTAATTGAATTGCAAAATTGCTATAACTATTGTTAAAACTACATGGGTATTAAACATGCATACATGTTGTTACCGGCATTATGAGAGCAATTATTTCAGGCAAGTAGTTTTGCATCATTTGTTTTCCTTGTATTGTATGCATTATTCTAAATGAAAGCAGCTCTTACCTTATTAGGCTAGATCTCTGACGTCATTGGCGTAAAGATCCAAACGTAAAGATCCAGACGCTGCAAACCAGACGTCGCAGCAAACGTCACTGCTCCAAAGTTAGGGAACAGCAAATTTGACCCAAAATGTCTTCAATGAACTTCACCTTGCCTGAAAAATATCATGTGTGGCTCATTCTAGCACCTGGCCATTGGAGCATGCATTCGAGCAGACGAACTTTGTTTGATGTTCTATTTATAGCCTGAAAGCATTCCTTAATCGTCGGCTTTTTAACCAGTTTACAGCACAAAGCTTTAGAAATGATTGAAAGTGACTCAGATTAGCCTAAGAAATAATTTTTATTCAGTAAGATGTGGAAAATTGCAGGAATTAAATTTCAGAATGGCTTGAAACTTTTATGAGCGTCCTACGTTCTTTTGCCACGCTTGGATGACTCACAGACCGGTTGCTGATCAGACATGCTCCAGTAAACACGCACCTTGAAGTTCATCAAGAAATGTATACAGGAGAGCTTCTTTATTAAGAATAAAATTAATGATTTATTGTATAATAATGAAATGGTCTTACATGACTATCTATTTTGACAAAATAAAAAAGGTCTTTCGTGACCTCACATGTCGATAAAATTCAATCATTCATTCTAATAAACAATAAAACAATAGGGGTCGCCTCTGTTGTGTAGGGGTAGAGAACCTACTCTGAGAATTTTGTTGTAAAAAAAAAATAAAAGGAATGACAGAAAATATATGGAAAAGAATGCACAGAAAGAGAGTGGCTACAAAATATTACAGAGGAGTCCAGAAAAATAAAATAAAATAAAAATTAAGAGGATAGCAAAACGAGCCATAATAGCAAGGAAAGTCAGAAATGACGTCATACAAGGTAAGAAAAGAGAGTTATGTAAAAGAGTGAGAAAAAAAAAATGAATAAGGGACATGATAAGACAATTTTTGAAAATGAAAAGAATTAGTTGATAGAAGAACACTATTTCAAATACAAATTTTCATACCGGTAATATTCACCTTCCCTAAACTAGTATGCATGTTGCGTTTGGAAGGAGATATTTTCTATGAATAAACAATAATAAACGATATGAACATTACAATAGTAACTCTTTGTAACATTGTGTTTATTTGTTCAATTTCATAACCATTCCAGTGCATGTTTTTTTTTTACTTTTTTTTAGAACAATTTTTTTCATACATTTTTTATCCTTTTTGTGGTCATAATTGTGAGGTGTGTGTGTGTGTGATTAGGGCTTTACGTCCTGTATTTCTGCACTAGTTGGGCTAATTAGGACAGGCCGAGACCATGGCAATGAGACGAAGGATGAAACAGCCATCCAACTTAGCCTCGACTGGGAATCAAACCCGGTACCCAGCGGTTGGAAGCCCAGAGTGCTACCTCTGAGCTAGGTCATAATTGTGAGGTAGATACCAAGATCATCTAACTATTGCTTCTTATCTTAAACCAGCTGGGTGGCCTAATGGTTAAAGGCATCTGTAACTTCCACCTTGGCCAACTCTGCTGAAGGTCCCACGTTTGAACTCCTGCCCGGGCACTCTTTATGAGCTACATCCCAGCTGGATGGCGTTTGGATGAGACATTAATTGGAGGTGCCTTGTACTCAGTGTCTATGCTGAGTGAAGTAAAAGACACCACGCATGACGTAAATGTGTAACACAATTTTATGCCAAATTGACACCATCTAATGTTGCTTTTTTCAATATATTACCCCGACGTTTCCTCAATTTGCACCATCTTACATGTTCAAGTTTTCAGAAATTTTCCCATATTTTGCCATTGCCGCCTTTTCTAAAATCTTCGCTGTCTATAGCAGATATATCGACAAAATTTTACATATTATGCAGTTGATAGTCCCACCATTTTTTGCCGACTAATATTTATATTCAATCAGAATTTCTTTAAAAAAAATTTATATTGCACATAGATTTCTCAAAAATGCATAAAATTTAGAATTGTTTTATTCAGCATGATTTAAGCTAACGTGTAAATCTGTATAATGCTATAAACTTTAGCAGTTGTTACAATCAGGTCAAGTCTTATGATACATTGTATGCTCATTCGAAATTGTTGATTGCTCCTCATAATGTGTAGTAACAATTTTTTTGGGCAATTTAAAACCAGCAATGGTCAACCACACCCCCCCCCCCCCCCCAATGTAAGTGGTCCCCTATGCTTATGGGGCCTTTCACTTGGCTCAGCATAGACACCAAGTACAAGACACCTCCAGTTTTAACGACTCATGCAACTGACATCCAAACTGGGATTGAACCTGGTACCGTCAGCAGAGCTGGCTTTGGCCTTGCAACTACTATTTTCCACATATTAATACATTATGACCCGCTCATACCAAGATAGCATTCCAAATTGGGCCAGCGTCGTTTCTATATCGGCCGCCATCAGTTCAACATCATTTTGACATCACTGACATTGCGCCGACGTTGATACCATTTAGAATGATAGTTCGACTTCATAAATGTGCTAATTTGGATACTTGAGTTTTACTGAATCTTAGTTTTGATAACACAAAAACAACTAGTTCCATGAGGTAATACATTTTATTAGAAGTTTCTCTTCTTAACCTTTATTAATGAACTTGGTGATCTAACTTTGCTGTACAGTGCATTTAGTCAACCAACAAAGAGTATGTATTCATCGCATTTAAACTAAAACAAGGTTACATGGTCAGTTACTCTACATTGAAACATTACCAATTGAAACTTTGATGAGTAATGACAAAGTCCAAATCTAGAGACTGAACAAGGGTTGCAAAAGCAAAGGTCAAGTAAAACAAAGTGTAAATTACCAAAGTTTGAGTATTGAATAATGGCTAAGTTAAAAATCCACAATAAAACAAAATTGTTTAACTGAAAGAATGTTGCATTGGCAAAGTCGAAGTTAAACAATGATGATAACAGCCAACATTTTATTGATATGGTATTATAGGCACGAAAGAACACATATATCAGACACAATAATAACACGAACACAGTTGACTTAAAGCTGGATTGTCACAATACTGATTACCTACCATCCAGAGCCTTGCTGGGTTCATTATCTTTCTATAAAATAAATAAACTATCTGGCATTTAATTTTTCATGCCATTGAAAATTACCAATTGGTTAACATTGCATTGTACATAAATGATCATTGAGATGAAAACGAGGCACAAATAATTCAGTGCCTTTAATTTTCGTCAGAGTTTCAAAATTCAAAGTTAGGATATACCAAAATTTTATGATTCTGAAGTCGAGAATCGGTGACGCTCTTCGTTATGTTCCAATGCATAATTAGCTAAAATGTAAACAGTCGATGTAGTAAATTCCTGTTATATTTTCAAATTTAGTACAATCTAGACAATATGACTTCTTGAATTCATCATTCAGCATTTTCTTTAATTTGGATAGCTTTTTTAGTAGTACAAAATCAGTTTGACAATCCAGCTTTAAACGATGCTAACATTGGTAAAGTTGAATAATGTTGACATAGCAGAACATTTCAAATAATGAAACAGTGTTGGCAAAAGACAAAGTTGTACTTCTAAAATGTTTAGATTTATGATGATCAGAAAAATGTAAAAGACTTGAAATTGGCAACACACAGCGGTCATTACAAAAGCCAACTTTGATTGGTGGAGCAATTTGACCTAATTAGTGCAACAAGGACAGGAATGCTAAACAACATGATAAATTGCAAATATCTGTAATGAAAAGTTTTTCTTTAAAATTTCAGCGAATACCACTGTCAAGGCCAATATATCTTACTATTCGTTTAGCCCCTTTTCTAGTACTCCTTGCGTATACCTCCAGCCCTACAGCCCTAACCAAGTAAAACAATGTTGATATACACTAAATAAAATGAAGCAATGCTCACATTGTGATGTTATTATGTCTGTCTCAATGCTACTGGGTCTGAAGCTTATTATGAAACATAAACAAAGTAAAATTAAGCAATATTGCATTTGGCAAAGTTGACATCAAGCAAAACGTTTTGGTAAAAGATAAACATTAATGAAAAAATATTGACACTATATGCTGACATGAACAAAGTTAAATACATCATGTTGATTATAAACATTGATGAAACAATGTTGACACAGACAAAATTAAAAATGAAACAATGTTGATATATACCGGGTACACAAAAAAATGAAACAATGTATAAAACAATTTAGACAATCTCATTGGCAAAGTTCAATTAATTATTCACAACATATTACATTGACACAATGGAGACTGTGTCTATGCAATAATTGTTGTGAAATGAAACAAAATGCTGAAAGGGCACCGGCTGCACTTGAACTTATTGACTTTGCTTGCTAAAGTAAACAACACAATGAATTATGCTGGCTGAATATCAAACCACACATGTCCATGTCTAGTATATACTTCTAGTCAGGCTTGCCACATTATACTCAATTAAATTCTCTAATACCACAAAATGATGGCCCAGGTAAAAGAAATTAAACCCAAATATATTTCAGAGATTTCTTTAACTGTGTGTTTCTGTATTTAACTGTCTTTAAATCTCCACACAAATGTTTTGTAATTCTTATGAATGATTTTTGGGTAAGTTTTGGAAGACTTAAATATGACATAAATACATTCTCACAACCAGTTGAAACAAGCAGGCGACATATATTAACATTACAAATATCACAAAGGCTTAAAAATTATAATGAAACTTTGTCACAAATAGATATAGCACTATAAGTGACATTGTCACAAATCTCATCATTATCACATAATCATAAAAAAATATCATCACATCCCGGTGCTAGTCTGAATATATAAACAAATTACATAAAGGCTGTTTATCATACTGAACAGTGAAGGTCTCATGTTTAATTTTTTGTCACCACGACAATCACAGTTACAGTGAACCTCTAATTCTGATTAATGTTCATCATCATAACAATCATTCAGTTTACAGTGAATGTCTGCTGTTTAATATTCGATGTTGTTGTTCATCATCAGGTCAATCAAGTTTACAATGAACATCACCATGACCTGTTTCATGTTTATTAAGTTTATAATGAACGCCTTCTGTTAAGGTGCATCGCCATGACAAGCATTACATATACAGTGAATGTCTTCTATTTAATGTGCATCGCCATGACAATCATTACGTTTACAGTGAACGTCTTCTATTTAATGTGCATCGCCATGACAATCATTACGTTTACAGTGAACGTCTTCTATTTAATGTGCATCGCCATGACAATCATTACGTTTACAGTGAACGTCTTCTATTTAATGTGCATCGCCATGACAATCATTACGTTTACAGTGAACGTCTTCTATTTAATGTGCATCGCCATGACAATCATTACGTTTACAGTGAACGTCTTCTATTTAATGTGCATCGCCATGACAATCATTACGTATACAGTGAACGTCTTCTATTTAATGTGCATCGCCATGACAATCATTACGTATACAGTGAACGTCTACTATTTAATGTGCATCGCCACGACAATCATTACGTATACAGTGAACGTCCTCTATTTAATGTGCATCGCCATGACAATCATTACGTATACAGTGAACGTCTTCTATTTAATGTGCATCGCCATGACAAGCATTACATATACTGTGAACGTCTTCTATTTACTGTGCATTGCCATGACAATCATTACGTATACAGTGAACGTCTTCTATTTAATGTGCATCGCCATGACAATCATTTTGTACTATACAGTGAACGTCTACTATTTAATGTGCATCGCCACGACAATCATTATGTATACAGTGAACGTCTTATATTTAATGTGCATCACCATGACAATCATAAAGTTCACCAAATTTCACTAAAGTTAATCGCATTCATTTCTAGGAAATTTTGGCAAGACAACTACAATTTTTGGTTGGCTTTCGTCATCAGTGCCTGAATCACTTTCATTTTCTTGCGATTGGCTGCTGTCCCAATTAATGCTGTCCCCATTCTCATCATGGCACTCCGTGGCTAATGAAATGTCATTTGTTGAGTTGCAATTACTACCAGGGTTTATGTAAAGTTCTTTCAATAAAGTTTCATGATTGCAATTGCTCTGACTATTAGAATCTTCGTGAGACGGTGATAAGACCAACTGCTTGCTTGGTGTATAGATATCTGAAAGTTTGCATTCACTACAGTCAGGTTTGTTTGGTAATGTAACTGTTTTGTCCTTATTTTTGATACTTTCTGTTCCATCGACCATTATTGATATATTTGCCAAAATTTGAACATCTGTATCGCTTTCATCACAACTGTCTTCCGAGTATTGTGGCTTTACATAGCTCCCATTGAAGTAATCCCGCCTTTCAGAATCACGGTTATCACAAACACATTCATAGTCTGAATTTCCACTGAAATGTTTTATGCTGACGCTTCCTTCTTCATCACTTGAAACAGCGTCAGTTAAATCAATACCTGGTACAAAAACAGCATGCGGAATGAAAGTTTTTGATCTGTCTTCAAGATCATCAGTTTCAAGTTTGTCTTCACCAATAGTATCTGAATCAGCAACAGAATTGGCATTTTCTCGGACTCTTTTCAATTTATCCATTCCAGGAGTTCTGCAATTGTCATTTGAAGCGGATGTTAATGGTTGCGCATTGTGTAGCACAAATCCTGACCCGTTATTATCGTTGGTTACAACTGGGCTCGCAAACATTTCTTCATCTCTCTTGATGTCTGTAGGGATAATTTCATCCATACCCTGATTCCAGTTGATGTTAGGCATCAATGGGGAAGAAGGGACGCTATTGTCCCCGCTTTGACCACTGTCGTGGGATGGCACCGAGGGATTGCTGCTGATCACGGCAAGTGTTGTCTTCGGTGTTTTGCTTCCCACTGATGTTCCCCACCATCTTTTATTTTTGCACGGACAGCAGATGTGTGTATTCTCTGCATCTTCATCGTGTATACCACTATCTGAGTCTGGGATAATGCTCTCCTGAAATAAGAGATAAATAAATATTAAATACCTCACCTAAATGTAGTAGCTACATGTTGATAAGAAACAAGCCGTAGAGAAGACACAATTTATGGCTATGAAAAAATTATGTTTACAGCAGATTTCATGAACTTGGAAACTAAGCTCAAGATGACGTCATGTGAATGAAGGACTCCTATCGGCTAATGCTCTCACCTCAAATCCAAGCGACCTAATTATGGACATTCTTTGCTAGTTTACCTAGTTAAACAAAATAATTGGTTAAAATGTGTAGTTGATAGGCTGTATATTTGACTCAAGAAATCTTCTTTTGAAAATACAAGAGAAATTGATTCATATTGTTTGAGTTTAGGCAATTTTTCTGAAATTCCTGCTTGTCAGAACAAGAATTGTGTAAACTCTAATTATTCTGTATTTTCATTGTTATACCATAAGCCAGCCCATAGTAAACGAGAAAAAACATGTACATAATTAGGTCGCGGGGCTATTAACTATTGATTTCTAAGTCTGACTTCCTCTGGGGTTTGATTTCTAAGTCTGCCTTCCTCTGGTGTTTGATTTGTAAGTCTGACTACCTCTGTTGTTTGATTTGTAAGTCTGACTTCCTCTGGTGTTTGATTTGTAAGTCTGACTTCCTCTGGGATTTGATTTGTAAGTCTGACTTCCTCTGGTGTTTGATTTGTAAGTCTGACTTCCTCTGGGATTTGATTTGTAAGTCTGACTTCCTCTGGTGTTTGATTTGTAAGTCTGACTTCCTCTGTTGTTTGATTTGTAAGTCTGACTTCCCCTGGTGTTTGATTTCTAAGTCTGACTTCCTCTGGTGTTTGATTTGTAAGTCTGACTTCCTCTGGTGTTTGATTTGTAAGTCTGACTTCCTCTGGTGTTTGATTTGTAAGTCTGATTTCCTCTGGTGTTTGATTTGTAAGTCTGACTTCCACTGGTGTTTGATTTTTAAGTCTGACTTCCTCTGGGATTTGATTTCTAAGTCTGACTTCCTCTGGTGTTTGATTTCTAAGTCTGACTTTCTCTGGTGTTTGATTTCTAAGTCTAAGATCTGCTGTGATAAAACAACTGTAAATTTCCCTGATCTTGAAATAGTTTTTACTCCTCCATTGTGGCTCATAAAATATAATACATATTCTACTTACTATAAATGATAAAATAATTCCACATAATTATGAGGCTAAATGATTGAGCTTAATTGCCATAATGTTGAAATAATATTTCTATGACATCATTCGCCAAATTATTCTGGTTGATCCATTGCATCGTCAGATCAGAATATTTATAAATTTTAGAAATCTTATGAGTCACCTTGCCCAAGTGCATTGTTGAATCAACCATCGTGTTATTGTTTCTCTCATCCAAGCTGGCACGGTCATTTTTCTCAAGCCAAGATAGCACACTCTGCAAAATTCAGTCCATCAAAGTGACATGCTTAAATATTGAACTTTCTCTGAATCATACAATAGCTAATGTGTGGAAAATTTAAAATGTGCATTTTAAAATCCCTACCCTGTTATCCAGGCCTTCCGCAGCTAAAATTCTTCTGAATTGTTTAATACGTCTGTAAAAAATAAACATATTCTGAATAAGTTAACCAAATTGCAGTACAAATAATAATTTCCATAAATATATTCCACATCCTCACCACTAACTGGCAGCTGCACATGATCAACATTATTTAGTTAAAACAATATAACCTACACCAAGTTATTAATTTACAAAACAAAGATTTTACGAATTATTTATAGTCACTTAGATTATATTTACTTAATTTTTTGTATAAAAAGACATTGGTCTTATCAGGAGTAATTAACATAAGTTTGAAAAAAAAAGGTAAATTAACATTAAACATGCTAAGAAACTAAATGGTGCAGATTCTAATTTTACCTGCGATAAAGGCATATTCCTATGCCAACTGGAACAGACACCAACAGCAGCAATGGAATCGCAACCAATGCTATGGTCATAGGAGGTTGTTTCGATTCTGTGGTCATAAGAAAGAAAACTCACTGTGACGTTTTGCTCCTGCCATCCAGAATTCCCATTGACTTAAAGTTATCATGGCGGGGAAAAAAGGCCTGTCCCCAGAAAACTACCTTATGTACACACTTCATATTTACACAGGAGTTGGATTATATTTTACTAATATGCTATCCAACCTAAAAACTCTTAAATTATTTATTAAAACATTAAATAACCTATACAGTTAGTTCCATTAAAAACCTGTCAAATTGCTGCACAATGCTACCTGCCACTAAACGGAACTGTCTGGCTATAGCTGGCTACTCAAAGCTGGATCTAAAAGAACATATTTATGATATATTAGATAAATTGCTCACATTTACCAAGGTTTATATTTTTTTCAGTGGTGTAAGGTGTAAGCCGACTATTAGGAGTAGACAGAAGCGGCAGGATTTAGCCAGTTATAGCTACAGCCAGGAATAGGTCACTACAGCTGTCTAGAGTCGACCATATTTTATGAAACTAAATGTACATAGTATAAATATCCAAGAAAATATGACAGACATCCTTACTCAATGTTTTGAAGCTTTTCTCTATTAATGAGCTGTGGCATTTGCCTCGGGATGTGGTTCGGATGATGTACAGATGATTCGGTACAAGACTCGTGAAAGGGAGGTTCACAGGGCCAAATGCTTCCACTGATTGAGTCAGCAAAACTGAAAATGACAATAAAATAAAAGACTAGATTTCTACTGGTATATATATGATCCATGTTATATTGCTTAAGTAGTAGTAGTAGACTAGTAGAGTGGTGGGGCCTAGCTCAGTGGTAGCGTGCTGGGCTTCCAACCACTGGGTCCCGGGTTCAATTCCCAGTCAAGCCTAAGTTGGATGGCTGTTTCGTCCATCGTCTCATTGCCATTATACCTCCCTGTCCTGATTAGCCCATCAGGTGCAGAAATACAGGACGTAAAGCCCTAATCCACCACCACAGTAGACTAGTAGTAGTAGGCTTAGATTAACAATGTGTTAACCAGCAACGGATCATTCACGTCATGATTGGTAAGAGGACAGGATAGCTGTATCAAAGAAAATGTATCAAAGAACATGAAAAGGAATCGGATCTTGTGGAGATCGTTGATAGCCTTTAGTAAACTTATAACAGCAGTCCCAGATAACATTTCAACATCGCCAACATCGTGCCAATGTTGAAACAATTTGGAACGCTATCTGGGGTAGGGTCTCCCCTTGACAAAATGTCTTTCATGGAGTTAGCTATTTAAAATCTAGACCGGAAAGTGGCATATATATATATATATATATATATATATATAAGGCTATTTTATTGAAACCTATGCTTTTCATACCTTTTGATGAGTCTGCATCCAACACTTTGACCTCGTAAACCAAAGGTCGGCCCCTTTCCTTATGTAAAACTGGGCAAGCTGCTTCTTTAATCAAGACGGACAAACTATCTTCCTGTCTGTCTATCAAAGATAGCTCTGGTTGCAGCAAATCTAAAATAAAATTCAAATTCACATGATCATCACAGTGGGTGATTGATCATATTACAGCCGCATTCATAGAGTCGGAAACCTGTCTCATAGACTTGGAAGTTAAACTCCAGGTGACGTCAGGTGAATGTTGCTTTAACCAATGAGAGCCCTGCATTCACATGGCGTCTGTGGAATTAAGCATCACGGTCCAAGAGATTGGTTTCCGACTCTATGAATTTGGCTGTAAACATTAGTTAACCCGATGTCTGTGTTAGATAGGGAGACAGACAGGCATGGCTGTTGAGTGTGCATTGTACAGAGCCCTGTGTTGGTTGCCAGGGTTTCAGATCACCCCCCACAGTGTTACCACCCTTGCCATCAGGAGGCCCACGACTTTCAAGGGCAACATTTATGAAATTCCATAACAATTTTTCCATACAATACACTACTCGCCTCCACAGGCGTCGAACACACACAACCAGTGCTTCTCTATTCCTGATGTCACATTTTCCCAGTAGGTGGCGATGTTGTACAGATAACTTTGTCCTGGATTGCTCATCGTCAAAATGGCGCCACCATCACTGTTGCTTTTAATGGTTTGCTGCTCTGTGTTTTCCTAGAAACAGCAGAAATGGGGGGAAATTATTAGTGTGTTACATAAACATAATTGGTACTTGTAGTAGTGTTGATGAAATAATTGAAATATACAAATTTAAATGTCCGTAAGCGGCTTACCCAGAACCTCTGACGTAAGAGGGACCCCACCCCCCCCCCCCCCCCCGCCCATCTGGCCATGCAGGTGCCTTGTGATTAGGTTGCTGCTGCTGCCTGCATTTGCTATTTACATTGCATTTTCCAGAATAAGAAATGCGTTTTAATACTGAGTTTGAAAACATCATACCTGACATTTTTCTGTCCTGGTTCCTTTGCAGTACAAGATTTTATAATGAGTTGGACGCGGCTCACCATCTTTCCAGCTTATATTGACAGTCACAAACGAGTTATTCCTTTCGATGATGACATTAGGAGTTCTTAAACCTTCAACTGTGCAAAAATATGAAACATAATGAAGAAAATCTGCATAACAAAGAAAAATATTTTGGATATGGGTGGTGTACAACACAGTATTTTCTTCATACTTTGTTCACTGTTCAGCATTCCATGCTTGCCTTGCTCGAGATAAGTATTCTAATATTCAAAATTCCCATGCATAGACATCTGAGTCCCACAGGAAACTGACAGACTATTCTTATATTCCAAAAAATGTATAGACGTCTAGGTCCCACAGGAATCTAAGAGGCTATTCTAATATTAAAAATTAAAATGCATAGATGTCTAAAAAGACTATTATATTCAAAATTCATATATGTTTAAGTTCCATAGGAAAGTAAATGACTAATCTAATATTCAAAATTCAAATGTATAGATGTCTAAGTCCCACAGGAAAGTAATATCCTATCATATTCAAATTGAAATGTATAGTTGTCTAAGTTTTATTGGAAAGTGATAGTCTATTCTATTCAAATGAAAAATGGTTCAAAAATCAAATTATAGACTATTATATTGAAAATTCAAAAGTATAGTTGTCTAAGTTCCATAGGAAACTAATGGACTATTCTAATATTCAAAATTCCAATGATTATTTAACATTCAAATGTTTTTACCTTCTTCCTGAGCTGGTATTTTCATATAGCTGGGAGGAGACGATCCCAGTTTGCTAAGATATCGAAGTGTGATGTCATAGCTGGAATTCCCTGATAGGGGTTCCCCAATTTGTGTCATGACGTCATTGCAATCAGCTGATTGATTGATAGCAAAGTTCGTTCCAGTTACTGATATGGCATATCCGGTGCATTTAAATGGCTGATGCTTGAGTGCCAGAGGCTGGAATATTTCAAATAAGGAAGACTAGTCTTTTAATTCTACAGTTTTTAACAACATATCATGAAATAGGGATACCAGATTAGCTAGTGTAGCCTAATTTCATGATACTGTTAACGTTTATTTATCTTTAGAACCATTATAAAAATTAATTCCCAAATTGGTGTTTTTTTAATTAGGTTACTTATGCAAAGAACTGTAGATATGACAAAGAGAGCTGAAGAGGGATAGAGAAAAGGTTCGTATCAAACAGAATGAAAAGAATACCTTCCAAAATATAGCGATGTAACACTCATTGTGATTGGTGCACTGGGTGACTTGGAAATTGAACAGTTCTGGAGACTTGTCTGGTTCTGGAAAACAAATTGGAATGAGTTCGTATAACATGTAAGGAACAGTCAATACTTTAGTATAGCCTAATAATGTAGATGTAAATAACAATCATTGCACTTTTTATAGGTGAACAAAGTCAATGGTTTCATCGACGATCATTTTGTCAGAATATTGGTCACACTTGGATTTGAGTCTCAGCCAACTTTCCAATTACACCCTTGGCGGGCCAATCTAGAGTCTTTCTCGGCCTCAAACAGGAGGTTGAGGTTTAACCTACAGATAAGATAAGAGCTCACACCAGTGCCACAGTGGTTGCAAAAATGCCAACACGGCTGCTCCTTGAAAATTAAGAGAGTCCTTGGGATTCGATCAGCAATTGAGCCTGCTACCCCATGATTAGCAAGCAAACACCTTGACCTCATGATTAGCAAGCAAACACCTTGAACTCATGATTAGCAAGCAAACACCTTGACCTCATGATTAGCAAGCAAACACCTTGACCTCATGATTAGCAACCAAACACCTTGACCTCATGATTAGCAAGCAAACACCTTGACCTCATGATTAGCAAGCAAACACCTTGACCTCATGATTAGCAAGAAAACAGCTTGACCTCATGATTAGCAAGCATTAGCAAGCAAACACCTTGACCTCATGATTAGCAAGCAAACACTTTGACCACTAAACCAGTAAGACAAGACATCCAACTGGCACAAGTGCATGAACTTTGTGGTCAGCCAAGTCTGGACATTTGGGTTGCTGAGGAGGGATATGGAACAGGGTTTTACATCCGGTATTTCTGCACCATTAGGCACTAAGAAAACTTTGCCTGAAATCGCATCCATGCCTTGTCCACTTCCACACTATGTCCAATAATTTGTGTAATTACTCGTAACTATGAAAGTGGTCAAGGCACCGTTCAGCCAATCAATCAGACATGGCGATACATCAAAAGAAGAGCCTGCTGACCAGCAAGTTTTCTTAGTGTTAGGGCTACACTGTAAGTTTGTCTGTTTTTTTTTCCTTTTAGTAATATTCATCCTGTTTTTCCCTGATGTCCATGCAATAGTTTGTTTAAAATCAAGATATTGTTTGGCCATGGAGAATGATTTTATAAATTAAACAATGTTGGATCATTGATGCCAAACTTTTTTTAGATAAACTTAATTGGATTGGGATGTGATATGAAATGTAAACTATACTTATTACAAATATTGCAAAGAATTGTGTTGAAAAAAAAATTTCATTTGTGAATTTCAGGGGGGGGGGAGGATGATTGCATTGATCATCCCCCCGCTCCCTTCCCAAAACGTGGGGGGTATATATCCCCCACATCCCTCCTGTATCAATGCCCCTGCTTTTATAGACATTTTTTTGCTGAATGCAATGGCCAAATACTGAGAAGTGTGTAAACTTTTGGGCACAACTGTGAATTTCCGCCACATGGCAAGGTGATATATTTGTAAAGAAATAATTCACTCACTTTTCTCCATAGAACGGTTGTTCATATAAACAGATTTACTTTCATAAATTGATTCTGGATGTTTGGCGGATATTGTGATGTTGTACATCATATTGGGCACCAGATCAATCAGTGTCATATTGAGATCTTCTGTACGTGCAACCATCTGAAAAAAATATACACATTTAATACTTATTTATTACTAAGAAAACTAGATTAATCATTTTTGCACATTAACTTAAAAATGGACACCGCTTTCGTGCTAAGTTGACAAAACCTCATTACATTAATTAGCAGTGAAACAGAATTTTCGTGAAGATAATTTCAAGTAATTTTTGTTGAAGTAATTTGTTGTTAAAACGGTTTGTGATAATAATCAGCTAGGTTATGTTTCGGGACTGCTTTAGTAATGAGTTATGTTTGCACATAGAACATAACTTCATGCCATGTTTTCATTTATGTGATTAAAAGATTATTATATTTTGAATTTAGTTAATGTAAAACATATTTTGTTATAGGCCAACAGTTCTTACATATTATGAAACACCAGCATATTTTTTATCAACATTTGTCTCTTGTTAACAGATATATTTTAAATAACACACTTGTTGTCATAAATATCGGTTAATTGGTTCCGGGTAAGCTCCCGGACAGACCCATGTTCAATTAGAGGTAATTAGCATACACGGAAATTAAAGGCAGCCATTTTGTTGCGGTTTCTAATATAACGAAACAAAGGGCTGGGCATGTGACTAGAATAAAAGTGTCGTAATTTCAATGAGCTCAATCAAATTACCTGAAATAACTTCTGCCGAAGTGCTCATGTGATGTAATCAGTGCTTTGTTTTGTTACATAACGTTGATCTGTTTTGTAAACACTCCAGAATTCCATGGAATTTAACAGTTTAAATCTACAAATTACATCTTCATGACTTTGCAGAGGCACTCTGAATGAGCGTTTTTTTTTTAAATTTTTTTTTTAAAGTATCTTAGGGCAGCACAAAATGGGCTAACTTAAGCTTTGGTACCCGGTGTGTCAATACAGGAGGGGAAGGTGTGGGGATATATACCCTCCACTTTTGGAAAATTCACACTTATTTTTTTAGAAAATTTGTGCTTTGTTGTACACTTCATAGGCAGCTGGTTGGTCTAGTGGTAAGACACTCGCCAGCTCCTCTGAAGGACCCGGGGTTCAATCCCAGGCCCG
Source organism: Alitta virens (assembly GCA_932294295.1). NCBI lineage: Eukaryota > Metazoa > Annelida > Polychaeta > Phyllodocida > Nereididae > Alitta > Alitta virens. The sequence continues at coordinate 38,104,734 of OW028583.1, forward strand.
AGCAACATCTCAGCTGGATGTCGTTCGGATGAGATGTTAAATTGGTGGTCCCTCAGCTTGTACTCGGTGTTTATGCTGAGGCATATAAAAGATCCCACCCATGGGGAAAATGTGTAACATGGGTGACTCCTCCTCTCTGTCTTACCTCATCAATCAACCCTCGATAGTGGCAACAACTTGCCTTAGTGGGTGGTACTTCCCATATCTATATATCTATCAATCTATCTATCTGTCTATCTGTCTATCTATCTATCTGTCTGCCTGTCTATATTGTATCTATCTATCTAGCTGTCTATATATGTATGTATGTATGTATGTATGTATGTATGTATGTATGTATGTATCTATCTATCTATCTATCTATCTATCTATCTATCTATCTATCTATCTATCTATCTATCTATCTATCTATCGTATCACACAGCAGTACAAGTCTATCTGTTAAAGAATGTTTGGCATCAATAATCCACCATTACTTTACCTCATGACAAGAGTCTTGAGAGTTGACAGTGGCCACTTAGACAACAGAAAGGTGTGGTGTGACAGACAAAGTAGAACAGCATCCACCCCACCCGATGCGAGAAATCGAAGCCCCTGATTGGTACTGAGAGGTTTTTATGGGTCAGAAAGTTGGGGATGGATTTAATTGTAAGATTTCTGTTTTGCAGCATGACAAAATATGACCGAAAAACAAATAGACATTTATTATGGATCCAACTATAAGTATCTATATTATTTCCAGCCATAGCTCAATGCTAAAATGTTTTTAAAGGGTTGCAATTCATTAGGGAAAAGTTCATAAAACGTTATAATTAATGTTACACCACACATTTGACGTCAGTTTCAATTTATATGTGCTTGACACAAATTACCATAATAACTGCAACTTGAATGAAGTTTGAAGGCAAATAATTCCGTTTAGCTGGTCATTGGGCGTCTGTTAACAGCTTTTCACTAATGTTTAATTGAATCTTTATTAACCTACGGTTTTTCGGAGATTGAAGTTATATATTTCTTGATATAAAATAACATGGTTTTTGTTTAATTTTTTTCTGAGAGTGAAAAACTTGAAAGTTCAATTCTATAGGGATTTTATTTGAGAGGTGAATTAGTCTCACCTCGGGTAAGTCAATTTCCAGAGCTTTCCACTTGATGGTGAATATATATGGGGCCCCTTTAGGGTCGGCATGTGGTGTCCAACTGATATCCATGGCAACTGAATCGTTAGGCAGGAGGCGGTGGACTGGTTCCTTATTAAATGACGGAGGCGATGGAATCACTGCAGCGAAGAAAAAGAAAAATCACAAAAAAACAAAACAAAGAGGAATGCATGTGAAAAAATATATTAAAATAATTCAAAGAAATATCCAGATATTCACAGAAAATGGTGAACAACCAAGCTACGGTTTTATATAGACCTTTCAAACTAAATTGGTTAAATTCTTGAATTTTTTTTGAAGTCGATTTAAAGCTAGGGGTTGGTCACTAAATAGTACTTGGCAATATATAGGTCCATATGCATTTAGTTTTAAGTGTCTTAAAAAAAACACCAAAAAACAGCCACATAGCACTAAGAAAACTTTCAGTCAATTGGTAGCAACGCCTTTGCGCTGTTCTGCCGGCGTCTCTTTTGATGAAGCACCATGTCTGATTGGTGTCATTACACAAATTAAACAATTTCTGGACATAGTCTGAAAGTGGTCGAATTACGGATATAGGCAAAGTTTTCTTAGTGCATTTCTCTTCTCTTTATTCAGCAAAAGACATAACCTTGGCTTCCTAAAATTAGGACTACAGCCATGGCATAATTTTTTCTGAAACTTGCTATAGATGGTGCCTGAGGAACATTTTCGGTCTCGCATCATGAGATTTATAACCTTTATGTTCTAGCGTATCGCGAAGATCTGCACCTCTGTCAGTTTGTTCCTTCCTTTTGTCTGTCTGTCTGTCTGTGAACCGCACTTTATAGACATGATAACTTCAGTTCACTTGATGCCAAGCTCACTATAGGTTATATACCTTTGAGGAAGATCTTGCATGAAATCAAAATGGGTCACTTTGGTTTTGTTCAGGTCACAAGGGTCAAACTAATCTAGAACCTTGTGGCTCTTCACTCAAATCCAGCCAGCAAAACATGGAAATGAGGCTCTTCCATCTGACCAACCACCTGTAACTTTATCTATATTTTGGCGTTATTATTCTGCAAATTTCTTTTCAGGACAGTAAATGCGATCACTAATGAAAATGTGCTGTAAAGCAAAAAACCAGATGAAAATTTAAATGTTTTAAAGTGTCAGAAAACTTTCGATCATGTCTGTAAGTGTATGGAAGTAATCGCTAACCACATCCTGGCATTTGACGATTGATGTGACAAGAGATAAAGGGAACTCTACGCAATATTATAAATACACCAGAGGGGTGAGGTTTTGTACCTGCCTCTGCATAGACATACATTCAAGGCACCATCAATTTATAAGATCATGTAAATGACATCTAGCTGAGATGCAAAGCTCTCAAATGAAAGGTATCTGGGACAGGATTTGAACTAAAGACTTTGAGCAACGATTAGGCCACTGAGCTGCACACATGTATAGAGTTAGTTGTAAATGCATTGGATAGTTAGACAGGTATAACTAGTGTGCATTGCGCAGAGCCTTGTGTTGGCCACTGGGGTTTGAGGTCTTCATCCGCAGTGCTACCACCCTTGCCATGAGGAGGCCCAGGACTTTCTAGGGCAGCCTCAGCACAGACAAGACCACTTGGGGTCAAGGTCTTAAGTAACGGTGTTACAAGGAACACCAGGACTTTCAAAGAGTTACAAGGAACACCAGGACTTTCAAAGAGTTACAAGGAACACCAGGACTTTCAAAGAGTTACAAGGAACACCAGGACTTTCACAGACATACTTGTATAGAGAAAAGTTACTTACAAATTTTAACACCAGACTTGAACTCGTAGGTGTAGCTCACCGGGGTAATGCCAAGGCGTGTGACGTTCATAATGTATGTTTTATTAGCACGGAAATCTGTTTGCGGTTCTCTTTCATCACAAGTCCCGTAGAATTTATGTGATTTGTCAGTTATTCGACCACAGAAGATACAATCGCATTTTGGATCTTGGCTGTCTCTGTCATAACCACACTCGACTACTTGTGAAGTACGACTACCCCTGAAGGATACATTAATTGGAAGTGTAACTAGCCAAATGTGCCACATACGTTTTCAATGCTTTGGATAAACGCATTGAAAATGCATGGTTTTTGCCTCATTATAATCAGCTAAAAACCATACATTTTCCATGCGTTTATCTTTCTCATGGAAAATGCATGTGGCACATTTGGCCATGTCTTACATTGAAACAAATGTAAAAGATGTCTGGCAAAATATTTTGATCCAATTTTTGTACTAACCATTTACGATAGAAATAGCTGATCTTGAATTTTTCACCATTAGTATGATGTTCGGGACAACAGTTGCAGTACATGTAGTTGTTGTCATATCTTTCACATCTGCAGTCACCGGTATATTCTGAAAACCGAAATAGCATCAATTGCAAAGACTATGATTCCCATAATATGTTAAATTGTTAATGCCACAGAGCATTCTAGCTCAGGCAATGTTTTCAGGGTCATTGCATATAAGCACAGTGCGATTATATAGCGTAGGTGTGGACGTATTAGGTCAGTTCCAGTGTGACCTAGGACCTTGGAAATATAAGGTCAGTTCCAGTGTGACCTAGGACCTTGGAAATATTAGGTCAGATCCAGTGTGACCTAGGACCTTGGAAATATTAGGTCAGTTCCAGTGTGACCTTAGGACCTTGGAAATATTGGGTCAGTTCCAGTGTGACCTAGGACCTTGGAAATATTAGGTCAGTTCCAGTGTGACCTAGGACCTTGGAAATATTAGATCAGTTCCAGTGTGACCTAGGACCTTGGAAATATTAGGTCAGTTCCAGTGTGACCTAGGACCTTGGAAATATTAGGTCAGTTCCAGTGTGACCTAGGACCTTGGAAATATTAGGTCAGTTCCAGTGTGGCCTTAGGACCTTGGAAATATTAGGTCAGTTTCAGTGTGACCTAGGACCTTGGAAATATTAGGTCAGTTCCAGTGTGACCTTAGGAACTTGGAAATATTAGGTCAGTTCCAGTGTGACCTAGGACCTTGGAATATAAGGTCAGTTCCAGTGTGACCTAGGACCTTGGAAATATTAGGTCAGTTCCAGTATGACCTTAGGACCTTGGAAATATTAGGTCAGTTTCAGTGTGACCTAGGACCTTGGAAATATTAGGTCAGTTCCAGTGTGACCTAGGACCTTGGAAATATTAGGTCAGTTCCAGTGTGACCTAGGACCTTGGAAATATTAGGTCAGTTCCAGTGTGACTTAGGACCTTGGAAATATTAGCACATGACATGTCCATTGCACAACTCAGGTCCTAGTTCATGTGTAAGTGATCTGACCAGCCCTATTGGCAGCGCCAATACACAAGCTGCTCGGTCCACAACATTGCTTTTTGTGGCTGAATTGTCTTTAGAAAATCTATTATAGCAGTGGGGTCTACCTTTGCATAAAGGTCCTTCATGGCATCCCCTCTATATAAGATCTGACAATGGTAAGGTCAGGACATTTCACCAAAATGAGCGAAAGTGGTGCTTATGTTCACTGATTGGTCATTCTTTTATCAACTAGACTGAGGTAGACCCCTGAGGTACACCATTCCTTAAACACCCTACTGTCTGCCACTATCTAGCTATAGCTGTCAATAAGGAGCTATAACTTAAGTACTCCATATTGAATACAGTAAATTTCATAAACATGGCAACTAAACTCTAGACAACGTAATATGAATCCAGAACTCCAATTGGCTGAAGCACTGCCTTAACTAATGGGAATCTGGCTGGGGCGTAGTCAGGTCTGACCTTCGGGTTGCTCTTTAAAAAAATTTAAAAGCAAAAAAAAAAAAAACCCATAATAAACACGAACTAGATACTTCATTGCATCATTTAATAACTAGATACTACATTAAATACCATCATAATATTATACTATTTTAATTTATATAAAAATGTAAATAGATTTTTTAAGCGCCGGTTTCATGAGTAATGCTCACCGATGCCTGGATGAAAAAAAAGTTTCATAGCAAGCTCCAAATCAATTCGTTTAAATGTTTTTCTTACAACCATCATTGTGGAGATTGCACCATGAAGCCCAGTCCACAGTCTAATGGACGGATGGGGTTACCTTGTAAATTGATATAGGAGCATGGTTTTGGTGTCAAACCCTATGTTTTTGGTACCTAGAAATTAAATGAGCACTATTTCAGGTTTGGTGGAGCATATGTGGCCATGTACGTTGTTTATCTCATTATTCTGAGGGGTCAGGTCATTTTCCTGATAGCCTTTTGGTCAATACACATGACAGAATTGCCAGCGATCCAGTCACCCAATATCGAGCAGTGCTTGATATTCAGCGACTGAGTTGCATGTCATAAAACCCCAGTTGCTGGTGCATTCACACAGGGCAACTAAGTGCTAATAAGGGGTAAACGCCCAGTCGCCAGAAACTCGTCCATGTGTATTGGTTGGGTTCTGGTTCTGACCTCCAAATCTCCCCCTCCCTTGGCTAATTCACATGATGACCTCTGGGGTTCAGTTTCCAAACCTATGTAATTCACTGAAATATATATATATTTTTTTTATGTGGGACAAAGTGTAGTGTTGGCTCCCCAACTAAGGTTACATACCTGAACCGCAAGTCAGTTCAATTACTGAGAGCAGCATTGTCACATAATGCCAGACGCGTTTTCGTGGCTTCATCCTTGCAGTCCCGCTGAAAATGGATAAATAAATAAACACAAATAAATAAACCCAAAAATACAAACTTATATTTAACATAGGACAATTACTGTTCTTCATATTTTCATGAAATGAAATTTGATAATGATCAATCAATGAGTTCCTCAGCTCTATTAACTTACTGGCAATCACAAAAAATCATGACAATGTCCAAACACAAAAATCAACCATGATCATCAAAGCGCAGCGTCCCTTTCTTAATGAAATGAGTGATAATCATTAGATATTTGATAACGGTATTCATAACTGTTTTATCATATTGTAAAGTACAGCCACTTGCAGCCACTTATTAATTATGATTTTTACCAAGTTGTATACTCCTCATTACACTTGCCTCAGGCATTTTTGCGGCTTATATATATCTATGTCTTCATTTTGTTAGCTTGACCATTGTATATACTTGTCAGGTGCAATTATTGTGTATACTCTTCATTACACTTACCTTGGGCGTTTTTCTCTGCTTATATGTAGCAATTGCTTAGCCATTTACACTGCATGCAAAATTGTTGTTTTGTTGTTTGTTGTTTGTATTATACAAACACATGTCAAGTGCAATTATTGTTTGCTCTTCATTACACTTGCCCTAGGCAGGCCTCTGCTCATGTGTGACCGAATGCAGCTGTTGTGTGTGCTCATCATTACATTTTGCTAGTCATTGCTTTGTTCACATGTGTCAGTATTATTTTTACTCATGCTTATCTTTATGTTAATTTAGCCTGCTGCAAGGAACCTGTTAATGTCCCTTGCTCACCAGCATGTCACACACTGGCCCTGTAATTAAGTTGGATGTTCATTTCTTGCTATGATGTAATTGCATTGCCCTGTTGAGGTTGCCTCACAACTATGTCCTTGCTAGTGGGAGGAGCCAATTTTTCCCTCCAAAACTTGCTGACCAAGCACAACTCCATTGCAGTCCAGTGTCAGCTTGGGCTAAAGACAATGCAGTACACAGCAAGGGGCCAATTTTCCTCATTGTCTTAGCAGCACTAATCCCTGCCAGATTCTATGCTGAGATGCTGGTAGCATCCATGTTTGGGGAAGGTCACTCCCCACACAATGTGCTTCAAGCTTGACTGAACAGCAGCAAATGGTCAGCTGCAATAGCTTTTGCTGTGTTGTGATTGGGTAATAATCTCCTGCCAGCCCTGCTGGGGGGAAGCTTCAGGAATTGTCTGTTGTTACATTTACTATTGCACCAATAAAAATATCCGTTACTCCTTGACTAAAATCTGGAGCTGAGGAAGCAAGATACACTGTCTTACTGTTGTACTTTATTACTTAGAAGAACTCAGTTGAAAGTCTTCAATAGCAAGTCTCTCTGACTTTATGCTGCTTGCTTGGAGTTAAGCATCTTGGACTTGCACTGCCATTAACTGGAGTCTAATGGATGGACTTTTACAATATGGCCAAATTGAACCACATAATTGTTTAAATTGAATTAAATTTTGAATTGTGAAAGGGTCATAGCTTTTGCGACCCAGTCGCCAGTGACCCAGTTGCCAGAAACTCGTCCGTGTGTATTGGTCGGGATCTGGGTTCTGACATAAAAATTCCATCCCTCCCCCCCTCCCTTGGCTAATTCACATGACGACCTCTGCGGTTCAGTTTCCAAATCTTTGTAATCCACTGTAATATATATAATTGTTTAAATTGAATTAAATTTTAAAGTTAGACGAACATGATAAATATGCCAGTGACCCAGTTGCCAGAAACTCGTCCGTGTGTATTGGTCGGGATCTGGGTTCTGACATACAAATTCCATCCCTCCCCCCCCCTCCCTTGGCTAATTCACATGACGACCTCTGCGGTTCAGTTTCCAAATCTTTGTAATCCACTGTAATATATATATATTTTTTATATGTGGGACAAAGTGTAGTGTTGGCTTCCCAACTAAGGTTACATACCTGAACCGCAAGTTAGTTCAATGACTGAGAGCAGCATTGTCACATAATGCAAGACGTGTTTTCGTGGCTTCCTCCTTGCAGTCCAGCTGAAAATGGATAAATATATAAACACAAATAAATAAATACGAACTTATATTTAACATAGGACAATTAGTGTCGTTCATATTGTCATGAAATCAATTTTGATTTTTCCAAACTCAAAAATCAACCATGATCATCAAAGCGCAGCGTCCCTTTCATAATGAAATGAGTGATTATCATTATATATTTGATAACGGTATTCATAACAGTTTTATCATATGGCCAAATTGAAAAACATAATTGTTTTAATTGAATTAAATTTTAAAGTTAGACGAACATGATAAATATGCCATGTGATGATATTGTATTGCATTGTATTGTATTGTATTGCATTGTATTGTATTGTACAGTATTGTATTGCCCCTATGCTGCTGTACTCCTGGTTAACCAAAGCTTTTTCTTATATTTCCTTTTTAATATATTTCAGTATGTATAATGTCATTACCTGATTTATATCCCTTAACGGACCCTCATTGCACTGATATCGTACATCAATCATGTACATCAATCATGTACATCTATCATATGCATCTATCATTGACAATTGCAGAGTGATGAAAAGTGTTGCAAACTTACAAAATTGGAATGTATGAAACTCAAAATCCTGGCGTGGGTAAATGAAGTTAACAATGTTTTTAATCTGTAAGGTCATTACCGTCTGGCTATGGTATGGATATATAAGTATGGATAGCTAGTGTATCGGATTAGATAAAGAGAGAGAACGTCACATATAATATGTCTGTACTAATTGGATGAAGGAAGTTTTCCATAGAATAGATTGGCAAGCATGTCATGTCATTGAGTGATTCAGCTCATATTTGCTGCAGTGACAGAGAAATTAATACTTCAGATTTGAAATTAAAATGACGGAATTAGTCAAAATGAACCGTTTGTTGTCCAAAGAAAATATGTCCAGATTTTCTCTTCTTGAAACTTTTAACTACACCCGTGCACCCTTCTCCTTGCCCCGTGCACCCTTCTCCTTGCCCCGTGCACCCTTCTCATTGCCCCGTGCACCCTTCTCCTTGCCCCGTGCACCCTTCTCCTTGCCCCGTGCACCCTTCTCCTTAACCCTTCCACCCTTCTCCTTGCCCCGCAGTTTACAGTAGCTGGATTGAATAGTGTCACAAACAGAAGGCATAAATCCGGTGACAATGTGTTTTGATTGGCACTATGAATATCACAAATACAGGATGCAGCATAAAAACTTGCACCAGCAGCTACTGCTACCTCTTTTGTTATTACCTCAATTGATAGTGATCACATGCAGCTGCAATCATACACACAAAAGTAATAGTAGTCCTAAATTATCCTTGTAAATATATTTTCTTGTTTCCTCAAGAATTATAGATAATATGGATCTAAATATAGCATATGCACACTTATCACACTTCGGGTGATTTTCACCTTGGCTTTTGCAATACAAGCATTAGATTATGTCACTGATCATACAGATGTGTTACAGACACCTTTCTTGACCTTTGCTGCCAAAAATAGGGCAAATAGATTAATTTTTAATTAGAAGGTAGAGCATTGACACTTTTGAGGCAGAAAGTGCCATTTTGGACTTGGGTCAATTTTCTGTCTTTTCTATCTTATTAACTGGCCAATCCTCTTGAAATGCATTTGATTTTTTCAAGATTAGTTGTCGATTCAAAAAGTCCCTCTGAAATGCCATTATATTTATCCGTTTTAATTTCATAACCTTGCTGAATCAAAACTAGAACCAAACTTCTTATCATCTAATACCATGATATATATATGCACATATAAAAAACATCAAAGGAGTATTCTGTGCAAATATTATATTTTTTGTGGCTTCAGAGGTGTAGTAACTAGGAAATATCTAATTTGTAAACTTTCGGCAACTAGAGACACCATGCAAGCAGACAGAAATTTGACTTCTGTGATGTGTGTCACCCAGAAATGCACCCTCTCAATAATTCAGACACTGATATTGTCTGACATTATAAGATCAAAAATATTACAATGACCAATTGCTTACCCCTAACTAAATGTGGCAAAACTTTAAAAGACTTCATAGGCATTTGAGTAACCTAGAGCTATCCTGAAAGAGGAGATGCCTGGTGCAAGTTTTTAGGCCGCACCCTGTACTTTGATGCACCCTATTCTCTACTTTTTATTGAATTGTATAATCGAGCCTTATAGGCTCTGCAAGTGGAAACTGACTCTTCAGCGTTAATGAGCAGAAAATGGCTACTTCCGGAACCAAAGCCAGGCCGAGCGCCATAGTTATGAATAGGGTTGGTGAGAAAAAGCTGGATAACTCGTTATAAAATGCACATAAAAGCAATAATTTCAACTGTCATGGCACAAGGACATCCTAAACTATTCTCGCAAATCACAAATGAACCAAAATACTCGCTAGATTTTTAGTTAATTGTCAATGGAAAAATGTAAACAAACGGCCGTCGCCCACCTCACTCATATCCTCCGTGATTTGAGGGAAATTCATTCATTTTCCTCTGACAACACGTTAACTATACTTAGGCATGACTGTCCTTACTAATGTGGTATTTATCACTTAATATCTGTAATAAGTCCATTATTAATGCATTCCTAGGCCACATCACGTTTATAGTACGATTCGCGCGATTTTTTCACAGGTACGAATCGTAATTTGCAGAGCCTATTAAACCTATAATACTATAAGGTAAGGGAGAAAGACCTTCAGAGGATCTGGCTTTATTCTGACAGTGACTTAATTATCGGGTCAATTGACGGCCAATTCTACCCCACACATAGCTTTTATTGTTATGGGTGAAATACAGACGATTGCTGTTCATTTATAGACTTATTTCTAAAAAATCAAACAGTTCATAAAAATTTACAAGCTTGACAGTCCAAATCAAAAATGAAAAAAATAAATTAAAAAATGTGACAAACTATTCTGTTTATCTTTGAATAGGGGATTGTTTATCACAATAGGTTATGTTTAAGTATCAGCGAACTTAAGTTAATTAAAAAGAATGATTTAATTACAGAATATGCATCAGAATCTGGAAAGTTAATTTGACCTTATTTTTGGTTTGTTTGTACAACAGAAATAATAAAGCTGCTGACACTATATAAATGTTATGTCATACGTGTGTGAAGTCATGCGCATATTGTCATTAAATATTCTTAATATATGCTTCCTGGTTCATCGTCTAATATAATAACAGATAATATCATTGTTAGACTCTCTAATTCACCATTGTGTGTTTGGTGAAAACAGGGTAAGAAGTTAATAGAACAATATTATGTAGGTTACACTGGTCCAAAAAAAAAAGTGGGTTACCTCATTTTATGAACTGTTTGTCTATCACTCATATGATTATGAATTTATGATACATAATGTAAATATTCACAATGGAATATCATGTAATCACATAATTTTGTACTATTGAGGTAAAAAAGATAAATAAACATAATATGATTGTATATACATTCTCTATAGTGAATCACTGATTACATTACACGTACAGTACTTGAGATTTTCTGTACACAATAGCTATTTATCAATTATGTGCAGGGAACATGGATTATTAATATGATTAAAACCAGTTTTACCTACATAAGTGCTGTCATAATATGAACATAGCGACTTCCATAACATCTGATCCTGCTGTAGTTTCGTAGCCTTCACGTGTGAAACTGAATTTGTATGTTATTCTATGTGGTCAATTTTTATTCCATCTTTCCCGGAACTGTTTATAACTGTGTCAGCGGCGGTTGCAGAGGGCGGGGTAAAAATGATTCTACAGTTAAACTCTGTATTAAGAGCACTTCACTAATGAAACCAATAATGCTGAACTGTACTTTAAGATTTGTGTTTAACACTTATAAACCCACTTATTGAGACCAACTGACCAGTAAAGACACCAATTTGGTTTATTCTGACCATTGTATTTATCTCTTTATTAAGAGCTATTAAGCCAGAACAACATTATGAAACGTTTAGTAGGTCCTTATAGTAAGGTTTCATTCATAGCAAAATTCACACAATTTAGCTGCTGGGTGGCCTTATGGTTAAGGCATCCGCCAATTCCACTTTAGCCAGCTCTGTTGAAGGTCCCGGGTTCTATCCCCAGGCACTCTTCATGAGCTACATCCCAGCCGCTGGATATCGATAGCTTGAGACGTTAAATTGGAGGTGCCTTGTTATCGGTGGTGTCTATTTTGAGGCAAGTAAAAGACCCCACCCATGGGGTAAATGTGTGACATGGTGTGGACCCCAAGCAGCCTTATCATCTCACCCAGTGGCAGCGTCAGTATTTCTGAAGTGGGGGGGGGGGGGGCAACCGAGGGGCAAGAGATTCATACATGGGGGGGGCAACTGTACATAGATATTACAGTCGAAAACAGCAATTGACAGGTTCAACTAGTGGGGCAAGTGGGGGGGGGGGGGGTCTCCGGGGGGGGGGAGCATTTGCCATGCCCCTTCCCCGTAGCGCCCCCACTGTGTAGGCCTATCTAGATTCTAGGCCTAAGTTAGTGAGAATTAGTCAATGTCATACATATTTCACTTTTGACTACACCTTCATTAAAACCATGTCATTCTAGGCCGTATAAAAGATGTGTAAACGCTTAGTCAAATAAAATGTCAGTGTTAAATGAGTAAAAATAAGTAGAACTTATGAACATTTCTCATAGCTCAATGTAAATATGACTTGTTAAATAAATTTAAAATACCAATAATGTGGTCTCAAGACTGGCAACAATTTAATACACAAATCATTAAGAAAACCTCTGCTATATATCCTCCAATAGACAGTTCTAGTTTCATCTAGCTCAATCTAGCTCAATCTAGCTTGTAAATGACAATATATATTATATGGTGTATTGCATAATAAGTCCACCTCTCTATTAAGACCACTTAATTCCTCAAAGGTGGCCTCAATGGCGAAGTTTTAAGGTCAACGAATTCCGCTAATATTGAAAAAGTTACCTGCGTGAGAAATGGTAGAATTCAAGCGACTTCAACTTGGCTTCGTGAAAGTTGATCACACTAAACAAAACCCGGTGGTGTCAAATAATTTCTGCAAAATTACTATAAATAGACCAAACAGGAGAATGTAACAATAAGAAAGTACAGTAAAAAGTACAGACCTACTCAGCAAGATCAAATCATATTTCTGGCAAGCTTTATTCACCGACACTGATTATTTCTCTGTTTTAGTTGGCTGCTGATTGGCAATATAAATGTGGTAGTTTCTAGTAAATAAGCACACAAATTCATTAGATATCCATAGATAGATAGACAGACAGACAGACAGATAGATAGATAAATAGATAGATAGATAGATAGATAGATAGATAGATTGATTGATTGATTGATTGATTGATAGATCGATAGATAGAAAGATAGATAGACAGATAGAAAGATAGATAGAAAGATAGATAGACAGACTGACAGATAGATAGATAGATCGATCGATAGAAGGTAGATAGACAGACAAATAGACAGGTAGATAGACAGATAGATAGAAAGGTAGATAGATAGATAGATATATAGGTAGATAGATAGATAGATAGATAGATAGATAGATAGATAGGTAGGTAGATAGATAGATCTATCTATAGATAGATAGGTAGATAGATAGATAGGTAGATAGATAGATAGATAGATATATAGATATATAGATCGATAGGTAGATAGATAGATAGATAGGTAGATAGATATATAGATAGATAGGTAGATAGATAGATAGATAGGTAGATAGATAGATAGATATATATGGAATGTGCAGTCCTCTAAGGCAAGTTCTTGCCACTCACGAGGATGAGAGTTGTGGTTCTGTCCCTGCAGTAACGTTGACAGTTGGAAATTTATGACGAATGAAGAAAAAGAAGCCAATATGAAATACCACTCAAAATTTGAGACTAAAAAAACAAACTTTGTAGGTGATTTTTTGAGTAATTTTTTGAAGATTTACTTGGAACATAACTTCTGAAACTCATTGCAATTACACGTCGTGACTGACACAGTAAGCAGGACTAATGATGCTTTGCAATCAATATAATTGCAATCAAGATAATTGCAATCAATACAATTGCTGGAACTGCAAAAGTATTCATCATTTTCATAAACGTAATGACTGGTAACGCTTAGAAAAGGCAAGAGGACAAAGTGTGATAATAATTTTTCCAAACAAATGGAGAAAATTAGCAGCTTCACTTGTCCCAGAAGTAGGTGCTTGACAATATGTTAGTGTACGAGTACTGTCCTCAACGTTTAAACTGAAGTCATTACAGTAATTTCATTGACTTGGAAACTACACTCAAGAGGATGTCATATGAATGCAGGACCACCATTAACTGATAGATTGCCATAACCGTTAACCAATTAAAGTCCTTAGTTTCAAAAGATGCCCTCTTGCATTTAGTTTTCAAATGTTTAATTTATTAAAGTTTAGCTAATCAGTAATAAGGTCTTAAAAACGCTTCCGGCGCCGTCTCACCTCATCTTGGCCAACAGCATTCCATCGCATTTGAACCTCTTAGTTAAATGACGTGTTAACGTAGAAGTCATTCAAGTTAGGTCTAGGTGTAGGAATGCTAGGTGTAGGGAGTGCTAGGGGTAGGGAGTGCTAGGTGTAGGGAGTGCCAGCTGTATGGAGTGCCAGGTGAAGGGAGTGCTAGGTGTAGGGAGTGCTAGGTGCAGGGAGTGCCAGGTGTAGGGAGTGCTAGGTGTAGGGAGTGCTAGCTGTAGGGAGTGCTAGGTGTAGGGAGTGCTAGGTGTAGGGAGTGCTAGGTGCAGGAATGCTAGGTGTAGGGAGTGCCAGGTGTAGGGAGTGCCAGGTGTAGGGAGTGCCAGCTGTATGGAGTGCCAAGTGAAGGGAGTGCTAGGTGTAGGGAGTGCTAGGTGCAGGGAGTGCCAGGTGTAGGGAGTGCTAGGTGTAGGGAGTGCTAGCTGTAGGGAGTGCCAGCTGTATGGAGTGCCAGGTGAAGGGAGTGCTAGGTGTAGGGAGTGCTAGGTATCGGGAATGCTAGATGCAAGGAGTGCAAAGTGTAGGGAGTGCCAGCTGTAGGGAGTGCCAGGTGAAGGGAGTGCTAGGTGTAGGGAGTGCTAGGTGTAGGGAGTGCTAGGTGTAGGGAGAACTTGGTCTCGGGAATGCTAGATGCAAGGAGTGCAAGATGTAGGGAGAGCTAGGTGTAGGGAGTGCTAGGTGCAGGGAGTGCCAGGTGTAGGGAGTGCCAGCTGTATGGAGTGCCAGGTGAAGGGAGTGCTAGGTGTAGGGAGTGCTAGGTGCAGGGAGTGCCAGGTGTAGGGAGTGCTAGGTGTAGGGAGTGCTAGCTGTAGGGAGTGCCAGCTGTATGGAGTGCCAGGTGAAGGGAGTGCTAGGTGTAGGGAGTGCCAGCTGTATGGAGTGCCAGGTGAAGGGAGTGCCAGCTGTAGGGAGTGCCAGGTGAAGGGAGTGCTAGGTGCAGGGAGTGCCAGGTGTAGGGAGTGCTAGGTGTAGGGAGTGCTAGGTGTAGGGAGTGCCAGCTGTATGGAGTGCCAGGTGAAGGGAGTGCTAGGTGTAGGGAGTGCTAGGTGCAAGGAGTGCAAAGTGTAGGGAGTGCTAGGTGTAGGGAGAGCTAGGTGTAGGGAGTGCTAGGTGTAGGGAGTGCCAGGTGTAGGGAGTGCCAGGTGTAGGGAGTGCCAGGTGTAGGGAGTGCTAGGTGTAGGTTGTGCTAGGTGTAGGTAGTGCTAGGTGTAGGGAGTGCCAGGTGTAGGGAGTGCCAGGTGTAGGTAGTGCCAGGTGTAGGGAGTGCCAGGTGTAGGGAGTGCCAGGTGTAGGTAGTGCTAGGTGTAGGGAGAGCTAGGTGTAGGGAATGCTAGGTGTAGGGAGTGCCAGGTGTAGGGAGTGCCAGGTGTAGGGAGTGCAAGGTTTAGGGAGTGCCAGGTGTAGGGAGTGCTAGGTGTAGGGAGTGCAAGGTGTAGGGAGTGCAATGTGTAGGGAGTTCAAGGTGTAGGGAGTGCAATGTGTAGGGAGTGCTAGGTGCAGGGAGTGCCAGGTGTAGGGAGTGCTAGGTGTAGGGAGTGCTAGGTGTAGGGAGTGCTAGGTGTAGGGAGAACTTGGTCTCGGGAATGCTAGATGCAAGGAGTGCAAGATGTAGGGAGAGCTAGGTGTAGGGAGTGCTAGGTGTAGGGAGTGCCAGGTGTAGGGAGTGCCAGGTGTAGGGAGTGCAAGGTGTAGGGAGTGCAAGGTGTAGGGAGTGCAAGGTGTAGGGAGTGCAATGTGTAGGGAGTGCTAGGTGCAGGGAGTGCCAGGTGTAGGGAGTGCTAGGTGTAGGGAGTGCTAGCTGTAGGGAGTGCTAGGTGTAGGGAGTGCTAGGTGTAGGGAGTGCTAGGTGTAGGGAGAACTTGGTCTCGGGAATGCTAGATGCAAGGAGTGCAAGGTGTAGGGAGAGCTAGGTGTAGGGAGTGCTAGGTGTAGGGAGTGCCAGGTGTAGGGAGTGCCAGGTGTAGGGAGTGCAAGGTGTAGGGAGTGCAAGGTTTAGGGAGTGCCAGGTGTAGGGAGTGCTAGGTGTAGGGAGTGCAAGGTGTAGGGAGTGCAAGGTGTAGGGAGTGCAATGTGTAGGGAGTGCTAGGTGCAGGGAGTGCCAGGTGTAGGGAGTGCTAGGTGTAGGGAGTGCTAGCTGTAGGGAGTGCTAGGTGTAGGGAGTGCTAGGTGTAGGGAGTGCTAGGTATAGGGAGAACTAGGTCTCAGGAATGCTAGATGCAAGGAGTGCAAGGTGTAGGGAGTGCTAGGTGTAGGGAGAGCTAGGTGTAGGGAGTGCAAGGTGTAGGGAGTGCCAGGTGTAGGGAGTGCAAGGTGTAGGGAGTGCCAGGTGTAGGGAGTGCCAGGTGTAGGGAGAGCTAGGTGTAGGGAGTGCTAGGTGTAGGGAGTGCTAGGTGTAGGGAGTGCAAGATGTAGGGAGTGCTAGGTGTAGGGAGAGCAAGGTGTAGGGAGTGCTAGGTGTAGGGAGAGCTAGGTGTAGGGAGTGCTAGGTATAGGGAGCCCTAGGTTTTACTGACCGGGTGCATTGGTTGCCTTGGGTCTTCACTAGTACACAAAAACATGCTTTGAAAGAAAAAGACATATGATATAATAATAAATTATATTTGTTTAAAAAAACACATTCCTAATATTAGAAACTACATCAACTTGTTTGAACTAAACCTCCACATGCAACAAAAATAGTATACACGTAATTCTTTGCAGGGATTCTCATTGGTGCAAATGCCTTTTTTGAAAAGATTCATCCCAAAGTGACATTGAATTGCAAACATCAGTTACGGCCAAATTCATTGACTTAGAAACAAATCTTTAAGTCTTGGAAGCTAAACTCAGATGACGTCATGTGAATCCAGGTCTCCAGTCTCCAGGTCTCCAGTCTCCAGGTCTCCCATTGGCTGAGTGACTCCCTTAGCTTCCAAAACTATAAGATTCGTTTCCAAGTCAATGATTCGGCTGTAATGTAGCATTGCCGTTTCCTACGTTACCCACGTGCAACAGACCAAGACATTGCTATCATCACTCATACCTTGATGTGAGTTGACAAAGCATCATTATATGACATAAAATCAATATTTTTTTAACAAAATCTTTCAGACAGGGATGATACAGTGCAACTTTTGGAAAGTGAGGGTTGTCACTATTGCTACCCCACAATGCACTGCTTAACTAACCCAGCCATCCAAGATCTGTCCCATCCCATGGAAAATCGAATAAATGTTGACACTCATGCAGCATAATGCCACTATTAATAATAATCTAGTCTGTGGTGTGTTTATTTTATTCAGAGGGCATCTGCAGTTTTGTAAGTATGGGATAAGGTAAGTTATCAAAGTGGACAGGTCTAGATAGGTGGGGTTTACCTGCTCCAGCTGTAAAGACGTTTTAGCCACTTTCAAAATGTTGAACTGTTTGAAAATACATTGGATATGATTAAAAGTGATTCATATGTACTTTGATGTAGTATACTACATCACTGGCGTAGCTGGTCCTTCTGGAATGGGGGGCCCCATGGGGGGGGGGGGGGTGGGGAGAACACTGCAATTTCCAATGCAGAAATCTGGAAGGGGGGGGGCAAGGTCTTGGTTGAAGGGGGGAGGGGGTAACTCCAAAGGACGTCATGTAAATTCGTGGCTCGTCATTGGCTGAGGAATTATTTTACCCAGTGGGAGTCCTGGATTAACGTGACGTCATCTGGTGTTTAGTTTCCAAGTCTATGTAACATGAATAAGTAATTTGCTGTAACATGAATAAGTAATTTGCTGTAACATGAATAAGGTACATCAATTGATCTCTTATTACAACTGCTAGAGGCTACACAAGTAAAATATACAAGGCATCAGAGATATCTAAAAGATAAAACACAAAGATTATGATGAGATGGATGTCATGGCAACTTGTACAGTCTCCTGTGTAAACACATTAGTTCAAGTGCTTAACTAACTGCTTTACACATGCAGGTAAACTCCATAGATTTATCAATTACACTACTTAAAGACCCAATTATATGTTCGTAATTGCCAACTGCTGTAGACACGGTGATTAACATGAAAAAAGGTACTTGTCATTATCATCGATCCAGCTATTAGAACTTGGTCTACTTCTGTGACAGCGAAGATGGCTTGTATCCGCAGAAGTCATTCCAAGGTTTTCATTCCGATGGAGATCACAAGAATAGTCGTGACACTTACCCTTTTTATCACACCAAGCTTTTCAGTAGGTATGTATGTTTATAAAATGTTACTGTCTGAAATAGAAAGGCAGCAGTATACTTGAAGGTATGCGATTTAAATGACTATGTCTTCAGCTACATTGCAGTTGCTAGAATTACCTGTTTGGTAAATTTTGTTGACTTGTAGCACAGGCGCCGTCCAGCTGGCATCATTGCCAAGACATTTGTTCTGTGCGTTGACACGCCAGCATTGGTGATACATGGGCCTTGTTTCACTAAACCTTGTATTATGACAGAGATTATAGCTACAGTGACACCATCTGCCCTCTCAGTTGGACTGACCCTTTTAATTGCCCAAAGATGAGTCATAAATACCTTAATCATCATGGGATTGACCAGCTATAGTAAAACATATAGGAGTGTGACTCTGAATGACTCATCAATGCAGTTTTTAGTTCTACCAACTGTAGCACTGTCACCACCACCGATAATTCTCTCTCCCTTTCTCAGTTGAATATTTGAAAAATAGAGTGCATTACTCCTCAAAATGTGTTCATTATCAGTTTGTTTGTGACAATAACAAACAGACATACTGTTGACAAAAACCCCAAAAAATCATCGCTGAAAACATCAATTGTTATTTAGAGGTGTACGCGTAATTAAGGAAGCTGTGTAGGGGCTATTTTATTATTATTATTATTATTTTTTCATTTCAAATATATTTTAAAAGGGTAGCCAGATCAGCTGCGTCTGGCCATGATATAGATATATTAGTATGGTTACTTTGATAAGCCAGTGTACAGGAGAATAATAGATGTAGAAAGAGAACATCATAAGTCTGTACTTATGAACTTCGCAGCAAAAACATGTGAGGCTCAACAATGCTGCATTAGTAAAGCATTCTTTGGGCCAGGTGCCATGTGGCATTTACATCTAGCTGACAGAGGCTGTGAATTTGATGTTCTTCTCTTTTTTGTTTATTTTGACATGTAATCGGATACTGCCCTGAGGATGAGATTGTAAAGATGTATGCCGCTTTTGGGATGATTTACAAATGTTAAAGAACTTTTCCAAATAAGTGCATAAAGTTGATTACAATTTGCAAATATAATGGGGAGAAAAAGTGTCACAAGAGGTCACTGACACAGTAGCAGATAAGTATTGTATGACCATGCACATAGGCTGTACCACGTGTCTTTCCTATCTCGTATACAGGTTATTGTGGGATACATAAAAGTCTATCCCAGTTAGCATTCCAAATCGGGCCAACGTTGTTTCTACATCGTTTTAACCTTCTTTTTTGTGTGCAAAACACTCAACTTGGAATAAACATGTTTGTATTTCATATGCGTTAATATCAACATTTTTGAAAGCAAATAAATGAATTACAATTACATCTTCCAGATTATCTGAATTGCCCCCCTGAATTCTACAAATATGACAGCAGGACCTGCATCGGAATATCAAATGCTTCTGTAGTCGCTTCAGCGGCTCAATCCACTTGTACAGCGGCCATCCAAAACTACCCTGGGCAAGTTTTACCATTCATCGGTAGAGATGCAGTACTGAACGACTTCACTGCCTCGCTATGGCTAAATTCATCAGAGGAGTGAGTAATTTATTATTTCTTATTTTCATGTATCTTTTAAATTTCCATGCCGTTTTGCATTGTCTTTGTGCTACTGGTCTGTGAAATGTAATAACTTTTCCAGTGAATATGTTGGTAAAGAATGCTCAACTGGGTAGCTGAATGGTTAAGGCATCTACCAATTCCACATTGGCCAGCTCCTTTGAAGGTTCCGGGACCTGGGTACTATCCCAGGTCCAGGCACTTTTCATGAGCTACATCCAAGCTGGATGTTGATCGCATGAGTCGTTAAATTGGAGGGGTCTTGTACTCGGTGTCTATGCTGAGGCAAGTAAAAGACCCCACCCACAGGGTAAATGTGTGACATGGTGTGGACTCCAAGCCTTATCATGTCATCATTATGTCTGTCTCTGGCAGCTGGACATATAAGTTGACTAAGCTTCAGACCCAGTAGCATTCAGGCTTAGCTATCCAGAAGTGGGAAAAACAACCTGATTTAGTTCATTTTTAATTTGCACTCACAGTAATGACAGGTTTACACATTGCTCCATAATATAAATAAGTCGGGCAGCATTGCCTTCTGCAATATCAGTTAAAACTGTTATTTTACATGCCACTGAGCAATATTGGTATTATTTGTAGTAAGGCTTGCACTGCTTTAATTCTTTGTCATTAGGTACTGGATAGGACTAAATAAAACAGGACACGATGAAAAGTTTATTTGGAGTGATGGCGTGAAAAGCGGATTTCACATGTGGGATGCACCAAATCCATCGGATGATGATAAAAATACAAAACTTTGCGTTACAATGGAAGGGAAACACTGGATCGACAGGAAATGCAATGACACAAATGAGAGATACTGCTAATACAAACTGGCTAGCAACAGTGGTATGTAATGACAAAGTGATCCATAATAAATGTGAAAGGGCAACATAAAATGGACAGACATCTTACTAACTTATGGTTCCTATTTTTCCAACTTTTAATCTATAATTAGCTTTTACATATTTCATATTTCATAGCAAGCGTGGTACGTAACATTTGAATGAAGATCCTGAAGCCCACGGGCCATCAGAAGGCACGGCACAAGGAACAATACAGTTATGCCTATCTACAATTCAACTCTCTCATAAAAAAAAAATTCCTGCTATTTCCAATTCTTTAAAGCTATCATTATTCTCCAAAATAACTTATTTTCATTTTAGTGTTTTAGTCTTTGATTTATGCCCCAACAGCAAATTTTCTGACTTGTTCCCTAAATAACAATCGGTAGATAGGTGGCCTAAGTTATAAGATAAGATAAGATAAAACTTTATTTATAGTCGGAGGTGCAAGACAATGGTCTAATGGTTAAGGCATCTGCCAATTCCACATTGTCCAGCTCTGCTGCAGGTCCCGGGTTCTATCCCCAGGCACTCTTGATGAGCTACATCCCAGCTGCTGGATGTCGATTGCATGAGATGTTAAATTGGAGGTCCCTTGTACTTAGTGACTACGCTGAGGCAAGTAAAAAGTGTGTAAATAAACTTTATAAGCACCTATTTAGGTTAAGAGGCTGGAGTGGTTAATGTAGCTGTAATCTTATATATCTTGGCACTGACCAGTAGGAGGCGAATAAAATAAAACCCACCCATGGGGCAAAAGTGTAATGTGGTGTGAACTCCAAGCCTTATCTCATCATTACATCTGCCTCTGGCAGCTGGTCATATAAACTGACTAAGCCACATACAGTTATTTTCATACTAGAACTCTAGGGGAATCCCTTCAATCAGAATGCTTCATTGTCATCCAGCATGGATGTATGTTGTACAGCCACAGAGTACATTGCACTGCTGCCAAGTTTGTTGGATGGCTGCAAAGTATGTTATGTTGTATAATGAATGGTGGCGCCCTCTGTTGAGTGGAGAATATAAGCAACGGTGGATGGTGTGTTGTGCGACGTAGTTTTGTGGGACTGGGAAAAGTTATATTGGAATCGTCTTCGCCTCATCGTAAAAAACTCCATGTTGGAGTCCCCACCATGCATCGTTATAGTGTTGGTAACTATGGTTCATGGTCTTCATTCCTTGTTGTCGCCATCTTTGCCACGACTATACCCAGATAGCATTCCAAATCGGGCCAGCATCGTTTCTATATCGGCCGCTGTTGGTACAACATCGTTACAACATCGCCGACATCTCACTGATGTTGGTACGATTTGGAATGCTATCTGGGTAGGTCCTTTCCGTCATTTCGCAATATACTTAAGTTTTAGAATAAATTTACAAATTATCTGGTACGTTTTAGAATGCATAATTTGCAGAATCTAAACTGGGAGGTGTTATAGACTGTACATGCTATTTTATTTCGCTCTGACAAGTCTTTGCTTAGCGACATTTCACCATGAAATGTATGAATATTTTCAGATACGTGTCCATCTGGCTATGAATTCATTCCCGACAGCTTTCTGTGCTATAAGCACGATTCCAACGCAAGCCCCTTCGACAGCGCTCGAATGGCATGCAATTCTACGTGCGCCAGCAAACTTGGGACCTGTGACCTTTTAACCATTCACAACAAAACCGTCTGGAAAGTCGTCACTGCTAAGGCTCCTCCATTAAAGTAAGTTAAATCGCCCAATTGTAAAATTGACAGTTGTTTTTTGTGTGTGTTTATGTTTAATTTCTGATCAAGATAAAAATGTTATAATTGATAAAATAGATAGGTTGCGCGTAAAAAATTTAAGATGCTATTAGGAGGATATGACGTTTCAGAGAATTTATGATTAAATAATTATGTTGCATGGCATGTTAACTTGTAAAGGTTATATATTCATAAAAATATATTTATTCAGGGTAACAATTCAGGTAAAAATGCTGTTCTACAATTGGCCCTGATAACAATAAATTCAAATGTGATATAAAAATCACATCGAAAAGGACATAAATCAAAAATTGGTAAAAACATTAGCTTCTAGTGTCGCTTAAAAGTGAAAAGTGATGTAATCCCTTTAAAATCATTTGGCATATTGTTCCATAAATGACTATCCGATACATAAAATAATTCTTAAGAACATATTTTCAAGTTATTCTAGTCCGTCCTAGGTAAGCATTTTTTGGTAAGTCCTATGGGATATCTTGGATAAATAGAGAATACAGTTATCTTCATTAAAAACAGCCTGTCAAATTGAACCTAGTCAAAGCTAGACAATTTTTGCTATACGATGCTACCTGCCACTAAACAGAACTGTGGCTATAGCTGGCTACTCAAATACAGATCTAGAAATACATGCAGCACCATTTAGTGCATAAGTTGAGAGTTATGCATATTTGTAATCTTTTGTTTGAAAAGATGCATGTCGATTGCACATACATATTTATGATGATTTAGATAAATTTCTTACACTTACCAAGGTTTCTATTTTTTCAGTGGTAATAGTTTAAGCTGACTATAAGGTAGAAGTAGACAGAAGTGGCTGGCTTTTGCAAATTACAGTGTTACAGCCAGGAATAGGTTGCTACAGCTGACTAGAGTCGACCATATTTTATAAAACTAACTATCTCTCTATCTCTCTATCTCTCTGTCTCTCTGTCCGTCCATCCATCCATCCGTCTGCCTGTCTATCTATCCACTTATCTATCTATCTATCTATCTATGTATCTATCTATCTATCTATCTATCTATCTATATAGCAAGGCCTGATGCACAAGTTACTTTCACTGATCTTGTAGACTTTTTTCTCTGCTTGACATGGTGGGAAAATTGAATAACATTCTCAAAATGTTTTCATGGTCGAAATGGGTAGAGTAGTGTAATGTTAGTGGTCACCTAAAACCGAATCAAATATTCTTACAGAGGTTGGATTGGACTAAGAGACGACACTGCCTTTCAATACAAATGGGTGGATAACCAGCCGTTGGACTATCCGTCTTGGATGTTGAAGACGAAGGACTTCGACCAGGGAAACCTGCTATGTGTTGCATGGGAGAAGGGACAGTGGAGAGAAAGACAATGTTCAGATAGCAAGAGAGTCATGTGTCAGTACACAACTCCTTCAGGTAAGGAACTCTGAGGTTCTTCAGAATTTCTCGGACGCCTATTTAATAAACAGCCTCTCCAATTTGTTTAATAATAATAATACTTTATTTAGTCATCACCATACATTAAGGCAATGATATTTTGGTAGCCGCACTCAGGAGCTACGGCAGCCATAGACAATGGCGCCACCTATATCTATATTGTTTGTAGTTAGCGACACTGATCTTTAGCTTCTCCGATCCTCTCAGGGCAGTTTCTAATGGCCCAGTCAGTCGAAAATAAAATTTCCTATTAAAACACATTGGGACATGTTATTTATTTTTCTGTCTGCACATTTTTCACCGCATAGGCAGATCAGAGAAGCAAAAAATAATATAAAAGGGCGTTCACACTGTCAAGGATAAGACCGACGTATGACCACGGATGAAAAAATAATTCTACTCTTGCTCATCCTCGTCCATACATGATTCAGACGCCAAGCGTTTTACGTATACTCGCACTAATCTGTAGTATGCTCCTGGTAGTGCTAGACCACTAAATAGCATCTGTGGAGAGGGCAAACAATTTTAACATGTTTAAAACTTTCGCGTAGGTTCTACGAGTGAATTGTGAATTATTTACATTAGTTACGCAACTCGCTCGCAATTCACTCGGCGAGCATTCTACATACGTTCTATGTATGTACATGGCCATCCGTGGCCATCCGTGACCATCCGTGGCCCATCCGTAGCCCATCTGTAGGGAAGGAAATTCGTCTGGTGATCTCTGACTACCTCATGTACCCTTGTCGAAAGAATTTATACGTGATCAACAGAGCCACGAATGAGCAAGTATAGCGCAATTTTGACGTCCATCGTCATACGTAGGTCTTATTCGTGACAGTGTGAATGCCCCCTTTAGTGTCGCCTTACCGATGTGACACACAGAAAAAAGATGAGCATTTATCATTGCAGACAAATAACTTATCTAACTGTGATGCCGCTTACTGTAATGACTTAATTGCTAGTCACATTGAGAAAAACTAACTTAGTCTAACCTCACTGTATCTTAAGAATATAAAAAGTAAAGTGTTCAAAGTTTGGCACTGATTGTGGATGTTTGAACCCCACTGTACAGTGTACACAGTAAAGTCCAAAAGTACCCAATTATTTTCTAAAAGAGTTTTAGTCCCACTGCCTTGAAGTAATAAAACAAAAACTCTCAGGTTAGTTTTTATCAAAACTTTACACAGATTTTTAAGATTTACATTAGTTTTAACTCTACTACCAATTTCATACATGTTTGTAGTTGTAATTTGTAAAGCGCACTAGATTATTTTATTTTAAATACCTGTAGTGCTTCAAAAATGTACTACTACTACTGATAATAATAATTATATTTCTAGAAACACCATTTTTCGAACTGAACAACACGAACTTGTGCGAAATACCCGACAACTATTCTGAATATCCAGTGACAATCCAGGTAAGCGACGAAAACATACAGACATGCAAAGACACTGACGAAAAGACACTTCTCGTGCAGGGGATGGATATTGCCATGAGGAAACCTAAAGTTGTCATCATCAGCAACACAAGCTGTTCACCAAAGTGGGGCATCATGGTCAAGCTACAACCAAGTTGTGAACCAGGGCAAACCTGCGAAATGATCAACTGTTACCCTGGAATCGCTGAAAAATTGGAAAGTGAATTAATCAAATGCACCTACTCATGTACTGGCACCCTTTACCAAAGAATGGGCATACTGGTCATAACAACACTGATGCCAGCTAGGATTTGCGAAGCCTATCTGACTTTAGCCTGATATGTTTCAAAATTAACTCTGATTGTGATGGGGCCTTGCATGCGATGTGCAGATAGACAATGTCAGTGCAGAATTGCCATTCAGACAGAACAACTTATGTTTGAGAAGAAAGCACAATAAAGCCTTATTCACACTATCACGGATAAGACCTACGAGTGACCACAGACGTAAAAAATGGGCTATAGGTGCTCACTCGTGGCTCTGTTAATCACGTATAAATTCTTTCTATCGCAAGCATCCGTCAGGCAACTGTGAGGCACTCATAGATCGCCGTGCGTGTGGTTCAAGAGTGAATGAGGAGAGGAGCCAGGATGGGCCAGGATGGGCACGGTGCCAGGGCAAATGGATGGCAGATTTTCGCCGAGCGTTTCTCGAGCAGTCCAAGACTGAACCATGATGGTGAATATACACGGATGGAGAGCTTCCCCTGCGTACCTGCGAGTGAGCTTGAGTGGCTAAGGATGGCCATGGATAGCCACGAACATATGTAGAATATACGTAGAATGCTAGCCGACTGACTCCCGAGCCATTCCCGTAAATAATGTAAACAATTCACTCGTAGAACGTCCGCCAAATTTTTAAACCTGTTTAAAAATGTTTGCCCTCTCCACAGATGGTCACGGATGTTTTAGCGCAAACAGGAGCGTGCTACAGATAAGTATGTGTATCTGTACATCGCTCGGTGAGTGAATTACGTATGGCCAAGGATGAGAAAAAGTAAAATAATTTTTCATCCGTGCTCACTCGCCATGCCTATCCGTGAGTGTGAATGCCCCTTAAGTTTACCTTTGATGCAAAAACACCCACAGATTAACTTTAGAATACGAAATATTTAGAAATGTCAGCATTAAACAAGTGCTATTGCTCTCCGTGAGATTTTGAATTGTAATTTTGATGCATGATTTGTACATATATTTATATTCATATATATATATTTATTTATAATTAGCTCATAGACAAATATAAAATTTTCGGCGAGAGAATGGGTTAGCTGAAGTTAACAGTATATCTTACCTACGAGGTCATAATCATCCCCATAATAATTACGTGGAATTGAAAAATTTTATTTTTTGCAAAACATGAAATCATATGGATTCTGGATGTGATGGGCTGAATTGTCCGGCACACGATGCAATGGTCTGAGCAAGACATCATGTTGGTACCAAAAATGTCACTCGATACAAGGATAGTGACAGTTTTAAGCTTTGAAGAGAGTGACTGCTTATGTGTTAGCACGATATCTCAAAAGGTTATGGGTGGTTATAAGGTTAAATTTTGGTGGGCAGATGGGATAATGTCTCAAGGCAATGATTACATTTCGAGTGATCCGGATCATATTCTGGCTTCGTAATACTTTTTCCAATATATAATATACACAATCAGTGCCATTTCTATGTGTAATAACCATGTTCAGAAGCCCGGCCTGACATAAAACCAACAGTGGGCTGACATTGGGCCATCTATTCAATAGGCGGACTTGTACTGCCGGCTGAGATAGGGCGGGGGCCTAGCTCAGAGGTAGCGCTCTGGGCTTCCAACCTCCGGATCCGGGGTCGATTCCGGGTCGAGCGTAAGTTAAGGTGATGGCTGTTTCCTCCTTTGTCTCAATGCCATCGTCTCTGCCTGTCCTAATTAGCCCATCAGGTGCAGAAATACAGGACGTAAAGCTCTAATCACACACACACATATACTGTGGGCTGAGATTTGGCCACAGCTTTACAGCAGTCGTTTCATAATTTTTACATCGCCGACATCGTGTCGACAATAAAACGATTTGGGATGCTATCAGCAAGATAGCTGGCTAACATTGGACCAACATTGGGTCAACATTGGGTTAATATATTGCTGCACTGACAATGGACTGGCATTAGGCTGACGATGGGCCAACAATGGGCCAGCCAGTGGGCCAACATTGGCACATGTATCAATTTGATATTTTGCTGTCATTAAAACAAAATATATATATACTTTGGTGAATAATGGGACAACTAGTCAGTGAGCCAACATTGGGCCAACAGTGGGCTAAGAGTGGATGAACTAGTTAGTAAGCCGATATTGGGCTAGCTGTAATAGTAAGCCAGAAGTGGGCCAACATTGGGCCCCGACAAATGGGTCAACTTGCCTTTGGCCTTCTACGAAATTTGGTCAACTGTGCAAAAGAGCGAACTTGAAAAAAAAAACGGTTGACTCTAGACAGCTGTAGCAGCCTATACCTGAATGTGGTCTAAACATCCTAAAGCCAGCTGCTTCTGTCCACTTCTATGGGCAATAATCGGCTTACATTTATCACCAGAAAAGTGTAAACACTGACAAATGCAAGACATTTATCTAATATATCATAAATATGTACTTTTAGACGGGTTTGAGTAGCCAGCTATGACAGCTTCGGCTAGGTTCAATTTGACGGGCCATTTTTAATGAGATTAACTGTATGGCTGGGTCTCAATTGGTGGAGACTCTTTTCCTGCCCTCGACTTTCTTTGATGCAGTGTTTGCTGTGGTCAGTTGGCCCTGATTGGCTGGCAGTGTCAAACTTGGGCTAAGGATGACATCACACTATGTCTAGGTCACGAGTGCCATGAGCCCATTCATTATATGACTGGCCAACTGAAAACTAAACTCTGATTCCACGTAATTATTACGGGGATAATAATATGCTATGGATAATTGGATATATACATAACTATGTTTAGCTGATGTACAGGAGAACATGGAAAGTATACCTAGTATGGATGGCATTCACGATTTAAATTTTTTTTTCTCCCTTTCACTGATTTGTATGATATATGCAATGATTAATTAATTTTTTCTAGTATGTTATGCGGCAAATATGCCATAGGCATCATATGGAATTAGGTAATGGTTTTTAAAATTACTACATTTTGCTTTAATTCTTCTGTGTACTAGCTAGCCACAATTATATATCCATACACTAGCCAGACGTCAATGACTTTGTCAATGACTTTGTCAATGACCTTGTCAATGACCTTGTCAATGACCTTGTCGGTTAAAACACCATTAACTTCAACATTGATTCACCAGCCCAACCTCACAGTTATTAGGTTTTATTATTATGTTGTCCATATTATTAAAGACAATGGAATATGAGTTGAGATTTCTGATATCAGAAAGATCATTTGTACCAACAGGCAGATTTACCTTGCCAATAACACATGTAGGAAATAGGACTTGTATACATTGTGCACAAAATGCACTCTCCTCACAGAGAGGAGAGAAGTGCTTAGGAAAATGCAAATGTTTGGAGAGGTTTTGAAAAATTAAGATGAAAATAATAAATTTATTTCAATTATGAAGGATAAGAGAAACTGTTAGTAAACTTTGTACGGATTTGTTACAGAAAAATAAATTATGTGACGTATGTTTTGTTTGTTTGTTTGCAGGCTGTCTTGATAATTTCTTCCTATTACTTTGTGAGTGTACAAATTCATAATGGGCCTGTACAATTAATGTAAAACACTGAAGTGGCAAACGTCATATGATACATTTTGTTCTGTACACTGTAGAATTAATCTATATGTAAGGCCAACATTGAAGAACTTAACATTTTGCAGGCGCATGTCTGGTTATGATCAGCAAGCAGCTTGTATTTTCAAGGTCATGTTCAATCATAATAATCACCATTGGGGATCCTGAGAAGCCCGGTTAGATACTGATCTGCACCAGAGAACTTAGAGGGGGCTCTCTGTCTGCACTCAGGTCTGCATCATGAGAGCTAGAATTTGCTTCACTCAGTTTGTGATCTTCATAGCTGCGATTTGCCTGAATCACATCATATTGTAGTAGTGACATTGTAACTTTGACTCACTAGGGTTTACCTTTATATCCCGCAATAGAGTGTGAACCTCATAGAAAAACCATGAGGTTCACACTATGAGGTTCATTGTTGTGAACCTCATAACATAAATTATCCCTTATACAGAAAACAGCCTGGCCAATCACATGACAGTATTAAGACTCAGTGAAAGTCATGAACGTCATCAGTAGACTTCACAAAACCCATAAAATAAACAAATTAGCTTTGCCTGGCACAAGAAACCCTCTTTAATTTGATATTCCTTCAATCTGAATACAATTTTGGCAAGGGAGAAGCTTCAGAAAGTCTTTTGAGGCCGACAATGCTTCAGTTTGTTGACTGTCTTCTTGCTGAAATGTTTTGAAATAGTGATATTATCACCATGGCAACTATTCAGAGTGAGGCAGAACAGACAGACAAACAAAAGATCCCTACTCAATGCTGAAAAATAGTTCCCACAAAAAATTGAAATAGAGGGGTTATTGCGGGCTATAAATAAAACCTAATATAACTGTGTGGCTCTGAACCACACAGTTATTAGGTTTTATTACAGAATACTTGTACTTCGAGTCCAGTTGGACTCTTTCTCACAGTTGACCTGGGAATAGATGATAATTATGATAATGATGCAACTGCGGCATAGGGTACTGGACCCACAGACGGTTCTGCTAATCTGCATCCCTGGAGAATGGTAATCTCTTAGATTGCTTTTAATCATCAAACTTCTTTCTCAAGTGTCCACTTTGTGCAACTATATATATGTTAAAATTCTGCTGGGCACAACAAGGTGGATGTTTACATGGATGTTCAAATACCAGAGCCATGAACATAGTAAATGAGCCATGTCATTAGATTAGTTCCAGTCAGGGCAAATCCTTTTCCATGTAGGAGAATTTCCAGTCAATTTTTGGACATCTGCCTGGACTCCCACTGAGGGATGTGTACCTTGCTTACCCGGGAGAAGTGTGAACCATTTTAAAATTTATGCGCATGTCATTTCATCTAATAATATGTCGAAATTATAAGGTGGACCCTCAAAAGTGACATAAGATTGGCTCTTTTGTCACTGACTTCCCCCTGGGCTGCGTAGGCCACTGGGGATACAGGTCATCACCCTGAGTGTTACCACCCTTGCAACTAGCACCTTCGAGGGCGGTGGCTGGGTGGGTGATTAGGGCTTTATGTCCTGTATTTCTGCACCAGTTGGGCTAATTAGGACAGGCAGAGACCATGGCAATGAGATGAAGGATGAAACAGCCATCCAACTTAGGCTCGACTGGGAATCGAACCAGGGACCCAGCGGTTGGAAGCCCAGAGCACTACCTCTGAGCTAGGCCCCGACCCCGCACTTTCGAGGGCAATAATACACAGCGAAATGAGCAAGGTATTAAATCGAATTACATAGATAAGTTAATACGAAAGAAAAAAGTAATACAAAATATGAAAGCTGAATCAATTGTTGATTTCCGACTGACAAATTGCTAAAAAGTCTATCTCTCCTCAATAATGGTATGTTTCGATTGTACAATGTAGAATGTTACCTTCTAATCATGTGAAGAACTTGCATTTCTGTTGGAATTTACCGGCAAACATGTTAGGTGCAAACTTTCAACAGGCGGCAGCACCTGTCAGCCCAATTAATATTACGCCATCTAGTGGTAATACATTGGTGATACAA
This sequence comes from Alitta virens, assembly GCA_932294295.1. Classification (NCBI taxonomy): domain Eukaryota; kingdom Metazoa; phylum Annelida; class Polychaeta; order Phyllodocida; family Nereididae; genus Alitta; species Alitta virens. The sequence continues at coordinate 38,136,136 of OW028583.1, forward strand.
CGTAACAGCAGAGCACTCTACATAGTGTGAAATTTGGCTGAGTGCCGTAGAGATGACAGCATTGGGAGAAGAAAACATTAAGTTTAACATCAATTGCTCCAGATAAAAATTCCACATATTCCCAAGTTTACTTTTCAATTGTAGGTTTTTGGTTTTGAGACAGATCTCTTGTGTGCCTTTGATCTTGCGAGAAAATAAAATACAAACTGATTTTTTTTGGGGGGATTATAGGTCATTCAATTGAAAATTGCCCACATTAATCAAGTAATTTACAAAACTATGGAAACTATGCTTGGTAAGTTTATTCTTTATTTTGGTTATAATTTTGTTTGTGAAATAATGCTTACTCTTGACCAATATTTTTGCATTTCTATCATATTGATGCATTTTAGAGTCCTATACCTGCATATGCTAATCGTTCCAACAATAGTCGAAGCCATTTTACCTTATCCATTACCATTCGTGACCAAAAGTCTCAGAAAAGCATCATAGTACTTTCGCTTTCAAAAGTTTTAGTTTCACATGTGTTGCAAAATAGTTTTCCCAATCGGAGCAAAAGAAGACGTCTGACCCATTGTTAATGTCCACCTTTCTTGCGCAATCAATCTAATTCCCTTTAGCCTAATTCACATGCAGCTTCTTCATGGCAGAGACTCAGGAAAGCAGGTCTAAGTTGGCCATGCGCAGATTTCATGATATCATTATGCACATAAATAATGCATATAGGGCTTGATTGCAACCCGAAGGTTGGATTTTAACAATGTATTGTGCACTATTTTAATAGCTGCTATACAGCTGCCTTGGGAGTATACAGCCATACACGCGTATCAGTGTCATTCATTCATTCGGAAGCCTTTCATCATCTGAAAAGCCAGGTAACCACTCTCTGCTGGGTGGACAGTAGCAATGAGGACCAAGTGGCTAAAGGCCACAAAACAGGAGTCAGTGGTGAGGCTCGAACCGGTCCATTGGGATTGGGAATCGAGCACTCTACCACTAGACTACCTGCTACTCACATAGCATAACAATTCATTCATAACTACATTGTTTTGCTTGTAGCATTTTCTACATACTTCTTTGTCTTTTCCTTCTTGCAACCTTTTTAATTCAGCATCTCTAACATGTTCAATGGGGCAAATTTCACAGCTTGCACCAAAATCACTACTGGCCATAAACACCAGTACTCATCTTGTACTGTTTCCCAACGACTTAGATGAAAGAGTGGTGAGAGAACATTGCTGTTGTAAAACACAAGTTAGAATAATATAAATATAAATAAAAAAAAGCCTCGGCATTAATTTTGAATGTTATGGTAATATAATAAGAACATAAAAATACTACATTATATTACATAAATGTGGCTGGTTGACTGAAAACGTGTTCTAATCCACCTTGAATATGTACACTACATAAAATTATAGAACTATTTTAAAAAATCGTTTCATTCTCAATCACACCAATGACATCATAAGAACAAAGAGTTTGCTTGAATGTTAGAATAATTTCAAAAAAATTATAATAAAGTAAAATTGCTGTTGCCTTAAATGTTACAAAAGTTTTATTGGAATAGTTTGATTGTGGTGAAAAAGTGTACATTCATTTCATGTTAGGATAATGTCATTAGAACATCGGTGATGCCATATCTGTTTCTTTCTCTGTGCTATCCTTTGGTGGACTGTCTATTCTTTTAGCATTCTGTTCTGTGTTTGGGTCTTCCAGGGTACTTCCACTAGTGGTAACAGAACTGGCATCTGCCAGATCAGGCTGATCGTTCCCATTGTAATCGCTGAATTCACTGAATTCACTCTCATCGCTGGATTGCATGGGGATATGCAGGTGAAATGCCAGTTGGGGCATCTGAAAAAAAGTCATACAATGTTTCTGTAGCATTCATTGTAATCCAAACTAAGTTTAATTGATATGTTTACATAATGACAAAATGATTAAATTAAGGAGACAATAGAAAATAGATATTTAGTCTTTCGAGTCTTTAGTGTCTCCCTGAATGCCATATAGCTCAAGACTCCTTGACTCCTCAAGACTACATAGATACAAAGATACATAGATGTCTATCTTTACCTTCTGATATATTTGTTCCATAAACACCAAATAAGCGTCATCCGTGACCCCTTCTGAAGTCATAGTTTTGTTGCATAACCCCGGTGAATTGAACTGAGCGTCAAATTTGCATTTTTCATAATGATGGCTTAGTCCGAAAGATTCGTTTATGTCAATTTTCCAAGCGGTCTTGTTCACAGAAGGCAGGACTTGCAAGCATGTGGATTGACCCAGAAAAAGACAGATTTTCGGGTCAGTAAAGGAACGAGCATTGTGATAATCCGGACTAGGTTCAATCCTCTGAAGGTATCGACCGAAGTGGGAAAAGGTGTCATCAAGCTCCGGAAAGTCCAAGAAGAAGTAAGCATTGCTGAAAACATATGACTGACCAGTTTTTGCAGGATGCTTAGCCTGGATATTTCCCAAAAGGTCGAAATATGTCTTCGCACCTTTGGGGACAATTATCTCATCGAAATTTAACACCGTTATTATGTTGTACTTATAGGTATTCCTGTACAAGCAGTCATTTAACATTAAAGGTATGCTCAGTGCTGTCATGTTTTTGTTTTCCGCTGTCACGCAGTCGGGTGTCTTGTGAAGATCTACAAAACCATCTGAAATGAAGCGCTGTATCACTTCCATCACCTTATCAGGAAGACCGTTGTCGTAAATGGCTACTCTGTCAACTTTTAAAATCTTCATGAATGACAACCATTCCAGAATGATCTTTGGTTCTGGTATTTCTGTTTGGATGGGGACGCAAATTAGGAAGTCTTTTGGAGACATCGGAATGTCGGGCTTTTCAACTGGCAGGATACTAGATGGCGACAGCGATTGCGCAGTTACTATGGAAACGTAATCTGGTGGCCATTTTCCTTTTACGGTGTCACATGACAACAGGACCGGGTTGAAGACTTTATTTGGTTGTTTCAACGGGTCTCCTAATTTCGCTGTTTTAGCCATGATAACATCCGGCTTGGCTGTTTTTCTGTACCACATCAGGCACATAATGTTTTCCACACCTTCTTGTATAATAGCGGTCACTCTCACCACTGGAAAAGTCAATCCATCCCTGTCATCGTAAATGGCCGAGTGAAGATAAATCTCATATGATGGGTCATTTGCAACTTGCCAAGCTTCGTTTATGTTAATAGGCTCCACTGGTTTGAAAATATGAAATGTTTTAACGGTTTCAAGCTGATTCTTGTTGTTATGGAGTTTGTCTTTTTCAATTGTCAATCTGGAATAATTTATTGATGTCGTCAAATAATGCAGAAAAAAGATGCATGAGAGAAGTAGAATAAGTTTATAAAAATAAACATGTCTGCTTTGTTTGATGAGTCGACAAAAAACCTGAAACAGAAATAAAATGTCCTGCATTATAATTGCATTATTCATGTGCTCGGTTTTGATTTGGTAAATAAATGTACGATACGATACGAAAATCTTTATTGACAAGTCCAATACATACAACTAAGAAAAGAAAATCACAATATATGGACCCAGCCCAAGTGGTCTTATTTGTCACAACAAATCAATTGAACTTAAGCGGATAATGTTAACATGAAGTGTAAAAATAATTATAAAATATAGTTACTGTATAACATATTTCTCCTAATTTTATAACATGGAAATACAAATCTACTGGTTTTCAAGTGTTCATTAATCATTAAATAAGTAAATTTGTCTTGAAAACTTAAACCAGGAAAATTGGGATTGACAGATAATATACTATCAGAAAATTCATTTCTGGTTCCATTATACAGTTCATATTTACAAATAACGTGCAACTCATCTTCTATTTCATTCAGATTACAAACCTCACAAAGTCTATCTTCTAAAGCTAAATTAACAAAATGTAATAACTGTGATGTATTAACTGAGTGTGATATTTCGAATTTTCGCCATCAGCTCGAGCACATGCTGTCACAATAGTGGATTTATTTATTTGTTGAATATGTTTGATCAGCAATACAATATCAGTAAAAACTGTGGATGGTGAAGAGTCCAACATTAAGTTTAGTTGAATGAGGAAAAAGTATATTGACCGGGGGGATGCTGAAGCCAATATAATATTTACCAAATCCCACAAAACTCAATGTCGGACTGAGTCTCCTAATCATCCACTATTGTTATAATGTTGCACACAGTTGTTCAATATAAAGAAATGACAATATGATTAATTGCTTGTGCACATTATTTAACACAAGAATCCATCCTATATGAATGTTTTTAATTACGAGCCACTAGTCAGGTAGCCAAAGGCACTATATACACAGACGCCACTTCGTGTGCTATCCAAGATTTTTAAGGCTAATAATTTAAAGCAATGCATAATATATTCTAATGAAATATGGCATTTATAAAGCCTTGTATATTTTGCAGTTATACTTATAGAATGTTTTGTGAATTGGCCACCAAAATGTTTCCATATTTTTTCTGTTCATTTCATAATTTTTCGCACATAAATTGAACGCAGTAGTTCACGCAAAGCCACAGCCAAACTTATATCAATGAATGAATCAATGAATCAATCGATATATCAATCAATCAATCAATCAGGCAATCAATCAATCAACTCACCTTCATTTTATCTTTCTCTTGACTAGAAGTTTTGCGTCCTTAACTATAAGTTTTTTTGTTGTGAAATGAGTTTTCCACGTGGAACTGTTCGCAAATTAGGACTATTCACTCGAAAAGTTCCCTTAGGCATTGTGCCCTGGGGACAATGAAATAGGCTGCTTGAGCTGATTAGACACTTGGAAAAGTCTTGTTCGAAATGTAATTAATACAGTCTTATTTTAATGTGGCCCAGGGCTATCCTCACCTGTTGCACGTGTCCTATTAGCAAAGAAACTTCCTTGGTCCAATGAATTGCATTCAGTGGCATAACATAAAGAATTGATGACAATATAATTGTTTATACTAACAGTTACGTGGATTGATATAACATACACTCGGATACATGAACATATTATATATATATACACGTAATATGATTAAACAACATTGTCACATTTTTAGAGTAATTAATAGTCATGTAAATATGCAAATTTATTCCATCAGTGTTTTATGACTAACGCTGCAGAATAATGCAAATTAAGGTTAAGTTTTACTGCTTATTAGGTTAATACCAATTAGTTTTATCCTCTTCTTATACTTGTTCAACAACCGGGACTCAATGAGGTAAGTCTGTCTGTTTATCTGTCTATCTATCTGTCTACCTATCTATCTGTCTATCTATCTATATCTATCTATATAGCTATCCATCTATATATCTATATATCTATCTATCTATCTATATATCTATATATCTATATATCTATCAATATATCTACACTGTATCTATCTATCTATTTGATTAACCCGTAGACATTTTGGTATGGACATGGCAAATGAATGAATGAATGAACGATTTGATAACTGATGTTTCATTCAAAAACATGCACTTCACATGTTTCTGACTACAGATGACTAACATGGCAGTCAGAACACTGTGGGTCTATCATTCTAGAGATTGCCAAATGGCTAGATATTGAAAATATTGCTAGATATAAAAGTATATAATCATGCCTAGTTCAGTGTGCACATTATAACCTTAGCATTTGTCAATATTTTTGAATTATAGGTGAATTGCATTTAGATAGAAATTGCAGATTGGGAAGACGGGGCAAAATGAGGACTCTTAACTTCGTTTTAAACCCTTATAGGTTCGAGGGGTTTCATCTTAAAATCACCAAATACAATCTGTTAAGAGCGGACAAATATATCAGTTCAGAAACAATAGTGGATTTTCACGAAAGGTTCTCTGCGTTTCCACCAGGTGGCTACGACAGAATATTGCAATTCTATTGACTCTGATTGGCTGAAGCAAAGCGCATCCTAGCAGCAGTATTTTTAGTGCATTTTAATGTATATTTGACAACTTATCATTCAGTTGATTTCTGTTATTTCTCAGAGAAAATTTTATTTATGGAATCTGTTAGTTATTACCTACTATGTCTGAAAAGTCAAATTAGTAATAAGAGGGGAAGAAAGACTTATGTATTGCTGAACTCAGGGCTGCTCAGTGAAAAGTCTCTATTGATTGCATTTCCTCTTTTAGGATGACTATGAAATAAGTAAAGTATAAATGGGGCACCGCATGGGGTAAAATGGGGCACTTAATTGAACATTTCAATTTGGATTAAATATGTTATTGAAGTATACTGCGTCAGTCTTGAATGTTAAGGGGCCCTGACTCCTAGATTGGGCAGCCAAGAATGAACTCCTGAATGTTGAAAGTTAAAACTATTTACAGGGGTGAAAAAAATGAGTTATGTTACGTCTGGACAACTCATCCATGTTTTCTGATCAAACGTCTCATTTATCTTAATTGCTACTTTCATTTATGTAATAAGTGTATTCCAGGATGCAGTTTCAATTACAAAAAAAAAAAGTGGGGCGAAATGGAGACACAAGCAATGGTATCTTGGCCACCCCATTTTGTCTGAGCCTTCCCCTTTTTGCCTGGGCCACCCCATTTTGTCTGAGCCACCCCATTTTGCCCCATTCATATATCCTTAATTAATGAAACTTATCGACAATAACAAATGACTTCCGTTAGACTCAAAATGTATCACTGAAAATCAATAGTAGTAATTGTTCTACCAGATTAAATACCAAACATTATTGAATCACGTTCAATGGGCTATTAATCACAAGTACCAAATAAGGTAGTGTAAATATTTTAAGAACAAAAGGAAGAAAAGTGTCTGCCTCGTTCATCCGTCATAGAAGCCTTGTGATGTCTATAGTAAATTTATGCCATTTAAACCTGGTGGCAGCACTAAAAATATAAGAACTTTATATACCCCATTTTGCCCCGCCTTCCCCTATCTCTCATGCTAAGCAAGCTAGACAGCTGAAACTAAAAAAATTCAATGCAATAAAAAAATAAATAAATAAAAAAGACCTAGTCATTTCACCTTAGTCGAACATGACAAATCAGATTCACATTTACAAATATATTTACTTAGCCATACTGACTAATACCATTAGATAGATAGATAGATATTTATTTATTTGATGGGTACAATAACAAATTCCTACACACAAAATTCAAACATACAGAAGCAAACGGCCACACTGACACACACATACATAGTTAAATAACATATTGTCAAAAACCCACCAGGAGAACACTAGAGCCTACATAGGCTGTGACAGTGTCCACCTCGGGGAAAAAAATGTTAAATTGAAAATTTAATTAATTATAATTATGAAGCAAAATAAAATAAAGTTATAAGTAATAATAATATTAATGGCTTGAATAACAATTTTGTGTAAATTTAATTAAAGTCAGGGACTACAAATTAGTCATATTATATATATATAGCCATACTTAGTCATGTATAGAAGAGCGAAAACGGCATCTGCTTAAGAGGCATGTTTAGAAATGCGAAAAAATTCCTGAAATTATATAATGAGTTTGTATGCCAGTCTTTAGTATTTTTAAAACAACCGTGTGTCACCCAATGAGCCATTGATTAAATTCCAGCTAATAATAGAAACCATGATTAGCACTGCTGCTTCAAACAATTAATTGAAATACGAATTATGACAAATAAGCATTAAATATTCTGCATGTGTCACAGAATTTACTAGTTTCTTACCTTTTGTTAATTTGTAACGAAACATAGCTCAGTTGGAATGTAAGATTTAAATTAATCACACATTTATTTACTGTAAAGAAACCATTTTCATGTTCTGCAAGGCAAAACATTATTAGTAATTCACTTCACATTTCATCTGTTAACATTCCACCGTTTCATCTTGTCTTTGTTACTTTTTTGTCGGTCAAAAGCTTCACAGTTTGTGTTATTTGTCAAATTTGTTATCCCCGACTATAATTAAAATTTTTTCTTATCTTATCTTAACAGAAAGACAACCAGACCGACAGAAGTAATTAATTTTTACCAGATTATATTCAAACAAGTTTGCATTTCCATCGATGTGCATGTAGACCCACTTCAAGGCTCTAGATTTTGCCATATTTCATCCGTTAAGTAGCCATATTTAATCTGTAGCCATATTTCATCTGTTACAGTAGCCAAATTTCATCTGCAGCCATATTTCATCTGTAGCATCCCAATGTAAATTGCAGTCTAACAATTTGTGTGTTTCAGCATGATGTCCTTGCGATTGATTATTTTGAAGTACAAAAGTTTCTTTGGGCGCATTGTATTCTTCACGGGGCTCTTTCTAATCTTCCATTTTCTAATCATCCCAACACTGATCATCAAAAGTCATGGCGGCCAGCCAAACACCGGACTCGCGAACAATCCCATGGAAATGATTACGTACTACAAACCTCTGGATGTGGTGTCGTCGAATGACCTTTGGCAAGTGGTCAATGACCCTTACTTTGAAGTTTTCCTCCTTTCTGCTTTCTTCGATGACCGTCCGAGTTTGTTGCGTTTTCAAGTGCGAGTAGTGGCTGTAGCAGAAGTGGCCTCAGACGGACTGACCTGCCTTTTATGGTATCGAAACCGAAAGGAACCTGATGTCATTCCAGCTAACATGACCCTTATAGGTGATAAAATTGAGCAACATGGCAAAATGTTTCAAAGCGTTGTTTTTTCCTGCGAAGTACCTGCCAAGCGATGGCCACCGGAGTGGGTGTCCATTGTCGGCAGGGACTCGATCGTTCCTGCGAATTTAGTCAGGGTTGAAATGCCTTACCGACCACCTATGCTCAGAGACATCACTGTTTGTGTTCCGCCATCATACGGAGAGATTTCTGAAACCAGATTTACTGAATGGCTAGAGATCCTCGCTTACATGGGAGTTACAAAGGTGACCATCTACGACAATGGACTGACGTCCAGTTTGAGAAGCGTCATCAAAGCTTACCAAGAAAAAGGCATGGTAGATCTTCGGAAGACGAGTTTTCCCATGACCGCAGACAACAGAACACTAACAAGGAAACTGATTACTGGTGCTACAATCAACGACTGTTTCTATCGTAACATGATGGAGTTTAGTAAAGTAACAGTACATGATCTCAATGAAATCATCATACCGAGGATTCACGATACTTATCCTGAACTGGTCACCTATCTTGATGATACTCTCCCTCCCCATCCAGGTAATTTCCATTTCTCTCGTAAGCAATTTCTTACTATTGATTCCTGCATCACTGAAGATCTTGTTCCTAAAATATCATAGCCATGTTGACAATCATCTTAGTTTTACCTATTAACAATTAATCAGCCAAGGGAACATTCAAATACGTTAATCATATCGTCTAAAACAAAATTATAAAAAACATTAATGTTGATTAGCAGTCTTACAATAAGTTCAATATAAATCATGAAGTTAATGCCAACATAGGAAATGAAAATACCTTTCCAATTATTGCTATAAATGAAATGTAGCCAAATTTATTTGCCATTGTTGATCCTCACACAAAGTACATGATGACTTCATGAGAAATCTGAAGATGATACAATGATGCCATAAAGAAAGATTTAATAACAGATGGTTTATAAATGCAATATGATTTTGTTCTTCAGGTCGGTCCTACTCATTCAAGAGCGTCTTTTTTTGGCTGGACTTCCCCGCATTCACGGAAGACACCCCATTCATGACTGTTACGCGATACTTGATGAGGACTCCACCGAGCGCCAACCCGGACACACAACGATCAATCACCGATTCACAGGTAGGGCCAAGCTGCCCAGTTATTTCTGGGATACTTGAGAACCCATATGACATTCAACACTCCAGAATTCAAAATTTCTTAATTGCTTGAGATACACAATATACAGCCTGCAATAATAATATGCAGTCACTTACAATTGCTTGCAAACAGATATACTAAGAATGCCCAATTAACACTTAGATCACCTGGCCTATGAGGCACCTGTAGGTGCCTGCCGATCAGAAGTTTAGGAGGCCCCAAACAGGTTGCTCATACTGAAATTCACTAGTGCCACACCCAATAGCCATTGGTCGGCCCGTTATTTGCAGAGTTGCTGACTTCGGGAATAGTGAAAATATGAGATTTTGCCCAGCTTACATTGAAATGTCAAAGATTTATTCTCTATGCCTGAGACAATCTAAAATATCAAGAAATACCTAAAACTTGAATAGAGAGACAGACGCCAAATGTGCGAGTCAGGCAGTGAATGCGTCAGAGTTTGGAGCCTTGTGTTGGACCCGTGCGATATTACGGATAATTCGTTGAGTAAGACACTCTTCAAAAAATACAAAAATGAATTGACAAAAATGCACTGGTGATACAGTGGTGTGGTTGATCAATTGCTCAGGTTGAATGACCACCTCCCTAGAAGTGGCAATAACTCCAGTCTGGTAGAGCGGGTTCAGTCTCCCACCACGAAACTAGATAATATTAGTTTTTCAAAATCAGAACAGTTGTTGTCAATTTAGGGCTTTAAATCCTCTATTTCTGTACCTGATGGGCTAATTAGGACAGGCAGAGGCCATGCCAATGAAATGATGGATGAAACAGCCATATAACTCGACCTGGAATGGAACCTGGGACCTAGCGCTAATAAATCTCTTGAAAGTCTTTGGCCTCTGCTTAGCAAGGCCCGCTGCAAGGTTGATGACATTTAACTCAATTCAAAATTCCTTCTTGTCTTGTATGTATGTATTGTATGTAATACTATGTATGTATACTTTATTTAAAGTCGTTTTCAATCTAAACTGTCAAGCGAATGACATTTTTAAGCTTCTTTACAACTAGAGTGACAATGAAATCGAAGTCGATTGAATTGAGGTAGAAAGAAATAACGCAAAAAAATTAATGTCCAATGTATTGTCAAGAGTAGATTTACTGGCAGACACTGACCAGTCTCATCGCATGTGCTAGTCTTTGATGTATTGCAGAAATAGCAGCATTGCTCTAAGTGAATGTCTTTTAGTGATTCAGCAATTTTTTATTTCCATTTTTCATGAAAATCAGTTTTTGCCAGAAAATGTATGATAAGAAAAGCCATGTGAATCAAACCTCCTATGTCCATCATGTAGCACAAAAATTTCACGACATAACATAAATTCTTTCTTATAAAACGTTCGATCTCCATAAATTTCAGCTAAATAACGTGCTTGTCTATGTCAATTAAGAAAAAAAAAACCCCGCTATGTCAACTATTCTCCAAACAAAATAATTTATAATATATTAGAATATTATGTATAAAACAACATAGTAAGTTAAAAATTGGATTTATTCCAACAAAATAAATTACAATTGCACTACAGAAACAGAATGATTTTTGCTTCTGAAATGAAAGACTTTAGAGCTAAACTTTGCTCTTGTATCTTCCAGGTTTGTCTAGCACTTTATACCCGCCAGTGTCAGGAATTGCTACCTCATTACAAGAACCTCACCGATTGGCTAACGCCTGTCAACATGAACATTTCCATGATGCACCATTACAAGAAGTGCGACTTGGACGTCCATTACGACCGACCGGGTCTTTGCAATGACACATACAAAATGGCCGAGATGGATGCAATTGGTACCAAATATGTGGACAAGGTTACTACACCGGTAAGGATGGAGAATTTATTTGTTGTGCAATTCGTATTTCCCCCAGATAGCTTTCCAGATCGGGTAAACCATGTTTCAACATCAGCTGTAGTTGGCTGTCACATGTCTAACTGATGTAACATGCTATCTGGGTTGTCTTACTGATGGAAGTTTAATAATGCCAGAGAAGCTAATGTACATAAATATCTATTAATTTCAGATTGTAGAAACATTATGGAAGTTTGACTTGGTGGACATTTTCAACTTGGCCGAGCAGTCGTTTCAAGAGACATTATCGGATGAAATGGCGATGAACCAAACCCGTTCAGCCATAGATAATGGAAGAGAGGGAGATGGTAGAAATAAGACAGAAGGAGAAAAAGAAGAGAAGGAAGCAAAGGAAGAGGACCTTGATGTTCCCATGGATCCCATGGTTATTATTAAAGATACCCGGGTCAGCTTCAGACCGATGACTGATTCGGAAATTCCTGACGAAGACCAGTCGTCAAATCAGATGGGCCAAGAAATTGAAAATGGCCGCCAAGCTAGTAATGAAGCAGAACAGCTAGGACAAACACAAACAGATGAGGTAGATGGACAGACAAAACAGAATGACAGACAAGACAGACAAGCTAATCTTGAGACAGAGCAGATCGGTCAAGATAACATACCGGCTAGAAAGACAGTTGAGCAGATACGAGAAGATGACAGACAGGATCCAATAAACATGCAATCAACACATCTGCAGAAAGCAAGAAAAGAAGAAAGACTGACAGACATGAACCAAGACACAGATAGACAAACAGCACAGACAAAAGAAACAGGAACCCAGCAGCAGATGTCAGCATTTATTGACAAAATAAGTAACCTAAAAACTGATGGAAAACAAGATGTCAACAATGAGGCAGAAACTCGTGTCAACAAGCAAAATATAAAGAGAACCGATACAAAAGTCGCCAAGCCTATGAAGAGAAAATTCCCTGACAAAATCAGCAGACAAGAACTTAAAGGAAAGGCACATACAATACAACCAAAAAATGTATTGGCCAATGGTCCTGTTCGATCACTTAGACAAGGCGACCAAGCTAAAACCGGTAGCCATGATGTCAAGAAGATTGCAACCATGATGAAGCAGAAACAACAACATCTCAACAACAACAACAGGGACAAAAAATACAGGGATTATGACAACAGTGACAACAACAGGAATGACAACAACAACAGGAATAACAACCACCACAACAACAGGGATAATGACAACAACCACCACAACAACCACAAGGACAGGGAGCATGAAGTAATTAGAGAAAAATCTGAACCTGGACCACGCCGACCTTTCGTTCTTCCATTATCAAAAGTGTCCAAATCAGAAATGGCCAAAGGAAAAGGCCAAATAAAAATGTTACATGTCATTGAAACTTGATAGCAAGCTTTGCTAATCCGTAAATGTACATTTTAATTCGTTAAATCGTACCTTGAACATTTTAACTCACTTCACCATTATTTCAAAAAGCCCATTGGCATTATAACTATTTCATATTTTGATTGTGGTGTCTACCTTAAGCAAAACTCGTTGCAGCATTGTTAGACATTAATAACCCCTTAAAAATAAAACATGAAATATATTATAGTTAATAATCAAATGTTTACATGCTAATTTGCTTATGTTAGACCTTTTTTTTCCTTTTGAATGTGTTATTTTATTCACCTGAGAATTTGTTATAGTAACTTTACAAAGCAGAAAAATACACAGAAAGGTTAATTCATTGAAAACCTGGAGAAGTGCGTGTTTTTAAGGTGCTTTGAAATAAAAGTGCTTAAAAAAAGAGCCAATTTGACAGATTGTGGTTGAACATTTATTTGATCTCCAGTCAACATTAAGATCATTATGCATAAACAATAATCATTGCTGTTACATGAAATACAAAATAAATATAATATTACTTCTCCACTAGGGGAGACCTTTGGGGCATTTTTGACATTTGGTTGGATATCTCGGAAATGAAACAATTAAGCAAGTTGGATACTTTGTGACATAGTCTCATACGTGTGCAACAGTGGATATTGAAATCCATCCCCAGGCATGGGGTACATTGGTACAGAGGCTGGGGACCACTGGGACATCAAAAACAAAAGTACTTGTACCTTAATTTTGCAATTAAATGATTCAATTTGTAAATTGTCACTCACACAAAGACGATTATAAGTTCAGTCATCTATCAGACTTTGAACCACGTCATTTGAACTTGTTAACATGATTGAATTTAAGCAATACAATTTCAATCATTTTAAATAATGAAGTTGGAATTTTCAATTAACTTGCACAATTTCTTAATTAATTGGTTGAGGTTGTCATAATTTGAAACTTGCCATAATGGACTTTCTGGATGGTTTCATTCAGCCAGTAAAACCCATATATTAAACTCATTACCTGCTGTATTTTTTTACCAATTTCAAATACATGAAGAGACGTGAATTTAGGATGAAATGCTTTGACAGTCTGACATACAGCCTTTCCCTGCAAGACCCTCTCTTCTTGAGGTCAGGGCAACTCTAACTGTACCTCTCAAGTTCATCTTTTTGATATTCAACATTTTTTTGTGAACTCTTCCATCCATGCTGTGTAAGATGAACTCTTCACTTGATCTTGACAGTTTCCACAGATAAAATGAAGATGTTCCCCTACTTTAGTTTGAAAATAGCCTTGGTTTTCTGAAGTTGTTTATCATCCAGATATGGCAGGCGTCCCAATGTACCCCATGTCTCAAAAGCCCCCGTCTCCCCTACTGGTATACATGCATGTACATATATGCAAGAGTCCTATTTTTGCCACCATTTAAGGACAACCATATCTATAAATATTAAACCTTTATTATACATAAAATATATATCGAAAAATTATAAATTGAAAAACAAGAAATTACCCTGGATTGTTGTATGCGAGATTCGCATTACCAAGACAACATATGACATTGGTTCAATGTTGACCCGGAAATGTTGGGCCAACCCAAGTAACAAGTAATAGTTATATCCCAAATAGTCGGGAGTAACTAACATTTTTGTTGGTTATATCCCGATGCCGAACGCAGATCTACTTATCTGTTTAATTGTTTTTTACTGCCTTTATTACGCAAGACAAGTTCCGTTTGCACTCTAGATATATTGTGCTGTATTTACAGAGGACTGTGCATAAATGTCTCCGGGCTAGATTCAGTTACTACATCGGTAATGTAGGCTGACATTGGCCCCACAGCGGCCAATGTTACAATCGGAAAAAAGGAGGGGGCTTTATAAGCAAGCTATACACATAGCCCCCTACAGTGCCCCTTCTCCCATACCACTGATAAACCTTATACATTAACACCCATCAACGTCTCTCTGCCAGTATCTTATATGGCGTGGGCTGCATGGTCATTCCGGGCTGAGAACCCTTTAATGGCGGCAGGTCTTCTCCAGGCACCGGTTTGAAGTTGAACGTTTGCAGCAGATTCGTGAAGAAAAGAAACAATTCCATTTTTGCCAGGGGTTCGCCTAGGCATGTCCTTGGTCCTGTGTGTAATAAATAACAGGAAAAAAAATTTAAAAAGAAAACATGATATTGAGTGTAAAAGTTTGGTATTTCAAAGTATTTGTTTGATCTTCTCATGAAATATGAATGGGGCACAATATCTTGAGTGTGAATAGCATGGATGAATAGCTGCAAGATTTGACAAGTGTCACTGATACCATTAATAAATACAAGATATTAAGTGAATAATGATAAAGCTGAATAGTTTGGTAAATCATAAGAGTGAAATACATTAAATTTTGTGCTTTAATTCAGTAGACTCCTGTCAATTTTTGTTTTGTAATGTGGACAGTTACAGTTTAGTTTATGCATTAGGTGGGAAAATTCACTCTTAATTGCCAAAAACTAAATGCCCAGTAAACAGGACACATCAGCTCTACGTCGACTTGCCATCGCCAATGTTTTGTACGAAGGGGCGCCAACATCAGGCCGATTTGGCATTCTAACTGAGTAGGGTCTAAACTAAATGAATAAATAAGCAAATAACGAGAAATAAGAAAGACAGGATGAAAATCACTCACCCAAAGAAAATGGTAGAAATCGTTCATTTTTCTTGAGGTGGCCATTTTGGTCCAACCACCGCTCAGGGTGCAGGCGCATAGGGTCAGGCCAGTGTTCGGGGTCAGTGTGGATGGAGTACAATGAAAATAGAACAATTGCACCACGTGGGATGACGTGATCACCCAGTTCTACGTCACAGGTCGTCGAATGTGGAGCAGTGAAGGGAACTGAAGAAAAAAGTGGTCAAAACTTGACTAAAGGCAAATTCATTTTGAAACATTATGACAACATAATTAATTTTCTAGCCACCGGGTAATATTTCGACCAACACATTCATAAGTCAGATAGCATGGGACATCAGATTGACGCCAGTCCCATTTGGGTGATGTCGAACCAACGTCGGGCCAACGTCGGGCCAACATTGGACCAACATCGGGCTAATGTAGCATGTTATTAAGGAAATAAGCAGACAGGTAAGATCTGAAGGCTTTCATAATCCCATAAGGTATCTATGTATAGAACAGGGCATACCTATAAATTCTGTTATCGCAATTTCAGTAAAAGATAATTTTAAAAAAGAGATTTTTGGCAATTCGATTACAAGATTTTTTTTTTTAAGTCAAGAAGTCTTATGTTAAAAAATGAAGCTTTTTTTCTTTGAAAATGTCTCAATCAAAGTCCCAATCATTCCTATAGGTAGGCAGGGTTAGGGTTCTATAGTACTCCAGATATATAATTGTGTAGCTTCAAAATTATGTGAGGAATTAATTACCCGGATAGCATCCGATGTGATGTTGGATCAACATAGGCCATCGGGCAGTAGCATGTTATCAGGGTATAAGACAATAGAAGAACTAACTCACTTGTGTTAACGATGCGTTGAACTTCTTGTATAGTTGCCTGAATGTACGGTAGGTGGGGTTTATCTGCCAGCGACACCTGGCGTGCATCACCAACAACTTTTGATATTTCTTCTTGGCACGCTGCCTGTGTGACAAACAAGCCATGTTTGATACCAAAACTTTTTTTTCTTTTTGCAAACTAAATATCAGAGTACATAAGCTTTTCTTACCTGAACTTTTGGATAATGGACCATGTAAAGAACTGCCCAAACCAGCGTCATGGCTGTGCTCTCAGAACCCGCCAAAAACAAATCTTCCACGGCCCTTAAAATGTCTTCCTCTGCAGAAAGAAAAATAACATTCTATTAGAAAAGACTGATAAATGCAATTTACATGCATGCATGACATGAAATTGCATAAAACTATCCTGCTATAATAGCTTCAGTATAAGCCAAACCCTAACTTTCCAAGATAGCATTAAAAATCGGAACGGAATGTAAACTTTTCTTTTTTTCACAGCAATGTATTTTACCTTTGTGACGTTTCACCAACTCGTTCTGTTCAGAAAAGAAATAGAAGAGCTCAAGAAAGACCAGGTTGCCATTTCACAAAGACGATACACCAGGGCATCGAGATGTTAATCAACATAGAAATGATGCTGGGCCGATTTGGAATGCTATCTGGTTAAACAATTCTTTGTTTCAATGATCTAAAAGTTCGCGTTTTATTCTCCATTGCAATTTGGTGTTCATTGTAAAACTAAGCAAGGCCATAAGGATGGTAAAAAAAGGGAAAAATTATTATGAGAAAATGTTTTTTGATCTAAATGAGCCCTTGCACAGTTACTGATTAGTTTGCAATTAATATTTGTGGCCCTACAGCATTTGTGCCATACTTAATCACTTAATATTGAAAAATAAAAACCAACCTGTCAGATGTTCCCTTGAAACTCCCTCCTTGACTGACTTGATGTACAAATCGATGTAATCTCTGACATTATGCTCATCGTAGGTTTCTTCGTGTTCGATTATTTTCCTTTTCACGAAATCTTTGATCACTTTGCTGTTTTCTATCAATGGTGTTGCCTGTAATAAAATATACATAAGAAGAAAAACATTTGTAAATATAAATGGAAGCTTCGTAAAGACAGTTAAACAGTGAACCCTGTCCTAGAAAATAACCACCTTCTTTGTTTACATCTGGGCCTTAAAATTACAACAAAAATAATATAATTAATAAAAAAAATATCAAATAACAGGTAAACTAAAAGGATGATATAGGCGGTTGTTAATTGTGGAATTTCTTTTCAATCTAATATTTCCTCTTCATGACAGCTCATGCCAGAGACAGCTATGACAAATGTGTAACGTGGTGTGGACTCCCAAGCCTTTATCATCCCATCATTACTTACGCATCAGGGAGCTTTACATGAAAGATTCAGAAGAGTACCATGATGTGTTGTATAACCTCAGGGCTACTGGTCTGAAGTTTATTCATGTCATATGACCAGCTTCAGGCAGACGTAATGATGAGATGATAAGGCTGCTTGGATTCCTACTCATTTTTCACATTTACCTCATGGGTGAGTTCTTGCTGTTGCCTCACGGAGTAAATGTGCGGTTCTTCATCTCATTAGGGTTCTATTTATATATTATATATTAAGAATGTTTGATACTCACAGGAGACCTCAACCCAAGCCATCTCAACCAAGGAAAGAAGTTTTCAGGAATCGCCACACTGGCATGCTTGAAGAGAAAGTCCAACATTTCTTGTAGCATACGAAACTCTGCATCTGAATATTCAAATCTGAAATTGTAATCATTATGATTTAGGACGATTAGGCAGATGATACTGACTAAATAATTGCAGCCAAGACAACCTTAGTTCAAACATTTTCTTCTGTTTTCTGTTCTTTCTTTTTTTCAGACAACAAACAAAGCACCAAATTCTCAAATTCAATGCTCCTTGAATAAGTTCATCCGTTTGGTATGATCCAGAGTAATGTAAACTTTTCTTTTTTTCACAGCAATGTATTTTACCTTTGTGACGTTTCACCAACTCGTTCTGTTCAGAAAAGATTAGAAGAGCTCAAGAAAGACCAGGTTGCCATTTCACAAAGACGATACACCAGGGCATCGAGATGTTAATCAAGCTCAGAGACAAATAAGTCAGAGACACATAAGTCAGAGACAAATAAGTCTGACAAATAAGTCTGAGACAAATAACTCAGAGACAAATAAGTCTGAGACAAATAAGTCTGAGACAAATAACTCAGAAACAAATAACTCAGAGACAAATAAGTCAGCCATAACTGATCACATTGCACAGGAGAACCATGTCAGAGATTGGGAGGGGGTGATAATAATAGACAGAGAAAGCCACAGAACAATAAGACAGATGAAGGAGCCATCTGGATCAGAAAAACAGAAAACACTATGAACAGAGATGAGGGGGCCAACCATCTAAGCCACATTTATGACAGTGACAAACTGCCAACAACACTTAGACATTCTTCACACAATTCAGTCTGATGAAGCCAGCAGAACAAGTCTGTGAAACGCCACAAAGGTAAAATACATATTACTCCAAATTCAATAATATAAAAAAAATTAAAATTTACCCATAGGAATATTTCTTTAATATGTAAATATATATTTTTAACAATTAACTAATACCTGAAACGGACAAATAACAACAACAGATGCTAAAATGCATAAATAAAGAAAACCTTGATCCGAAGACAATTCCACAAATTATATTAGACACTGCATTGACCAGTTGATTTTTGGGGTAAAATGGTGTCCCTGTGGCGGCCATATTGCTGATGTCATCAATCATCATCCGGGCTTCTTCCAGAATTTGATCTTCCAGGCTCTTTTTGCCAACTCCAAAATCCCTCAAAGTAACGACAGTGAATTTTCTGATGCTTCTGTGGGGATCCCCATTGGACCATAGAATACCTAAAAAAAAAGAAGAAAAAAGAAAACTGATATGAAAATGACCTTAGTCAGAAATATTAAGAGATTTGAGATTTAGGAGTAGGAGAAGACAGATTTGCCATAAGATAGCAAATCACAGAGAGAAAGAGAGAGAGAGATTCTATGTCAACCTGGTATCGCTCACTTGGGATTGTCGATGGAAAGCTACTGTGGACATGATCGTTTTTTAATTATTTCCGCAGAAGTTTATAGACTTCCACATTATTTGGTCTTCTTCGTAGTGCTGAGCTCTTGGAATAAATAAATCCTATTCCCTACTTTGTCTTATAATAATTATTCTAAAATTATTATATGAATAAATTTACTTCATAATATCTAGAAATCTAAATGACCTTTTCTGTTGAATATCTGATCCAGGACGTACAACCAGTTAGGTCGGTCTTCGAAGGCAGCCGATTTCTCGATTAGCGCTTCTCTCGTCAATTTATATCCGTTCACAATCACCATATTTTGGTCTCCAATTTTGAGCATGAAGACATTTCCATATTGTTTGGCCCATTCGATGTAAGTTTCATAGGGGTTTTTCACTGCTACCAACTGGGGTAAATTGCCTAGAAGCGGATACGGAAATGGTCCAGGAGGGTGGCGCCCTCTACGAGATGCTTGAAGGTAGTAGAATACGAGTAATGTCGCAATGAAGATCAAAATGGTGGACACATCCAGAAAGCTTAGAAACGTAGCTATGAAACTCATGGTGCAATCTGCAAGTGAGCGAGTAAATAAATACATGTAGTGAAACATTTAATTTGTCGGTTAGTCCATAGTAATTCTTTGATAGACTGACTGTCGTTTAAAATCGTTATTTTCTTTCTTTCTTTCTTTTAGTTATAGGATTAATACATTGAATAAATTGTGAAAAAAAATTAGTTTTTAAAAAACCTAGTGCATTTTGAAGAACAGAAATATATATGAATCAATGCATACTACGCATTCCAGATTTTTCCATTGGACATTGCAGTGCTGACCAAAGGAAACAGCAGCTTGTTATTCTACCAAAAAGAAAACCAGTCCCCAATAATTATTGTTTACTACTGCCATGATTTTTGTCTCGGTTAACCCTGCTTAAATTGTCCAATGTCAAGTTGTGGTAGTGGTGGTGGAACAGGGCTTTACATCCTGTATTTCTACACCTGATGTGCTAATTAGGACAGGCAGGGACCATCTATCTAAACCACAAGGTTCTATTTCCCATATTATGGTTTTGCAATATTCAGTACCCATAGTGCATTGCAATTATAAATGATATAGTCTCTTTCTGTGCCTTAATTGACACCACTAGGTAAACCTAATTGTCAGCAATATTACTAAATAATTGACTTTACTGATTTAATGTGGAATATGTTAAACAAGGAGATACCCATAATTATACACACTTACAATCCGATGCATCATATTTACTTGCTTTAAATTTGTTTTAATCATCATGATAATATGACATTTATATTGCATGAATCTTTGGCCATCATCCTGTCGTTGACAATGATGGTTTGTACATCTTTTACTTTTGCAATGGCTGCAATGACCTTTGCCTCGATAATATCAATTAAATTCCTTGTTCTGGAATGTATACTTTAGAAAACTAAGGTCTTTCAATGGATCATTCGTCTCCAGTCGGATAATGACTATGTTATTTTCCTGCCAGCCCCCCTGATTCAGAACTTGCCCCCCCCCTATTCCAGAAGGTCCAGCTACGCCACTGGTAGGCATACCCATGTACAATGATGTAATTATCTTTGTGTTGTTTTTTAACAGGTTAAGACTAAAAGGCAGTTAATGGAAGAAATGCCAGAAATATATTTTCGAATACCAAAAATTGGTATAGCCAATCTATCGATTTCTTAAGAAACCTAAAAATGGTGTGGTACAGAAGAAAAGCTCAAAATTAATTTCGTTTAAACGTTTATTTCGGAAATGGTGTCTATATTGGGACAACGCATTATATACTATTTTATATACTATATACATTTTTGGCTTTTGCTATAATAGTTTTTATTGCACTCCATTTCTCTAGTCTTTTTCCAAACTGATTTCACCCACAGAGTCACCTTGCATGTTCTGTATGCTCAACGTAAATAGAACATTTCACTTTATAAATTTGTCCTCTCTGTAAGTCAAGAAGTTCACAGGTTATTTTATATGACTACATGCTATATAATTCACTCATTCACTATATGCAGTTGTATAGTCCATGATATATTTTCTTCCAGTAGATGGTGTATTTACTTTATAACGCTAAATTATAACCTTGAATTTTGACAATATTATATTACTAGGAAATAGTGGATGGTGGAAAACTAATTTAAACCGGTTTAATCAAAAAATATTAATATGGATTGTATGGGGTTAGATGTTATGAACTGTGTGCCGGTTAAATTCATAATATTATGAAATTTTACTGTAAGAATTCAAATAATATTATTTAAAAATAGAAACGCTTATATCTTACAGTATATCAATTCTTATATGTTATTTCGTGGAATTCTTTACTTATTTTCTGGCCCATACATTAATTCCAATGTTTACATTTATAATCAATGGCTATCAGCTGATTATTGTGATGGTATTCTGTCATGTGACCTATGACATAATTCCATGTGTATCTTTGTGATATTCTCTTGAATGCTTGACATAAATATACTGCTATTCAAATTGATGTGACATATTTAGATATTTCCATGTATGAGTGATTTATCAGAAATTGTATGCATGTCAAAGCCAGTGTTTTGACAAAAAACTCTTTAGTGCATATCAAAACAACATAGGAGTATATAACTTAATTCTGAAACTTTATACTAAAATTTCACCCGAATATAAAGTGGTCTAAAAAGCGAGGTAGTCTTAATTATGGGTGGTCTTTTAAATAGGTAACATTTCATATAAATGAATGCATAATTTCATTAATAATGATAATCTTTATTAGAAGGCCTATTAATAGTATGTATTGTATCCAGCTGACTAAATGTTTATTACATCGAAGTAGCTATTTCCCAATTTTCATAAAAAATTATTAGAAAGTGTTAGTATTTGTAGTGACCATTTTTGGAAATAAATTGCAGTAACAGACTAATACTCACCTGACAACTGCTGTCTGACATCTAGTCTTCTGGAGTGACACCAAATCTCTGAAAATTTTGCCTTCCTCAAATACACAGTTTAGCAGGCTTTGTTATGATGACCCAGTGACAATGTTTAGAGGGGCAGTATTTGAATGGGCCATTATGCTTGTTCTGGGACACTATTCTAGATTCATGGGCAAAATTTGGCAATTTTACCTCTCACTGAATTTGGTAGACTTTGATTTCCCTCAATGTGTAGTGTAAAGTTGCATAGCAATATAGACTACACAATTTGTGTAAGCAATAGCTTCATGGCAGTTCAATAAATCGTGGTAATATATGAGAGAGATATGATAGATGAAAAATATAAATATATATAATCCAAAACAAGACTAATTTCTGAATCAAATATTTTTGACTCGCGGTGTAATGATATTTTGTAAAATTCATCAATTGAAAGCTAATGATAAAAAAAAGGTGACTAATTAAAATGAGGTGAAAACCATGCGTTTTCCATGCGTTTATCCAAACGCATGGAAAACGCAGGTGGCACAATTAGCCATGTAGGATGACAGATAAAAAATAATTCCGCAGAATATTCCATAAAAAATTGCAGTTAGAGATGTTTTTTCACAATTATTAATTAACGAATAACAATTATTTATGATGTAAGATACATTCTATCATAACTTTTTCCAAATTTCTTAAATACGAAATTCATAATTTCTTGTCAAGAGAAAGAGAAGGAAACCAGATATGGATAAAAAGAGACAGAAATACAAAATCAAAAGCCCAATTAATTGTTTATTTCAAGTGTCGACTCATTTATTCCTCACAGAATCAAATATTTACAAATACAAATCAGTACACACAAAGGCACCATATAACTGGACAGATCAACAGACTGACAGATAGACAGATAGACTGTGACAAACATTATGGTACACAGACAGACAGCAATGTAAAATCACAGACAGAGGTTGTTTAGAAATAGTCATCAATTATTTATTAACTCAGAGATCACCAGTAAAAAATAAAGATTAAAATCCCAGTTGTAATTGCACAGATTTCCTCAACATGGCAAAAATGAAATGATAAATTATTATTAATACTTGGCATTAAAAAGTTCCTAGCTATTGACATCAAAATAATGCAAATAAACACGAGTATAGTCGTTATAAAAGCTCAATAATATGCCAATTATACAGAAAAAATGTAAATGAATAATAATCCCTGGGAATTTTCACAGCAATACACTTTCAAAATCACTCACCCAAAAATGTATATTATTTAATATTATTACAGTCATAATAAGTTTACATGTTAATGATAATAAACATTTTGTGTATAAAAAGTATTATGCAATCATCTGCCATGAAACCATTACAGAAACGATCCATATAAAGTTGCTGTTTCAAAATATGTTTTTGATTAACCAATGATTAACATATATGTGTTTTATTAGTTATGATATCATGAAACATTATTCATAATTTCTTAAACACGAAATTAATGAATATAATAATATACCGCTAAGCTTTTCTCAAATTATTCCCATGAAAACTTGTTGATAATTGAATTGATGATGTTAAACAATACTGGTTGTAAATGTACAAAAATGAAGCTTATGCAAGTTTTAATAGCAAACTTGGTACATCTTTCAAATCCTTGTTTCATATTTATGTCCAGTTATGGAATGGGGTTATCATTTTAGAAAATTGGGACATCCCAAAAGTTTGCAAATTCTTCATAATTCAGACGACTGTCGCCATCTTTGTCGTACTTCAAGATGATGTTGTAGACCTGAAAAAAAAAAAGGTTTTATAAAATTCGTAATTTTTTGTTGATTGTGTAAATAATGCTTGTCAGAACTTAAGCCGCAGGCAGACGTAATGATGAAATTATAAGGCTGCTTGGAGCCCACACCATCCTACACGTTTATACCATGGGTGGGGTCATTTACTTGCCCAAGTGCAGACACCGAGTACGAGGTAGTGTCAATTCAATGTCTGACACGAACAATACCTAGCTGAGATGTAGCTCATGAAGAGTACCCGGCACCCGGGCCGGAATCAAACCCGGGACCTTCGGTGGAGCTGACTAGTGTGATAACTGGCTTGACCTTTACGCCAGACCCCACCCCTCTGTCCACGTCTGGGTCATGTTGTAGATATATTGCAACTGTAACTGCATTTTGTAAATGTTAATCATTGTTTTGAATAAAGATACTAGGACGAAGTATAACCAAATCATGGTGTGTTGCATTAACACCAGAGGGTGTGCGTGTCACTTTGACTGATTCTAATACTCAGGAATCTTGTTTTGGATTGCAAACTATCACCTACGCATCTAGGATATATGTATATATACATATTCTCTTGGCAATATATTTCCCATATATATTTTTATCATTATTATTATTTATTACATTTCTATAGCACTACATTTATTTAAAACCACAGAAACCAATCTGGAGTGCTGTGCAGAAAGTTGATAAAAATATGTAAGATATTTGATTGAAATATAATATAAGACCACCATAAAATTATTTCAATTTTCAATAAGTCACAAGTCGGTAATAAGAAAAAGGTGACTTATAATATTTTGTATTGGATAGATACTACAACCATTAAAATCCCAGACCTCCTCATAGCAAGGCTAACAACGCTGTGGGTGAAGACCTCCAACCCCAGTGGCCAACACATCTAGTAATGCCTGTCTAGATGTCCCATGCCAAAATATACTGATATTACCAACTTTACTGATAAAAAATATATCACTATAAACATGATACTGATACTCTAAAAACATTAGATAGCCGTTAAGTATATATATAAATCTTAAAATAAGAAACTTTTTGGAGTAAATCATTTTAGGAAAAGGCTCACTTCATTATCCTGGTATCCCCGAGGGAGCATCGTTTGTCTCATTTCTTCGTAAGAGATATATCCGTCACCGTCTTTGTCGAATTCTCTGAAGGCCGCTTGAACTTTGGCTTTTCTGTAAATCAAGATTGGATTATAAAGCATTAATTAGCATCTGCATATCAATAGTGAGTGATTAAATATATTGGAAAAAGTTCATGTTAATGATTGTTGCAATACAACTGCTGGCTGTCGCTTAGTTAAATGTAGAATTTCAATAATTGTCATGAAAAACTGAAACTCGTTTCCCGAGTTCACCCAATTTCCAGAATCATTATGCATTGGAAACACTGACTGCAATTATTTTTAATAAACCCATATGACAGTTGTTAGACTGATCCCATAGTCATTTTGACTAACAGTGGTCAGTTTTTCAATGTCGTGTAGAGTGATAAGTTTTGAATAATACTTTAGACTATATAATGTCTATATCTCAATGGTAATTGTCTGAATGATGAGATGAACTACAGAACCATGTCTAACTTGTTGGATAACAATGTCTAACTCAGAGTTTTTTTTTTTTTTCAGCCTTTTTTCAGAGAAAGAAATATACTCACAATTCATTGACTTTGTCTAGGAAAGCCTTGAACTCATGAATGGAAAGTCTGTAGTCTCTGTTTTTGTCAAACATGTCCACCAAACTTTCTGTCTTATTGAGGTCAAACCCCAGCTCCCTGCTCAAGATGGGGTAAGCCTCATCGGCTGTTATGTAACCCTTGCTTCTGTAGTCATAGCGACGAAACTGTTCCTTGATTGGTGCAATTCTAAAAAATAAAATAAATAAATAAGAAAAAGATTAAAAATCGTCTCAGTTATAAAATGTTTAATGGTCTAAAGTTCATAACCAATATGGCTACTAAAGGAAGATAGAATGATGAGATGACACGCCTAGGAGTCTACATCATGTTTATGAAGGCCCGATACTGTGGCATAAATTTGAGCAACAAAACAATCATGATTTCAAAACATTAAAAGCCTTACACAAAAGCATCCAAAACTACTTCATCAGTTGCATACCTGTTAAAAATGGATATTGACCTTCCTTATTTTTATATAATTCAAGCCTGATTCTGTAAAGGCAACCAGGCTTATCAGTTGGGTGGTTGCTGGTTAATAAAAATTACTACTACTACTACTACTACTACTACTACTACTACTACTACTACTATTACTACTACTACTACTACTACTACTACTACTACTGATACTACTACTACTATTACTATATCAGAATTCATACTAGTGTTAAATGGACACCCCAGGTAATTGATCAAGTCCACCATTTGAGACAGTTGTTCTTTTAATAGATTCTTATGAAATAAGTATGGCTATTGCAATGTCACATTGGCGCCAACCTGTCATAATTTAATAAAACCAAAAAGTGTGAAATTTGAGATGCAAAACTAAATTTTCTTTAATTGCTTCTATTAAGTTTGAACAAATGATGACCCTTTGGATATTTTCTAATACCCGGATTTATATGTCATACTGCTGGGAGAAAAACTGAATAGCATCAATTGTTGCAATGCTTTTAAAGGGCCATTTAACATTTCACTCTTCTGAGTAAATAAATGCAGTTTTCTTTTCTTTCTTTTTTCTTTTTTTTTGGTAACTTTGAGGCATATCATCGAACTTCCATTTATTAGCAATGTTAAAATACACTGCTTTCCTGTGATAATATGATATAGATATATTTTTACAATCAAAGATAAAATGAAATGTCTAAAAAGCACAACTTACGCCTGATTCATCTTAGCGCGTTCTATCATTGCCACAACGAACTCATCGAATGTGATGGCGCCTGAATCATCAAGATCCCTCTTGCCAAAAATGTCCTGGAATCATAAAATGTAAATATACTTATTAACTGAAATTAATATGCATTCATTGTAAGATATCCATTCATGTTGGTCCTAACAATACTATAAGTTTATCAATTAAAATGTGACTTCAAGTAAAAATAGGTTACTACTTCCGGTCATGGTCAACCTCGTGGTTTCTTGTGGTAATGGCAGAAGATACTGGCTGTCATAGTAGCAATTTAATTTATGAATCAAGCATGTGCTTATAGAGACTATATATATATGTAGGCTAATAGATTAAATTGTCTGTCAATCCCATTACACTTACATATTTTAGCTATTTCGTCATGCGTATGCACCTGGCCAATGGTGCCCTATGCGTTTTCCATGCATTTGGATAAACGCATGGTTTTTGCCTCATTATAATTAGGTGTAAACCGTGCGTTTTCCATGCGTTTATCCTTCTCATGGAAAATGCACGCGGCACATTTGGCCATGTATACAAGCAAAGTTACAAAGTTTAGAGTCATGTCAGCAATATTTTGGTTTTTCACCTGCAACTCTTCATAAGAAAGGTCGTAACCGAAAACTCTGCCAACCGCAGCAAACTCTCGCAAGCTGATTTTCCCGTCTTTATTCAAGTCAATCGCATCAAATCTTTTCTTATATTTTTCCAGCACTGGGACAGGTATATTGGCCACTGAAGGAGAAAACTGTGCCATTCTGAAATGAAAAATAAAATAAAAATGATATAATTTTACTTAGATGGTAATTTTACGTAAAATTGGCATTGTGTAGTCCTTGCAATGGTGTCTATGCCAAGGCAAGTGAATGTGTGATATGGCATGATGTAAAGTCTATGGACTCCAAGATTCCTTATCATCTCGTCATTACATGTTATTTATTTAGTGCATACTTATTATTTGTCCATCAAACCCCATATTTGCATAAGTAAAACACAATATTTGTGAATAAAAAATTGTGTTTCTTCCTGTCCCTATCGAATGGTTATAATTTCTAAAGTTACTGAATAGTCTTTTCATATTTACTTAGACAAATATGATCTTTTGTTTTTGTAGATAAAAGACAAGCAGTTTCCATTGCAGACAAAGCTTCAAATGGATTCGAGCCCAGAATTTCCTCAGCGGGTGCATATACTTTTCCTTGTTTTTATTTTTATTTTTCTCGTTCGCCATATTCTAAAATACCTTACTGTACTTAACATGAATCAACATACATTTACTATCTGTAAAATGTCAAGGTTATGTGTACATTAATAAGCCGTATAGGAATTTGATCTGACCAAAGTAAGGTGCACATTAAAAGCATACATCTACAACTGTCGATGAGTCCAAACTACACGAAGTTATAAGAAGCTGAACCAAGCCATACTGAGCTGGAGACACCTACATTTCTGTCAAACTGAACTGCAATATGAGCCTTGAATACGTAATAGTTATACACCATTACGAGGGATATAACATTCCAATGTGGGCAGTTATATCCCGAGGCATAGCCGAGGGATTTAACTGCCCACGTTGGAATGTTATATCCTGAGTATAAGGTGTATAACTGACTTATACCCAATGCGCATTCAATAGTGGCTTTTTTGCAATTTAAAATGCCATATTTTAGCTGTAATTGTGGAACTATTTTCATGGATGATTTGATTTTGCGAAATTGTGATACGGTTGAAACTATGCAACAACAACAGCAAACAAGAAACAACAAATTCTAAGGCAAACAATCCTAAAGAGGATTTACTCTTTGTTGTGTACTAGGTAGGGATTTGTTGTGATTGAACAATTTACCTTGTTTCACGTTGTTTGTGTTTATTTGTTTGTGCTAATCCTTATGTTAGCAGTTGTTCATGAATGATATTACTGCTCCAAAGCCGGGAGATAACATGCCAAACTGGCCAGTTATATCCTGGCAAAGAACAATAGAAAAGGGTCTACTTTGGGTATAACAGTCATTATACCAGTCTAGCCTGTAATAGATTGAACATAAGGTATAAATATTACTGTACATCTGAATACAAGCTGGGTACACTAATGTACCCTCTGTGTAAATATTACTACAGACTCTATACGTGACTACGAAGTTAATACTTTGACTATTTGCTTTCATGACAGGCGAGGTTCATGCAATAACATACTCATTCACATATCTTGTTTTGCAACTCCTCTCTTGTTATACTGGAACTTTGCTAGAGGTGTTTATCCTGGCCAAGACATAGTACACTGAAAATTACTTTAACTAGGCTGTTGCAGGTAAACATAGCCGAACTGTTAGATATGCTTTAGTGCTATCTGTTCATGTCCTGACTGCTTTAAACAATAAACAATGTTTGCTTTATCACATTTTCTACCTTTGTTAGATCAAGGCCTCGGTGAAAAACGTTCATCAATAATATATAAACAACTTGAAATGCTGACTGCGATTTTACCAACGTTTTAGAAATTTTCATTTACTTTAGACATTTAGCCTGTGTCAAGAATGACTTAACCCCATAGTCATTTTGACTAACAAGTTACAGTCAATTTAATTCAACTAGTTATAAGTCATACTGACCAACTTCTTACTCAAAACATGGATGATTCTCTGTATGACATTGGTTAATTGGTTAGACAAACTGACTAATTTATGAGTCAAAATTATGGATAGATAGATAGATAGATGATAGATAGATAGATATATAGATAAATAGATGGATGGATAGATAGATAGATAGATAGATAGATAGATAGATAGATAGATAGATAAAGAGACTGAGAGATATAGATAGACAGGTAAACTTAATAAACACCTGATGCCCTGATATTACAGATAAGCCCACTTATTCTTGTTGCTTATCCTGTATGTAATTGTAAACACTGTACCAGTCTGGGCAAGGCATTATAACATCTCCCCATAACATTTCTGACCTGTAGAAGCTTACAGGAGGCTGCTGGGGAATATAGTTGGTCATAAAGCAGTGCACATGGATGAGGAGAAATGCTGCTGAAACGAGTAGACAGATGCTTTTGCTCGTTACTCTCCACAATCTGTTTTTTTTTTACACCTACAATATAGGGTTTGTTCTGTTGTTGATTTGGCTGTTACTATTTGATGTTAAATTTAGAAGGATAGGGTAAGAATTCATCATAGGTCTTTTTTATTGTTTGTGTAAAAAGGCTTAGTCGGTAAACTCCACACTGGCCAGCTCCGCTGAAGGTGCAAGATCCAATCCCTGGCCTGTAGGCTTATGCATGGGCACTCTGCTAAATTGGTGAGGTCTTGTACTCAGTGTCTGATGTTTGGGGCTAGTCATTGATATGGATTCAATTCTAACAGCCTGAGGTGCTGATGAACCTAGGAAAATTTCTTTTATAAGCTGATGTTTAAACAATGCATTCGTCCGTCTCCAAAACTTGCGCAGTCATATATATCTTGAACTTTAAAGCTGCCTAAATGAACTGCCATGATGAAAACTCTTTGTGATTTGGTTTTCTAGAAGTGAAGTCCGATAATCTCTGTAAATATATTCAATAATACTTCCTATTAATTAATATATATTTAGCTCTATTTTGAAGTAAAATCATTCTGTAAATAGTTATATCGTACACATTATATAAGGAATGTATTTTGTTGAACATGTTAATATGTATTATATATGTAAAATATAACTGTGTTTATGATATTAGCTGTATGTATGAAAGATTCTGATTGGATTTTATAAGGAGTGGATAAACAGCTAAACTAATGTTAACTTCTTTGTAAATACTTTAATTTGGTGGCTGGAACCGTCTGTAACTATCTTTGTTGTATTCCCTATTTTTGATTATTTTTTGATTGCTTTTATTTCTTTTTATCTTTTGTACTTGTGACATATATTTCTTGTCTGACATCTTATATATCTGACATATATATATCTAACAAGTATTGTATCTAGTCAGACATTTCATCAAGGAAAGATGGATTTATATAATACATCAGCCGGCCAATTATATTTTGGGCAGGATGGCCAATGACATCATACTTAAAAAAACTTCTGTACATAGATAATTAAAGTGATGACCACAGTTGTTTTGAGGTTCATGTCAATTAGTTGATGCAGACATTTACATACATGTAGTTTCACCATGGAGTCTCCAGTAACTCCATGGTATGAAGGTCATCAATGTCTCAATGCTACTTGGTCTGAAGCTTAGCCAGCTTATATGTATTGACCAGATGCCAGAGGCAGACGTAATGATGCGCACGGCTTTCAGGTAGAGGATA
Organism: Alitta virens; assembly: GCA_932294295.1. Taxonomy (NCBI): domain Eukaryota; kingdom Metazoa; phylum Annelida; class Polychaeta; order Phyllodocida; family Nereididae; genus Alitta; species Alitta virens. Next base: position 38,167,687 of record OW028583.1, read on the forward strand.
ACTTAGCAATTGGCTACAAAGAGGCTGACTATAAAGAACTAATAATCATAATATATATTTTGGACAAATTATCAAGTGGACATCTATTGTACATGAACAATCTTTTCTCTTATCATTTGGTACATTGTAAGCATCCATTATGATGAGTCAGCAGCATCCAGTCAGCATCCTCATCACTTGTATTGATGCAGATATGATGACTATGTGTTTGTAAACATCCTTGCAGCTGAATATGCACCCTCTGCAAGAATCAGGACTCCGTGAAATCAGATCTACCCAGATATACTGAAAGCATTTTCCTGTATTTCTCGTGAAACAGCAAATATTATAGAGGATAGTCATATGGGATATCAGGCATGCAGATAGGTGGCCTAGTGTGGAAGGTGTCTGATAGATATTCTTCAGTGTTGAATGCGGTTTAGTGTGGTGATGCTGCTCCACTAAGCCACTGACTGCCATCTTTCAATGTAGATTATCTTTCTATGTCAAATTATTCGTCTGGTGTGTATTTTATTTACATTTTAAACGATTGGGTTCATGATCTCTTTAAGAAGTCAAATGACAATGATTTTCAGAAACTGTTATTGTTAGTTCGTTAGTACAGGATATCTCCAAAGTACAGGCGGATTAACGGTAACATTTTCTTGGCAGAGTCGGTAGTTCTCAAATTCAACAGTTACAATTGATTACGTAGGAGATCCAAGTGTATCCTGGATCCTGGAAGCACTGGGTGCGTAATATATTTTCTTCTTCTTCCCTATATTCGAAGAAAATGTTATTCCGCTTAATGTATTGTCAAAGACCCTTTGAACTAACCTGTTGCACTCATTTAAAGAAATATGAGGGACTACATTTTACTGCCATTTAAACATTAAACTTCATTATTTAAGTAGGCCTATTCATGGAACTAAACTGGTATCCAAGTGATGTATTTATATGGAATTCAAGATTATTTTTTACTGTCGAGATGGTTAACTGATTAACAAAAGAGCCTGCACCTGTCTGCTATAATGATGTTATTTCTCCATAAATCACTAAGCAATTAAAGCAATAATGCTAATATCATACTATGTTGCTTCAATATACTTTGAAATACAATACACAAAATTGTGCTAATTTAGCTCACTATACACATAACTCCCTAAGACAGATACAATCTTAGAGGCTAATGCAAATACCTTGGATGTCCTTGAAAATCCCTGCTAGAAAACACACAAGGAAAATAGGAGGGAGATTTACTTTCGTGTTGTCATTTAGCCACTCTCCGGAGCAAGGCCGGGGGTTTGGCTGTTATGAAAGAAGAGATAAATATATTTTCTTTATGTTATGGAAGCTACTTCAAATTAAGCGGAGAAGGAAAAAAAAAGATAAAAAAAAGAAAACTTTTTAGAAATTTAGATATGCATCTCAGTCTATGCTTTCGTGATTGAAAATCAGTTTTCCAGTATTACAATTTTTTGACGATCTATCTATCTATCTATCTATCTATCTATCCATCTATCTATCTCCCCCTCCTCCCTCTCCTCCCCTCCTCCCCCTCCTCCCTCTCCTCCCCTCCTCCCCCTCCTCCCTCTCCTCCCCTCCTCCCCCTCCTCCCTCTCCTCCCCTCCTCCCCCTCCTCCCTCTCCTCCCCTCCTCCCCCTCCTCCCTCTCCTCCCCTCCTCCCCCTCCTCCCTCTCCTCCCCTCCTCCCCCTCCTCCCTCTCCTCCCTTCCTCCCCCTCCTCCCTCTCCTCCCCTCCTCCCCCTCCTCCCTCTCCTCCCCTCCTCCCCCTCCTCCCTCTCCTCCCCTCCTCCCCCTCCTCCCTCTCCTCCCCTCCTCCCCCTCCTCCCTCTCCTCCCCTCCTCCCCCTCCTCCCTCTCCTCCCCTCCTCCCCCTCCTCCCCCTCCTCCCTCTCCTCCCCTCCTCCCCCTCCTCCCTCTCCTCCCCTCCTCCCCCTCCTCCCTCTCCTCCCTCTCCTCCCCCTCCTCCCCCTCCTTTATAATAACAATTCACCATTGGTATTTCCGTATCATATCTCATTTTCTGGTCACATGACTTCCATTTTACTTCCGGGGGGGGGCGTGACCCTATGTTCCTCTTGTGGCCTTGACCTTTTGGCACAGTGCCTTCCAGATATACATATATATACTCCTGTCGTATATATATATATATATATATATATATATATATATATATATATATATATATCTGGCTGAACATCTTGGCAAGGCAAGAAGAGGTAGGACAACTACACAACGTGTGAATTGCAGAACTGCACACTATATCTCTATGATTTACAAGAAATCAGAGTACTGAGGTTTTAGTTGTTTAGCAGTAGTAAATCTATTACTATCCAACTTTTTAAAGTTATTTTTTTGATGTAAGTTGCCAAAAGAATCAACTATATTTATTAAGGCTTATTAAGATATATTATTTAAACTTCATAACTGTGGTAATTTCCTGTCAGCTTATTTATTGCAATATCAAATTTAGTCCAGTCAGCAAAATTCAATGAAAAAATACACGAAATAAATAGGCTTGAATGAGTCTTGAGGCAACGCATTAGGGCCACCTCACAATAAATTAAGACCATTATCGTGGGCGGTTTTGACCACCTGATTTCCACTGAATTGATATTTATCTTATACTAACCTCTAAACTCTGTTAAAACTGTTTTCTTTCCACCCAACTATGAACCATATAATAAAAAGCGGACAAACCTAAACTTAATGAAAACCATGTATGAAAACCTTTGCATGTTAAAACTGTCTATACAGCACAAAAAAAAAAGGCATTAAAAAGCCCATTAAAAAGTGTATACTGCCAGGAAAATGCTGATAAACCATGGATAAACTGAGCTCGGGGGGGGGGGGGGGAATTAGATTTCCAGGCAGCAAAAATAAAAGGAACATAGGCACCCACCTGCTCTGTGTTAGGCTGCACAAACATATTGATGATGTGAGAAAAAAATATTATGATAAATATTATCATTAATTGGGAAAAATTAGGATTTTTTCTATCTTTTAGTAGGTTTGGTGTTCTCCGAGTCAGCCAATATTTCAAATGAAAGGTTTATCTTAAACCACACACCGAAACAAATGGCATATTTATGTTATGTTTAGACTATCATAACTAATAATTTCAATACTTTTTCGCAGTATTTATACTATATTCTACTATAATCCATCGTTGATATAATATCTGTTTGGCAAAAAACATGGGACAGTGCACCCAACATGGGGTTTTTCCAGAAGGGTTTCAAGATTATTTCAAATTATCATTACATAACCAAAAAACACAATTACAGAAGTGAACTTGGTATGGTTATGCATTATTATGATGCTTAATGTTAAAGTTATCATAATTTAGTTCTGCTTATCGATACCCTTCCTTGGTGTATATTTCCCAATCTAATGAAACTTGAATTGATGGTGTATGGTAAACCTCATCTGCAAGACTGAGTATTCCCCAGTGTGTTGAGAAAGACTCAAGATTGGCCTGCCAATTGACAGAGTACGTGTATGACATAATCACCAACTGTCAAACCTTTATGATAGGACAGTATGATTCTTAATGTTCACAATCTTTTTTATATTCCTTTGGTATATATACATGCATTATATACCACAGAGTGTTTTCTTATGTTTGGGCGAAATGTCTGTAACTGGTGTAAACAGTTTTCAAATGTTTAGAAAGTCTCCCAGAAATGTGATCATGTGACCTGTGTATGACCCCTGGAAACAGCACTGTAAATACCCTGTCTGTGACTTCAAGGGGTTAAACCCCAAATACATCGGAGCACATATCTACAGGTGGTCTGCCACATGATCATATCCATGTACTATCATGTTGATACATGCTAAGTACGATACATACATGTACATTGACATGTTTAGTTTATATTGTATGGTCTACACTGCAGGGCGTGTGCAGGCATATCAACATTACAAAGAGTGGGGAATAACCATGAAATGAGATACAGAAAATGATGGTATCAGCTAGACAGATAGACAGACATGCAATTATGCCACGTGCGTTTTCCATGCATTTGGATAAACGCATGGAAAATGCATGGTTTTTGCCTCATTATAATTAGCTAAAAAGCATGCGTTTTCCATGTATTTTCCATGTGTTTTCCATGCGTTTATCCTTCTGAGACTCATGGAAAATGCACGTGGCACATGTGGCCATGTAGGGATACACAGACAAATGCTGAATTATGAATTGCATATAGCTCATAAATTGTATATAAATGGGACGATATTCTTACTGAACATTCAACAAATATTTCTGCAGCTAAGTCGATGACATTTTAGTTGAAGATATTCTGATTCATGGTTATATTATATCATTATTATAGTTACAGTCTCTGTTATTGAATCGGTGTAATATAGCATTCGATTTTATGATAACATTCATGGTTATGATTTTATGTATTCATCACTGTAGTTTAAAAGTTACGGAAAATTTAATTATTATTATTATAGTAAAAACAACTTGGTGCATTACAGTGGTGCATGGATGATATAGATCCAAATTTCAAATGTTGATCTTTCAAAAACTGAGATATCTTTAGTGGTGAAATGGTCTTATAATGTGAATAATATTACAGATTGATCTTCAAATATAATATGAATTTTTACAAACTGCAAAAATATGACAATGTTTTTAATTTCCTCATACACATTACTTAGACCAATACACCTGACCATTGTGACCAACTCTGGTCAGAATTGATATTTTGCAGCATTTAGCGATGATAGAAAACCCTGAAACCTGGAAACTGGCCAGGTTATTATGTTCCCAGCAGTGAGGGAGTATTAATAGCTGACAGGGGATCCCTCCAGTGGCAGTACATCAAGTGGATGGGAGTAGGGAAGTCTATGGGCAGAGCACTCGCATTAAGGATAAGCAGGGGTTCCTCAAGGTGCAAAATGTGACTCAGACATGTGTTGAAAACCTGGTGTTTGCTGTGCAATTGTGCGTGAATTGGGTTGTGAATGTGTTTGGTGAAGGTTATTGTTGCAGATGCTGGAATTGGTGCTTGGATTACTTGCTCGAATTCATTGTCAGGCTTAAACTGAATGAACTGTTGTGTCATTTGTGCTTCAATTTAACACCATTTAGTCATCAATCATTTATGGTTTGCAACTGTTCCTAATTGTAGATAGTGATAACAAGTTTCTTTTTCCAGTCATTGCATCAAAACAAAGATGACCTTGAAGTTCTATCATTGAAACTCTCAAGAGCCCTAGATAATACTCAGGCACCTGGCATTCGCGAAGTTAGTATTTGGGAGGGTGCCAACAATTGTCACTGATGCAGTCAATATAGACCTGTCCACCACCATATTTCTAGGTTTATTACTAGATGATTCTTACCATATTGCATTGTCTCAATGTTACAGGTATGAGGCCTAGTCAGCTTATATGACCAGCTGCCAGAGGCAGACATAATGATGAGATGCTAAGGCTTGGAGTCCACATCGTAATTTAGTCAGCTTATATTATATGACCAGCTACTGGCATATGTAATGATGAGATGATAAGGCTTCTAGTTCACACCATGCTACTCATTTATTGTGGTGGGCTTTTTCCATCGAGTTGAAGACACCTTCAATTCAACATATCAAGCGAACAACTTCCAGCTGAGAACCCGGGACCTTCGGCTGAGCAGCTATAAGGCTTTAACCACTAGGCCACTCAGCATACTAACTCTCATTCTGATAAATGTATAATCTTTGTATTGGTTGTCTATGCTTAATGTAACCTGGGTGGGCTCCTCTCTCTCTCTCTCTAGCATTATCAATCAACCCTCGTTAGCGGCAAGAACTTGCCGTAGAGGGCTGCACTTTCCATATCTTTCTTTCATAAATGAGATAGCCCACCCAGGGTGTATATTATAACATGGTGTGGTCTCAGCACCTTTATCATCTCATCATCACATCTGCCTATAGCAACTGGTGCAACCAAAGCTTAAGCTTTATGAGCACTCACACATTATTCTGTGACACAATTTGACAAGTAATTATCTACTTATTATTAATGGTAGTCCCCCTCTAGCGGTCAGAAATGGCTCTCCCGGCAGCTCTCTTTTTTAATTGCCTATTTTTTTTAATAACATGTATATGCCGAATAAATGCAAGTCTGAGTCTGAGCATGAGTCTATTTGCGGTTCATGACTGCTCAAAAGAAACACAACGAGATGTTTATGAGAACTTCCTTTCACTGCAAGTGCGACACATGAAAAACTAGACATAAACAAGTCACTTAATAAACAAAATATGCAGATGAAAGAAGCGGGAAAAATTGAAACACCTGCAAGAATTTTCACCCGTTTTTCTGAATATGACATATTTTGTGTTATGACTCATGACCTAGACTTTGTTTTACAGGTGGCCAGTCTTTACAATCCTTTGATCAATTAAGATTTCCTGATAACTAGGAAAAAAGGTGGATTATAATATGACTGGCTTAATCATTTTATCCATGTTAATATGCTGTGTGGAATGAAGTGAAGTAATTAGCTAAATGAGGGCATTTGACCATGAAAACATTTGTACTTGTGCGTGTTAAAATCCATTATTGTGTTTCATCAAATGATTGCTGCTTCAATACGTATGACAAACTAATGCTCATAATGCATACCAGCAAATTTCAACAACCATGTTGCGGATGAAATGAAGAACATTTCACAATAATACACTTTGCCAAACAGGTTGCCAATCTGAGCATAGGCATTGCTTTACTACTGCACCCAACTTAAGATAGGTCCCCTTCATTCTGCAGTGATTGCATACTAATGCATATTTATCTCGACTTCTCATTGTAACTATTACCCAGCTAACCTTGACTATCTGCATACCCCTTTTAATCCTACCGGGTAAGATAGGCAGGGAACTGTAGCATAACACCTGCATGTTCCCTGTATTCAGCCCTACTTCCTGTGAGCACCCTGTGTTCACGATAACTGACTTACACGCCAAGGTGTTGTTTGCAACACCTCGGAGTGTTGAAAACAGTTGCTAACAGTCGTGTTGTACAATTTAATATAACACTACATGTTGATCACATTCCACCAATACAATGTAACATGCATGTGTAAAGAATAACAAAAGGTCACTTACATGCTGATGAATATGTAATACTAATTGCAGTGCTGAAGTATCCTACAACCAGGCAAGTTGGCTATGAGCTGCTCCTAGTTATTTTGAGACCAGTAGCCTCTCCCCTAGTTGCTCACACAGCAGCTCAGTAACTTGGCAAAGTGTACCTCAAGGAGCGAAAATAGCACCTGTGATTACAAGCCATCTGGCGGTAGTAAGGGAAGCATGCATTAAAGATGCACCTACTTGAATCATGCTCAGGCCGAATTTGAATAAACTGATAGTTATGATATATATTTTGGAAGTTATTAGTACACACATAAAATCAACTTTAGGGATAACAGAGTGAACCCACTGCTATGTACAGCCATTGATATTAAAATTTTAGGCATCTGTATTGTCTTCAGGCAGAAGTATATTCACAGCAATTAAGTAAACATATCATTAAGGTCTCTAACTAAAACCCTGGAAAGAAATGGAATCATTGTGGCAAACAAGGTAATGGTGTGGCAAACAAATGATGAACAAAAACAATGGAACAACCTCATGACAAACCTAATTGGTATAATTTTTTTATTTTTGCATTTCAGAAAGAACCAACATGGATGTAAAAGGGCTGGAGTACAACAGTAGCCTTCTATCTCATCATCAATAGTTCAAAGCATGTCACTTAATTAAGAGGTACATTTATTGTATGCCATATATCATAGTTCTACATCAAGAACTTATTTCTAATTTAAGCTCTTTTAATCTGCAAGAAGTGTGCTGATAGCTCTATGTATATCTGATAGTTATTACATTTCGCATAATATTATAATATATAGTGAAAATGTATGTATGCATTATAAGTCATTTGGTTTCCATGGTTACGAGTCCAATTCACAAGTGACCATATGCTCTGCCCAACAAGCAACATCTCCCCAATTGTAAGCCTCGCTTGAAAACGTTGCTAGGCAACTGAATCTGTTATCGTTGTGCTCAGTGGCTGAAAAAAGAAATTGTCATAAGATGGACACTCTGACATGTCAAAGCATTTTATTATGTAGCTATTGACAACAGTGTTAGTGAAAATGTCGAACTTTTTCGTCATTATGTTGCTAACACTTTTAGTTAATTGTCAAGGAATACACAAATAGGCGTGCAGTGTGCTGTCTGAGGTGATATGGGTTTAGTACAGTATAGCTGACACAAATTTATGCCCATGAAATATGAAATATATCCTATTTTTTAATGAGTTTGAAGTTCTAGCACAATTATAATAATATTTAGTCAAGAGTAGCGGGGGTTTGGGGACAGCAGCCACCAAGAAAGTAAAAAATAAGCTGCACTGTTACCGTGAACAAGGAAATCTCCGTCATTAACTTGTGACATCATACATTGAATTCAAGCATTTGACGTCACATGCTTGACAACGAGGCTCGCTAAATATGGTCATAAATCTGGGTCCGCTATACTGCACTTTTACAGGTAATATATTTTGAAATGGTGTTTAATACATACTTGGAATCCAGAACTGGTATTCCAGTGGTCTATTGGTGGCTTCCCAAGACCACGCTCCCCTCTGCATTTGGCCTGATGTCCAGAATCTTGAGAGTGATGCAATTCCTAATGGAGAATAAAACACTCTCATGACATTCATGAACATTTTCAGTCTTGGTCACGTCTGCTAAGCACCGGATTCAGCTTTAGATTTACGTCCTTGACAGGCAGCTCAGATTAATTTGTCTTTCAGGTAAGCTTTTTCAGCATATTTGAGCTCATACTTAAACACCCTTTTCGCTTGGCAGCCATGTTGGCCTTTTTGCCTCATTGACCTCATTTTGATTACATCATATATCATGACATCATTACTTTTCCATTGTTCTTGCACTCTGTGACCTCACCATGGCCATTGTCTACTGATGACATCACAATGCTATAATGTGAGTGCAAAGACAGGTCAATGAGGCACAAAAGCCAACATGGCTGCCGTGTGAAAAGAGTGTTATTAAGTTGGTTATTGTTTGTCCATTGCCTCAAATTGTACCTGTAGTATCAGTTACCAACTATTGATTGATTGATTGATTGATTGATTGATTGATTGATTGACCCACCTCTCTCAATCTGCCAGGTTTTCTGCAAGAATTCTTGTTCTTGCGGTGACTCGATGGACACCAGATGGGCCTTCTGATTCATTCCGCGACAATAGGCAGTTGCATCCGTCCAGTTTAACAAGGTCTCCCTGTAGATGCAGAAAGTAATCAAAGACAAGATTTATTAGTGTAGGCAGGATAATAAAAACAATGTAAACATCCAGTTGATAATGGCTTGTAAATCAGACATCACTGAAGTTCGACTTCAGCTTGGAAGTTGAATTTCAGGCCTTGCAATAGCACAAGTGCAATTTGCTGCTACCTGACTCCAAGCAATTGATGATGTCGCGATCAGTCAATTGATGAGGTCAATGAGTGCGATCGGACCATTGGTGACGTCATTCATTGTTTGGAGACAGTCATGCAACAAATGACGAGTGACTTACAGTCTAGCAAGCGATTAGCAGGGAAATTCTGCCAAAACAATTTTAACTTGCACTTTGATACAAAAGCGCAACTAACAAACCAAATTTGATGAAGATCAGACCAGTAGAAGCCGAGAAAATACTGATTATAGTACAAAATCAGGCCACTCAAAATCGGAGATTTTAGACGTCGATCAAATCGTCCATAAACCAATGCGTCCGAATTGCAACAAGAGACAACAACAGGCTAGAATGATTTTTTTGGGGAAGAATTAGGACTTGTTTTCATTTCAGTTCTAAAATGTGCCACTCTAAATTAAATAAAAATGCTATTAACAGCTTAAAAACAATTTTGGGTTAATAAATTATTGCGTGGTGGTGCACCTGTTACTTCACTGCAGCGCCACCTGTGAAAATATACTCTCTGTCTTTTTAAGAAATATTATTTGCCTTGTATCGTGTCAAATGCAAATGCAGTAGTGAACATTTAACAATGTTTTAAATTTATATAATTTACATTCACATTTTCTATAATTTCTTACTCCAATAATCTCTAAAACCAGCGCCCGGGCAACCACGACGCTACATCATGAGCGAGTAAACAAAATGGAACACCATCGATTCACACCTTTAAATGAACAATAACTGCATTTCAGGGTATGCTTATATGTTTTGAAAGGTGTCATTTTCAAATAAGAACACGTAAGGGTATATTCACTGTGGCTTGTGAGGCAGTATTGTCTAAAAACGAGTTATTGCCTGTGATGTCACTGGCACCGATTTGTTTCTCTGTTGTTATTTTAGAGGACGGCGTGACCATCTCAACTTTTTCAGCGTGTTTTCGTCGCAAACATTTTCTTATTTTAGGATAATCAAGTCAGCTATGTGTCTTGTTATTCTACAGCTTTGCCTAATCAGATTTTGTTTGAAAATTGGGATTATTCTTAAAATCGACATTTTTGGCAAAAGTGACTTATGAAAATGCCTAATGGGCTTAAAAAAACCTGTGGTTTGGAATCAGTCTAGCAAGCGATGCATGGAGATTATTAGCGACGATGGTAGATCCTTGCTACATTCGATAGCTAGCCTCGAGGTCACAGTCAAGTCTGGTGACGACGCTAATATGACATTCAGATGATACTTTTCATTTACCAACCAGATGGGACTTTGACAGCCATAGGGTTTGGCTTAATGAATGAATTTTGCTGTATTGTTACCTTGGTGCCAAATGATAGCATTTACGCATCTGGGCAACATAGTGGAAGCCATGTGCTCTGTGGGGACATGCCGGCAGGTTACGGAGTCTGAAGCCATCCGCTGGGGCTCGGAAGCCAGGGGCTGTTAAACAAGAGATTGTAATCAGTTGATATAATCTTAGCAGAGATCTGCAAGATGAAGTCTGTGATTGAATCGTGTTTCGTATATGGTAATGTCACACCTGATGGTAGAAGATTTACGTGCAAGAAAGTTATAATGTCTATATATATTCTTATTGTTGCTATTTTCATCATGAAATAAATTACTAGCCCACTTACATTGTTGGTCACCCAAAGCAGCCAGCCTGTCATTGATGGTTTTCATCTGTCCATGGAGGTCACTGATCTCTTGCTGGCTCTGGGCTAGTTTCTCCTCCAAAGACACAATACGAGCAATGGTGTTCCTCCTGGAACCCTAGATAGATAGATAGATAGATAGATAGATAGATAGATATCAGTCAGTCAGTCAGTCTTCTGAGCTGGCAACTTTTCTGACTAAATAGTCTAAATTAAGTCTAGTCAGTCTTATTTATTATATGGCATACACAATCAAATTATCTGAAAAAAGTAAGCTAAATTTGTTAGTACTTAATCAAGAAGGTTTTTGGTAATATGTGAGATTATATGTCATATGAATGGCTTGTATATTTGTCTTTCTGTAAACTACTAGTTCGTCTGTGGTGATCCAACTGAATCAATTCCCTTCTTCCATCTATTTTCAATGGCTGGCTACACTATGTTTACATCAAGTGACGATTCTTTGTTTAGACATTGCCAGTTGTGTTTAAAACAATGTTGTATGCAAGATCACATTGTACTGCACGCAGAACAAGCAAAAATAGCCAGACTAACAAATTTTTTGTGGCCACAGATGGAGTTTAGATTTCCTTATTGTCTGTCTGGTGAAGTGAGTGAGAGTTTTTGCAGAAGAAGCTCCAATGTGACAAACTAACAGCTAGGAGACTTCTAGTGTTTTAAACAAATCGTAAATTCGAGCACATAAAATACAACTGCATCATTAAAAAAATTATTAAACAACCTGAATTTAGATTGAAGCCATTAATTCTTTCGGAGTGTTGACAAGATGGCGTCAGCTTCTCTAGTTTCATGCCAATGTTCAACATTTATCACTTAGTCATAGGTAATGCAAACGTCTAGGAAACGAACAGAAATGTTATTATAATAGGCCGAACCACACCAAACTTCTAACTGATATGCAATGGTGCCTCTCTATCACAATTAAGTTGACTGACTGACTAACTGACTGACTGCATGACTGACTGGTACCATAACAAAGAGTGATTCCGAGAAGGCCAAAAGATTGCAAAGGAGAGGAGTTGTTGGACATCTTGCTAAAATTGTGTACTGCTAAGTGCTTTGCATGAAAAAATTAATAAATGTCTGCCCACGCCTGTCCATGTCTGTCTATCTCTCACCTTGCTGGAGTCTCTCTGTTTTCTTTTGTTTTTTCTCCCTGGTCTCTGATTGTTTTCATCTCCCAAACAGACGACCACAAGAAGCAGCAAGCCAAAGAGGATGGCCCAGGATTTTGCCATGATGTATCTTGTCCTAAATGAATATCAAATGATTTAATAAAAAGATAAAGCAATAGATGATATATGATAAACTATTTAGGGCTTTCTTTTATGTATGTAGGCCTGGATAGAAATCTTGTGATAAACACACTTTAGTTATAGCTCATAATACATGAGTATAGTTGTCAGATATTTCCAAAGTTTATATATCCTGCACTAGAAGTCAATATAGTTCGTGTCAGATTGACTAATACTATAATATGTAACATTTTGTCTCAAATAAATTAGAAAACCTATGGATGAATCATGTTAATACAAAAGACATACTCACTATGGTAATATCACTAATACAGCCAAACTTCAACAATAGCTCCCAGCTAGTATATAAGAATGTGCACCCTGCGATTCCACTACATGTATGTCTTCCATATGGGGTTAATATGAGAGAGACAAAAGTAGGTCAAGGGGTGAAGATGATCTCTTTCCATCCTTTGGCTGTCACCAAATGTGAGGGGGGGGGGGTTGGATCTCACCCTGCTGTGAAGGGTGAATTGTAGCCACAAGGTCAAAGGTCAAATGATTGCCAAAGGTCAAATAAAGGTTATTGTAAAGACAATGATATGATAGACAAAGACATGTGGTACCATTGGTAATCAAACATAAACATGTTGTTCGTTTACAGTGGTGGAAAATGATATTGCAAGAATGTAAATGACACATACGGTTTTGGTTCTGCAATAGATTGCACACGATTCCAAGGCCTACATAGTGTACAGACCTTATATAGCTAATTTGCAGTTTTGCAATTTTGAGGCCTAATGCTTCACAGAAGTTGATTCTGGTCCCAACGCTGGTCCTAGGGGATTTTTCATGGACTTCCATAACATTTTGTTTGCAAATTTTACCAGTCATCACTGTTTATAAGAACAGGTTTCCGTACCCCACCAAATTAATTGCTGCGAAACCCAATCAAACAACGGTCGTGTATGGCATGGAAAATTGTGTGATAATAAAAACTACATTACAATTAACATTATTGGGCAAATGGGATTCATTTGTAGATGAACAATGTTGACAATGAACACAATCGAGTAATGAACCGAAAGTATACTCCAGGGAATGTGATCCCATCACTCCGATTGGCTGAGAGATCCTGCCATAGCAAATTGGAGTCCGGCATTCTCATGACGTCCTCTGCAGTACAGTTTCTAAGTCTGTGAAATTGGCTGTAACCAAGCCCATGGATGAAAATATTACATTATGATATCGTCATCCAGATCTCGTCCATAATTCAAAATTTCTTCATCGGCATATATATATTGATATCATTTTATCTGCGATAATTTCATGATCCTGCTGAGAAGTCTTAATTTCAGAACGGAAATAAAATCGCACATCTTTATATCTATTTTGAGATTTCAAGTATAGCATTCCATGGGGAGGGGTTTAGCAATTAAGAACTCACGTTAATCTCAAAGTCATGATTTGAAAGATGTAATGATATTTGAACTTGAGGCGAAAATTAATGTTACCAAGCAGGAGTAAATGTCAATAGCATGTGCCACAGATTTTGTATTGCAACACTAGGTGTCGCAAGGCATGCGATTCTGAGCCACCTGCTGGATATGTTGATGGTTAGGATCTAAAAATGTCCTGGAGTTACTGCCGAAAGAATGCCAATATTTACCCAAATTAGTCCAAATATCCCGCAAAATAGGTGTCTGAGCGAATTAAGAAATAGACCGTATCAAATTATCCAAAATCGGTTTGCCGGATATTTTTAGTTCTTATCTGTCCCATGAGAGATCGCTGCAATACGCATGATACCAGTTGCGGAACGACGGATTTTAAGCCAGAATAGTGATTTAAATGATTTCAATGGTTTAGTGTGCTTTGTTGATTCTGTGTGAAATGCATAAATTCAAAATCATTGCTATGTTTTCATTAATTACAAAATTTAATAGAAATTGTGCTGTTTATTGATTATTGCAATAATATTTTGATTTTAATGCACATTATGTGCATTTTTATTTATTGTGTGTACCTCCTTTTTAATCATAAATCAAAATAAATGTAGGTACATGGATACAAACAGTGCAATAGTTACCTACAGGTATACCTTAATATGAATTTTAATGAGTGTAAAGATGGGAGTATTCGCTAATAATGATGATGAAAGTGGAATTATGGCTTAATATAATCCTAACATTTTGTAGAAAAATATTTAGAATCAGTTATATACCCAAACTATATAATAACTGATTTTGTAAAATTAGGAGTTGTAATTTAACAATCTTTTCTATTGCCAATCGATGAAGCAGATGAGAAATGGGTGATATATATTGATACTTGAAATTTGGAGACAGGAAACCAGTAAACAGAGTGGTAATTAATTTGTATTGCCCTTGCCTAATTAGATATTTGTAACTGCTATATCTAACATATAAATAAATCCAGAAACATTTATTTCTGTCTCATGAAACATTCCACTGATCTTAGCACTTTCTGGTATTAATAATATAAATATTTTCCTATAAATCTCTACTATGAGGTATCAAAGTCACCAGTGTTTTCAATAATATCTGCATAGCATATTTTATTATTATTGAAGAAAAAAAAAGATTTGAGAGCTCTATATGGATTTTGTAGATATCAACTTTGTTTTGTTATTATAAAACACATAATTTATACTACATGTGAGTGAAAACAGACTAAAATATCGAATAATTATTTACAAGAATATATCATTTTGAAATCAGTGGACAGAATTTTCCAGTTTGGGGCCCTTTAAATTGATTTTAACCATATATGATTATAACGTATGGAAGACATGTAGGCCTTAATTAATTCTTGAATTATTACATGTGTGAATTTGTGCAGAGATGGTCTAATACTTTGTTGCGTCATCACACTGTTTCAAATCATATATATATATATGCAGCGGTCGAAACGGTCGGCATGGTCCGCAATTTACGGAACGTACTAAGGAAAAAGCCAGGAGCAATATTAGAAGTATTCGCCGGTAAGCCCAAAAACCATATATTCTTTTGAATAAGTCATAGGGGATTTCGGCGAGCAAGCCCAAAGGCTAGCTCGTTGCCCAAAGACCTGCTTATCGGCCTAAAGGACATAATATGCAGCCCAATATGCAATCTCGGCAGATATTGGATATTGGCAGCAACAATTGTGTTTAACTAGGAAAATTACAGCACTTCATCTTAACTTAAAATACAATGTTTTATTTTATTTTTTGTTTCTATAGGAATTTTAGTAAACCCACTCAAATTAGTTGTTTTCACAGAATCCCAATTCAAAATTATCCTCGTATTTACCCAGAAAAAAAGCATGTTCGATCCATATTACCTTTTTTTTTTTTGCCCAACCTGTATTAATATTTACTTAAAGCACGTGTCTAGCTTTCCGTAAGAAATTCAATATGGAAATAGACGTACTTGTATGCCCCTATCTTTACTAGAATGCGGTTTCCAGCATTCAACTGAGCAAGCATCGGATAAATACTATATACTATGCATTTAGTATGGCTAATAAAAAGCCCACTTTTTTTTTTCAGTCTAATTATTTATAAAAGATAAGAATCAGAAATTTGGGATAATAGGCATGATTAGAATTTATGTAGTTCAACTATTATATTGAATTTTATATTATACCTAAACAATAAGGAGGTTGTTTACTTTAATGCTATTTAGGCCTCTGCATGTAAAATACCTCAGGATATCCTACAGTAAATTTCATGGACTCGAGAACTACTATACTACAGAGGACGTCATGTGAATCAAAAACTCCCATTGGCTGTGGGAATGCCTTAACCAATTGGAATCCTGGGGAAAGTGTCATAGATTGTCTCTGCAGTTGCTAGAGGCAATTTAAGGTTTCAACAGGAGAAGACATCACGGATGACCCGCAAGACTCTGGCCTCTCTGGGGCCTTTTCTGCCTCGACTGGGATTTGAACCAAGATGGGGGGCATTTGAGACTCTTTCTGATACCCCATTTCGGTGATGCCTTATCCAATGTGGCCACAGAAGAACTCCACCATTCACCCCCCCCCCCCCCCCAAATATGTCTGTTGTTTAAATGTGTTGATCATAGACAGGGCCATAATGGGTCATTAATAACACAATGACCCCCAGTGCCATCTAGTACATATCAGCTTTATGATGATATTGTATTCTTTTATAATTTACATCATATTTCTTCACTGCTTAAGTAACAAATTCATCAGTAAATTCTAAAGCCGACGGGCGGGCCACAGATGTCCGCCGAGTATTTCACGATCATTCTACGAGTGGACGCCAGTTGATGGCGAGTATATACGGATGGACAGTGGCTACGTATGGTTATGTATGGTTATGTATGGTTACGTACGCCCACCAATGTACACATAATGTACGTATAATGTACATAGAACGTATGTAGAATGTACATAGAACGCTCGCCGAGTGAATCCCGAGCAAGTTACGTAACTAATATAAACAATTCACTCATAAAACGTCCGCCATGTTTAAAAAAATGTTGCCCTCTCCACGTATGGTCACGGATGATTTTGCACTACTAGGAGTGTTCTACGGATAAGCAAGAGTTACCTTGAAGCTAGGAATATTTAGAGACTCTAAATATTCCTAGCTTGAAGCGTTCGGCGAGTAGATCACATATGGCCAAGGATAAGCATGAGTAAAAAATTTTTTTCATATGTGGTCATACATGAAAGTGCGAATGCCCTTTAGAGATGGTTAGTATTAGATAGTCACACACAAGTCAAGTAATTGTTAGCTCAGGTGGTTAGACGTCTGCCTTCTAATCCAGAGGAACTGGGTACTGATGCTTTGGCAGGATTCTTGATCAGGATAACATACTATTTAAATATAACATATTATATTTCTGAAACATTATTCAAACATGTTTAAAGCATCTCTTTTTTTAATGCATTTAAAGAAATAATTGAATGTGGAGATCTGAAAACATTTTATAGACAGTTTCAGAGACTTGGAAATTACACTCCAGAGACGCCATGTGAATTCAGGACTCCATTGGAGTCTATCAGCCAATGGGATTCCTGCATTCACATGACGTCCTCTGGAGTTCAGTTTCCAAGTTGAGGAAATAATAGTCCAGCTGCTAAATGCTGATACAATAGAGTTTTAATTCTGATGATTTCAAATCCCAAATCTGGCATGGATGTCCCACACAGTTAAAGGACAGTTGGATGTATAAGACCACAGGTTGACCCGATAGGCATGATTGGATATTTCTAATATTTGTCATGCATTCAAGGGCATTCAAGGGCATTCAAGGACGTTCAAGGGCATTCAAGTTGATGATTGACTGCAGGGAAGACTTCTCAATCAGTCTCGTGATGGGGAAATTTAAGATTTCTTCGACTCAACTCCAGAGGACCCGTAGAAAACTGAATTGCTGGTCACCCGAGTGAGACCGGGGTCCGGGAGTGAGACCGGGGTCCGGGAGTCCGCAGACCGCCATAGACCCCATGGAAGTTTTAGCATCTGATCGAGGATCTCCGTGGTGCATTCTGATAGGAGTCCTGGATTCACCCGACGTTCTCTGGGATTAGTTGCCGAGTTTCTGAGTTCTGCTTTAAACCTTTTTAAAGGCTAGATCTTCCTCAGAAAAGCTCTCATGGTTTTTTGGGCTGTACCCTGGCAAAAATCAGAAACTCACCACTGTTTTGAACGAATCTTTCATATATATGGTACAAATATGAGTTGACATTCGTTCAGTGGTATGTTTTGCATTAGTGTTTTCTTTTTTTAAAGTCAGTAGAAATTAAACAGACAAGAAAAATGTACAAGGTAATTATTGAAACATTGATCATTCAACACATTTCTGGGACAAAATGTCATTTCATGCATAAATTCTAGTTGATAGTTTGATAGTTCTGCAACATCATCATTAATTCTTTGACACAATCATTGAGACAAAATTACATTTTATGCTCGCTTTAATTAATTAATTAATTGTTTCATAGTTTTTCTAATTACATCACCGTTTTAAGAGTTTTTTAGACCCGTAATAAATGTATCGGGTGATTTCACCAAAGGTGGTGTTCATGTCACGGATATTCTCTGGGGTGTAATCAGCCCAATTCATATGTATCATAGTATGTATGATATAAAGCCTGCTCCAGTCTATAACTGTTTTCCACAATAGATGTCGTTCAGTCCAATCTGGGGTGGTCAGTCTATATTTTTCGACATGAACCATTTCGGGGTGTTTTAAGTATATTTGATATGGCAAGCGGGCACAGTTGTAGTCCCAATCAAGAGGACGGTAATTGTCTTTGTACGATTGGTAAATCACTCTCAGATACAAAGCGTCTTTATGGGCAATGATTATTCCGGCATTCAATTTTGGCGGTTTCTCCTTTCCCATCGTGATTTCATACTTTCTTAGTGGATTTAAAGAATTCAACACGATTACATCGTAGTCCATATAAATCCCACCGTAATGCATTAAAATTTCCAGCTTGGCAATGTCACCTTGGTGGTACCTGGAAAAATGAAGATGCTTTTTACGAAACGACACGTGAAATTCAAAAAGTATATGGAAAAGGACAAATCTTACTATTTTTCAAAGAAAACCAGCAAAGGCAAATATTACACAACCCATGCGTTTTCCATGCATTTTCCATGCATTTTCCATGCATTTTCCATGCATTTATCCTTCTCATGGAAAACGCACGTGGAACATTTGGCCATGTACATAACACACTGAACAGAAATGATAAATAGTTCAACTTAAAAATGCTCTGATCCAGAGTATAATGTATACATGTTATGGCATGGATCACTACTTAAAGAACTGAGGAATATATATTTCTTGGTAAGATGTAAATTAATTCTAACACCATCAATACAGTTTACAGCCTATCTCCTAGACTTGGAAACTAACCTGCAGAGGACGTCATGTGAATTCAGGACTCCCATTGGTTAAGGCAGTTCCTCGGCCAATGGGAGTCCTGCATTCACATCACATCCTCTGGAGTTCAGCTTTTAAGTCTATAAAATTGGCTGTAAAATGTTTTGCTGTTTAGCTCTAATGTATGGTGGCCGAGGAGTATATTTTCTGGTGCAAAGCTTCGCCCCCCGAGAGTAGGTACTTTAAATGCTCACGACGAAAAACCTTCGCACTGCGAAATATACCTTCACACCATGAAATACACCTTGGCACCAAGAGGTATAATCCATTATTCTACGTAAAACACATATAGAGAGAAAATTTCGCCTAAACACAGGCTCCCAGACCGCATGAAAAAGGGGTTTGGGCACCCGGCCTGTCCGTCCCCCCCCCCCCCCTCGCCACTATTTTTTTTCATTTACTCGATTATAACTGCATCTACTGCAGGGTAGATTTACCTATGATAGAGGCATCCCTGGATATGCATATCAGTCTGTACTTCAATATTTATTAAATTAATTGGCTAAAACCGGGGGGGGGGGGGGAGCAGGTTAACAGTGTCGTGGCACGAAAGTTGGTATTTGGTACTTTCATGGTATGAAAGTTGGTACTTTCGTGGGATGAAATTTGGCGAAAGTTTGGTACTTTTATGTGGTACAAAATTTGGACCACGAAATGTCCTGTGTGGCCACCATACTAATGCAAACATTTCTATAATCAACTAAACAAGACCATTTTGTTCTTACTTATGTAGCAGTCGCTGGCCATGTATTTTGGTCGGAGGTACCCTGTGAACTATTTTGATCGGAACTTGGCGCCAAAGTTTCTCCCACCAGTCTCCAGAAGGCAGGTTGTCACAGTGCAACAAGATGACGTCTGGCTGCTGTATTTTGTGTGCGCTGAGAATGCTGAGATAGTTGACAAACGACATTGTTTTATTTTGACCGAACCAGATGAAGTGGATGATATTGGGAATGTGGTAATGATTAGATCCGTTGACATTAAATATTTTGCTTTCAACGAGTCTTCGTGAATAATCGTACACTTCCAAATTAACCCGGATCCTCTCAAACAAGAAGCCGTAATAGTTCAAATAAGCGCCGGAAAAAATTCCGCAGAGAAATATTAGCCACTTAAAGACCGTTTGCCTCCGGGATGCACCTCTTCCAAAAGGTTTTTTCACCTTCCCAAAGATCATTGTCTGAAAGTAAAAAAAAAATCATATAATTGTGAAATCAATTATGAAACGTATGCTCCAATGCGATGCAACAGAAAAATACAGTGCCGTCACTATGAGGATTCCACAACTTCTCGCAGAAGCTGTCCGAGGTATTTTCTGATTGGAAATTATAATTCACATTACAATGCAACAAAATTGAGTCCAATTTCTGGATTTTGTTGGCACCTAAAATGGGCCCAAGACTCAAACAATTTCATGCGCAACCCAGATAGCGACCCAGATAGCAACCCAGATAGCGTACTTAACATCCGCATGATGTTGGCCAATGCTAAATTATGTGTAAAAAAAGTAAATGCATTTTTTATAGTCTATTACACCGCACAGGCAGTCTCAACCGACTTAACAATTACACCCTTGGCAGGCTTGTTCAAGCAAGAGCCTTTCTCAACTCCCCGGAGAGTAAACAGCCGGGCAGCCGTTGCCAGCGCACACAGCCTAAGCACTCTACAATCGCCATCTCTGCCTACAGCCAAGTACCCATTTGCACCTGGGTGGAGTGAAGCAGTGGTTCAAGGAGGATCTGCTCAGTTCTTCCATGCCCTGGCTGGGTTTCAACCCACCACCATGCGCATACGAGTCCAGCACTTTATCCACTTGGCCACAGCACCAATCTGGCATGCATATAGGAAGCGTATGAAATTAAACTGTAAATTTCTCTTTGATTGAGGTCTTTATAATATCATTCCAGGTACTGTGACAAAGTTAGGCATGGGCACCAAATTGCTGTAAGATTGGTCCTGGCTGTCGAAAAGTTATCATATAACCGGGTTTTATTATAATGGTGTCTGGTTCAAAACACTTTCAAGTTTATTATTGGAGCTCTCAAAAAAAAGGGAAAAAAAAGAAAAGAAAAGGAGATTAGTCAGGTAATTATAGCAATTAGTTCGTGACTATATGCTAAATATATGAATTATGCCTTAATTGGTGCTAATGACTTCGCCCATTAGAACTGAAGCGGTTCACAAACAACAAGACCTGTTTCAACTCTTAGGGGTCATTTTCTTCACTCATGGGGGGCCTGGGGTGTTCCACTAGTGTTGCAAGTTGCGCTGGGTGTGACAAACTATCCAGGGCACTTGTATACACTTTGGGCCAGTGATAGCAAAGTGTTCTATAAACCGCTATGTGATCTACAATCTCAGATATTTAGCTGTAATAAGACAGTACAATTGGCTGCTATGTGATCTATCAATCTATATATCTATCTCTCTATCTATCTATCAATCTATCCCTCTATCTATCTGTCTATCTATCCCTCTATCCCTCTATCCCTCTATCCATCTATCTATCCATCTGTCTATCCATCTATTTATCTATCTATTAGTAGCTTACTACCCCACCCTTCAGTGTAATAAACCCCTACAATCAACCCTGACTGGCAACTGGGTAGCCCCAAAGGTCACTGTCCAGCAGTTACAACATAAAAAGAACAGTGACGTCACAGTGTTCTAGGTCTGACCTAAGATCAAATGTCAAACAATTGGCAGACGTTGTGTGCATGGTCATACTGTTGTAGCTGGCCCAGTGGTCATACTGTTGTAACTGGCCCAGTGGTCATACTGTTGTAGCTGGCCCAGTGGTCATGCTGTTGTAGCTGGCCCAGTGGTCATACTGTTGTAGCTGACCCAGTGGTCATACTGTTGTAGCTGGCCCAGTGGTCTTGCTGTTGTAGCTGGCCCAGTGGTCATACTGTTGTAGCTGGCCCAGTGGTCTTGCTGTTGTAGCTGGCCCAGTGGTCATGCTGTTGTAGCTGGCCCAGTGGTCATACTGTTGTAGCTGGCCCAGTGGTCTTGCTGTTATAGCTGGCCCAGTGGTCATGCTGTTGTAGCTGGCCCAGTGGTCTTGCTGTTATAGCTGGCCCAGTGGTCATGCTGTTGTAGCTGGCCCAGTGGTCTTGCTGTTGTAGCTGGCCCAGTGGTCATGCTGTTGTAGCTGGCCCAGTGGTCTTGCTGTTGTAGCTGGCCCAGTGGTCATGCTGTTGTAGCTGGCCCAGTGGTCATACTGTTGTAGCTGGCCCAGTGGTCATACTGTTGTAGCTGGCCCAGTGGTCTTGCTGTTGTAGCTGGCCCAGTGGTCATACTGTTGTAGCTGGCCCAGTGGTCATGCTGTTGTAGCTGGCCCAGTGGTCATGCTGTTGTAGCTGGCCCAGTGGTCATGCTGTTGTAGCTGGCCCAGTGGTCATACTGTTGTAGCTGGCCCAGTGGTCATACTGTTGTAGCTGGCCCAGTGGTCTTGCTGTTGTAGCTGGCCCAGTGGTCATACTGTTGTAGCTGGCCCAGTGGTCTTGCTGTTGTAGCTGGCCCAGTGGTCATACTGTTGTAGCTGGCCCACTGGTCTTGCTGTTGTAGCTGGCCCAGTGGTCATACTGTTGTAGCTGGCCCAGTGGTCTTGCTGTTGTAGCTGGCCCAGTGATCATGCTGTTGTAGCTGGCCCAGTGGTCATGCTGTTGTAGCTGGCCCAGTGGTCATACTGTTGTAGCTGGCCCAGTGGTCTTGCTGTTGTAGCTGGCCCAGTGGTCATACTGTTGTAGCTGGCCCAGTGGTCATACTGTTGTAGCTGGCCCAGTGGTCATACTGTTGTAGCTGGCCCAGTGGTCATGCTGTTGTAGCTGGCCCAGTGGTCATGCTGTTGTAGCTGGCCCAGTGGTCTTGCTGTTATAGCTGGCCCAGTGGTCATGCTGTTGTAGCTGGCCCAGTGGTCATACTGTTGTAGCTGGCCCAGTGGTCATGCTGTTGTAGCTGGCCCAGTGGTCTTGCTGTTGTAGCTGGCCCAGTGGTCATACTGTTGTAGCTGGCCCAGTGGTCATGCTGTTGTAGCTGGCCCAGTGGTCATGCTGTTGTAGCTGGCCCAGTGGTCATACTGTTGTAGCTGGCCCAGTGGTCATACTGTTGTAGCTGGCCCAGTGGTCATACTGTTGTAGCTGGCCCAGTGGTCATGCTGTTGTAGCTGGCCCAGTGGTCATGCTGTTGTAGCTGGCCCAGTGGTCATGCTGTTGTAGCTGGCCCAGTGGTCATACTGTTGTAGCTGGCCCAGTGGTCATACTGTTGTAGCTGGCCCAGTGGTCTTGCTGTTGTAGCTGGCCCAGTGGTCATACTGTTGTAGCTGGCCCAGTGGTCTTGCTGTTGTAGCTGGCCCAGTGGTCATACTGTTGTAGCTGGCCCAGTGGTCTTGCTGTTGTAGCTGGCCCAGTGATCATGCTGTTGTAGCTGGCCCAGTGGTCATACTGTTGTAGCTGGCCCAGTGGTCATACTGTTGTAGCTGGCCCAGTGGTCTTGCTGTTGTAGCTGGCCCAGTGGTCATACTGTTGTAGCTGGCCCAGTGGTCATACTGTTGTAGCTGGCCCAGTGGTCATACTGTTGTAGCTGGCCCAGTGGTCATGCTGTTGTAGCTGGCCCAGTGGTCATGCTGTTGTAGCTGGCCCAGTGGTCTTGCTGTTATAGCTGGCCCAGTGGTCATGCTGTTGTAGCTGGCCCAGTGGTCATACTGTTGTAGCTGGCCCAGTGGTCATGCTGTTGTAGCTGGCCCAGTGGTCTTGCTGTTGTAGCTGGCCCAGTGGTCATACTGTTGTAGCTGGCCCAGTGGTCATGCTGTTGTAGCTGGCCCAGTGGTCATGCTGTTGTAGCTGGCCCAGTGGTCATACTGTTGTAGCTGGCCCAGTGGTCATACTGTTGTAGCTGGCCCAGTGGTCATACTGTTGTAGCTGGCCCAGTGGTCTTGCTGTTGTAGCTGGCCCAGTGGTCATACTGTTGTAGCTGGCCCAGTGGTCTTGCTGTTGTAGCTGGCCCAGTGGTCATACTGTTGTAGCTGGCCCAGTGGTCTTGCTGTTGTAGCTGGCCCAGTGGTCATGCTGTTGTAGCTGGCCCAGTGGTCATACTGTTGTAGCTGGCCCAGTGGTCATACTGTTGTAGCTGGTCCAGTGGTCTTGCTGTTGTAGCTGGCCCAGTGGTCATACTGTTGTAGCTGGCCCAGTGGTCATGCTGTTGTAGCTGGCCCAGTGGTCATACTGTTGTAGCTGGCCCAGTGGTCATGCTGTTGTAGCTGGCCCAGTGGTCATACTGTTGTAGCTGGCCCAGTGGTCATGCTGTTGTAGCTGGCCCAGTGGTCATACTGTTGTAGCTGGCCCAGTGGTCATACTGTTGTAGCTGGCCCACTGGTCTTGCTGTTGTAGCTGGCCCAGTGGTCATACTGTTGTAGCTGGCCCAGTGGTCTTGCTGTTGTAGCTGGCCCAGTGATCATGCTGTTGTAGCTGGCCCAGTGGTCATACTGTTGTAGCTGGCCCAGTGGTCATACTGTTGTAGCTGGCCCAGTGGTCATACTGTTGTAGCTGGCCCAGTGGTCATACTGTTGTAGCTGGCCCAGTGGTCATACTGTTGTAGCTGGCCCAGTGGTCTTGCTGTTGTAGCTGGCCCAGTGGTCATACTGTTGTAGCTGGCCCAGTGGTCATACTGTTGTAGCTGGCCCAGTGGTCATACTGTTGTAGCTGGCCCAGTGGTCATACTGTTGTAGCTGGCCCAGTGGTCATACTGTTGTAGCTGGCCCAGTGGTCTTGCTGTTGTAGCTGGCCCAGTGGTCATACTGTTGTAGCTGGCCCAGTGGTCATACTGTTGTAGCTGGCCCAGTGGTCATACTGTTGTAGCTGGCCCAGTGGTCTTGCTGTTGTAGCTGGCCCAGTGGTCATACTGTTGTAGCTGGCCCAGTGGTCTTGCTGTTGTAGCTGGCCCAGTGGTCATACTGTTGTAGCTGGCCCAGTGGTCTTGCTGTTGTAGCTGGCCCAGTGGTCTTGCTGTTGTAGCTGGCCCAGTGGTCATACTGTTGTAGCTGGCCCAGTGGTCATACTGTTGTAGCTGGCCCAGTGGTCATACTGTTGTAGCTGGCCCAGTGGTCATACTGTTGTAGCTGGCCCAGTGGTCTTGCTGTTGTAGCTGGCCCAGTGGTCATACTGTTGTAGCTGGCCCAGTGGTCATACTGTTGTAGCTGGCCCAGTGGTCATACTGTTGTAGCTGGCCCAGTGGTCATGCTGTTGTAGCTGGCCCAGTGGTCATACTGTTGTAGCTGGCCCAGTGGTCATGCTGTTGTAGCTGGCCCAGTGGTCATACTGTTGTAGCTGGCCCAGTGGTCTTGCTGTTGTAGCTGGCCCAGTGGTCATACTGTTGTAGCTGGCCCAGTGGTCATACTGTTGTAGCTGGCCCAGTGGTCATACTGTTGTAGCTGGCCCAGTGGTCTTGCTGTTGTAGCTGGCCCAGTGGTCATACTGTTGTAGCTGGCCCAGTGGTCATACTGTTGTAGCTGGCCCAGTGGTCTTGCTGTTGTAGCTGGCCCAGTGGTCATGCTGTTGTAGCTGGCCCAGTGGTCATACTGTTGTAGCTGGCCCAGTGGTCATACTGTTGTAGCTGGCCCAGTGGTCTTGCTGTTGTAGCTGGCCCAGTGGTCATACTGTTGTAGCTGGCCCAGTGGTCATACTGTTGTAGCTGGCCCAGTGGTCTTGCTGTTGTAGCTGGCCCAGTGGTCATACTGTTGTAGCTGGCCCAGTGGTCTTGCTGTTGTAGCTGGCCCAGTGATCATGCTGTTGTAGCTGGCCCAGTGGTCATACTGTTGTAGCTGGCCCAGTGATCATACTGTTGTAGCTGGCCCAGTGGTCATACTGTTGTAGCTGGCCCAGTGGTCATACTGTTGTAGCTGGCCCAGTGGTCTTGCTGTTGTAGCTGGCCCAGTGGTCATACTGTTGTAGCTGGCCCAGTGGTCATACTGTTGTAGCTGGCCCAGTGGTCATACTGTTGTAGCTGGCCCAGTGGTCATACTGTTGTAGCTGGCCCAGTGGTCATACTGTTGTAGCTGGCCCAGTGGTCTTGCTGTTGTAGCTGGCCCAGTGGTCATACTGTTGTAGCTGGCCCAGTGGTCATACTGTTGTAGCTGGCCCAGTGGTCATACTGTTGTAGCTGGCCCAGTGGTCTTGCTGTTGTAGCTGGCCCAGTGGTCATACTGTTGTAGCTGGCCCAGTGGTCTTGCTGTTGTAGCTGGCCCAGTGGTCATACTGTTGTAGCTGGCCCAGTGGTCTTGCTGTTGTAGCTGGCCCAGTGGTCTTGCTGTTGTAGCTGGCCCAGTGGTCATACTGTTGTAGCTGGCCCAGTGGTCATACTGTTGTAGCTGGCCCAGTGGTCATACTGTTGTAGCTGGCCCAGTGGTCAGACTGTTGTAGCTGGCCCAGTGGTCTTGCTGTTGTAGCTGGCCCAGTGGTCATACTGTTGTAGCTGGCCCAGTGGTCATACTGTTGTAGCTGGCCCAGTGGTCATACTGTTGTAGCTGGCCCAGTGGTCATGCTGTTGTAGCTGGCCCAGTGGTCATACTGTTGTAGCTGGCCCAGTGGTCATGCTGTTGTAGCTGGCCCAGTGGTCATACTGTTGTAGCTGGCCCAGTGGTCTTGCTGTTGTAGCTGGCCCAGTGGTCATACTGTTGTAGCTGGCCCAGTGGTCATACTGTTGTAGCTGGCCCAGTGGTCATACTGTTGTAGCTGGCCCAGTGGTCTTGCTGTTGTAGCTGGCCCAGTGGTCATGCTGTTGTAGCTGGCCCAGTGGTCATACTGTTGTAGCTGGCCCAGTGGTCTTGCTGTTGTAGCTGGCCCAGTGGTCATGCTGTTGTAGCTGGCCCAGTGGTCATACTGTTGTAGCTGGCCCAGTGGTCATACTGTTGTAGCTGGCCCAGTGGTCTTGCTGTTGTAGCTGGCCCAGTAATCATACTGTTGTAGCTGGCCCAGTGGTCATGCTGTTGTAGCTGGCCCAGTGGTCTTGCTGTTGTAGCTGGCCCAGTGGTCATACTGTTGTAGCTGGCCCAGTGGTCATACTGTTGTAGCTGGCCCAGTGGTCATACTGTTGTAGCTGGCCCAGTGGTCATACTGTTGTAGCTGGCCCAGTGGTCATACTGTTGTAGCTGGCCCAGTGGTCATACTGTTGTAGCTGGCCCAGTGGTCATACTGTTGTAGCTGGCCCAGTGGTCATGCTGTTGTAGCTGGCCCAGTGGTCATACTGTTGTAGCTGGCCCAGTGGTCATGCTGTTGTAGCTGGCCCAGTGGTCATACTGTTGTAGCTGGCCCAGTGGTCTTGCTGTTGTAGCTGGCCCAGTGGTCATACTGTTGTAGCTGGCCCAGTGGTCATGCTGTTGTAGCTGGCCCAGTGGTCATGCTGTTGTAGCTGGCCCAGTGGTCATGCTGTTGTAGCTGGCCCAGTGGTCATGCTGTTGTAGCTGGCCCAGTGGTCATACTGTTGTAGCTGGCCCAGTGGTCATGCTGTTGTAGCTGGCCCAGTGGTCATACTGTTGTAGCTGGCCCAGTGGTCATGCT
Source organism: Alitta virens (assembly GCA_932294295.1). Classification (NCBI taxonomy): domain Eukaryota; kingdom Metazoa; phylum Annelida; class Polychaeta; order Phyllodocida; family Nereididae; genus Alitta; species Alitta virens. Next base: position 38,195,566 of record OW028583.1, read on the forward strand.
GTTGTAGCTGGCCCAGTGGTCTTGCTGTTGTAGCTGGCCCAGTGGTCATGCTGTTGTAGCTGGCCCAGTGGTCATACTGTTGTAGCTGGCCCAGTGGTCATACTGTTGTAGCTGGCCCAGTGGTCATGCTGTTGTAGCTGGCCCAGTGGTCATACTGTTGTAGCTGGCCCAGTGGTCATGCTGTTGTAGCTGGCCCAGTGGTCATACTGTTGTAGCTGGCCCAGTGGTCTTGCTGTTGTAGCTGGCCCAGTGGTCATACTGTTGTAGCTGGCCCAGTGGTCTTGCTGTTGTAGCTGGCCCAGTGGTCATGCTGTTGTAGCTGGCCCAGTGGTCATACTGTTGTAGCTGGCCCAGTGGTCATGCTGTTGTAGCTGGCCCAGTGGTCATACTGTTGTAGCTGGCCCAGTGGTCTTGCTGTTGTAGCTGGCCCAGTGGTCATACTGTTGTAGCTGGCCCAGTGGTCATACTGTTGTAGCTGGCCCAGTGGTCATACTGTTGTAGCTGGCCCAGTGGTCATGCTGTTGTAGCTGGCCCAGTGGTCATACTGTTGTAGCTGGCCCAGTGGTCATACTGTTGTAGCTGGCCCAGTGGTCTTGCTGTTGTAGCTGGCCCAGTGGTCATACTGTTGTAGCTGGCCCAGTGGTCATGCTGTTGTAGCTGGCCCAGTGGTCATACTGTTGTAGCTGGCCCAGTGGTCATACTGTTGTAGCTGGCCCAGTGGTCTTGCTGTTGTAGCTGGCCCAGTGGTCATACTGTTGTAGCTGGCCCAGTGGTCATGCTGTTGTAGCTGGCCCAGTGGTCTTGCTGTTGTAGCTGGCCCAGTGGTCATACTGTTGTAGCTGGCCCAGTGGTCATACTGTTGTAGCTGGCCCAGTGGTCATACTGTTGTAGCTGGCCCAGTGGTCATACTGTTGTAGCTGGCCCAGTGGTCATGCTGTTGTAGCTGGCCCAGTGGTCATACTGTTGTAGCTGGCCCAGTGGTCATACTGTTGTAGCTGGCCCAGTGGTCTTGCTGTTGTAGCTGGCCCAGTGGTCATACTGTTGTAGCTGGCCCAGTGGTCATACTGTTGTAGCTGGCCCAGTGGTCTTGCTGTTGTAGCTGGCCCAGTGGTCATACTGTTGTAGCTGGCCCAGTGGTCATACTGTTGTAGCTGGCCCAGTGGTCATGCTGTTGTAGCTGGCCCAGTGGTCATGCTGTTGTAGCTGGCCCAGTGGTCATGCTGTTGTAACTGGCCCAGTGGTCATGCTGTTGTAGCTGGCCCAGTGGTCATGCTGTTGTAGCTGGCCCAGTGGTCATACTGTTGTAACTGGCCCAGTGGTCATGCTGTTGTAGCTGGCCCAGTGGTCATGCTGTTGTAGCTGGCCCAGTGGTCTTGCTGTTGTAGCTGGCCCAGTGGTCATGCTGTTGTAGCTGGCCCAGTGGTCTTGCTGTTGTAGCTGGCCCAGTGGTCATGCTGTTGTAGCTGGCCCAGTGGTCATACTGTTGTAGCTGGCCCAGTGGTCATGCTGTTGTAGCTGGCCCAGTGGTCATGCTGTTGTAGCTGGCCCAGTGGTCATACTGTTGTAACTGGCCCAGTGGTCATACTGTTGTAACTGGCCCAGTGGTCATACTGTTGTAACTGGCCCAGTGGTCATACTGTTGTAGCTGTCCTGGGTTCTGGTTGACTCTCCTTCCCTCCTGTATATTTATGCCCTATTATAATTGTTTTCCTGATGATTCACCCCAGAACTTTATATTTCTACAAGATTGGTTGCGATATAAATGAATGAATAAATAATATAAACAATGAAATTACTTGAATTAATAGGGTAAAATAAATCCTTGTTATCCTGTACCAAATTCCTATTGATTTTTCGAAATATATCATTTTCAAGCAGCTTACCTCGACCTATTTCATCAATTTTGTTTAAGCTTAATACATATGTTTCAGAATTGTGGCGGATTTTGGTTAAATTCCAATATTAATAATATACCGTCATGTGCTGGCTGCAATCGTAATCCTTTTTTTCTATTGCCATTTGTTAGTCATCAAAAATAATCCGTGCACCTGTTGTACGTATGACTAACTTTTGCTGTTATGATTCAATATATGAAACAGATTTTTCAGAAGTTTAGTCTTAAGTTCTTCAACTGCATGCACGGGCACATGTCTACCAACTGACAAACTGACAATCGAAAAACTTAATTCACAGTAGTAGATGGCTATTTTCCTTGCCTCAGCATAGACACCAAGCACAAAGAACATAACGTTAGATATAAATGACACTGTGTAGTATATGGGTATACAATTACAGGAACTAAGAAATATGGATGTCGATCGCATGAGACATTGAATTGGAGATGCCTCTGCTGAATCCAATGGCGCTTACAGCAAATAAGCTAATATCACCATTTATATTTAGAATATAATATATCACTGACAAATATTACGGTTGCTGCATCCAATGGTGCTGACGGCAGTATTCCAAATAAAAATGGCTATATTAATTTATTTGCCCGAATTCTGCTGTTCACAAAAGCGCCCTTGCTTATAATGGGTTATTTTTTGTAGTTGCTAGTTCACAGTCCGAGGACATTGCATAGGCCAAGTTGGTTCACCTAAAATTATGTGTGGCATGGGTTTTGGTATAATTTACCTTCTAATGCCTAAATCTACACACAATTTTATTGTTCAGAGATGAATATGAAGTTTTGGCAATTTTTGCCCCCGTTTATTGACCTCCCACTGATAATAAAAACCGGGCCTAGTGAACAGCTGAGTGTCTTATTAAGCATTGGTCTGGATGTGCCCCAAGCCTTTCCCGCCTGGCCCCTTTGCCTTTCCACTGGCCAGCACATTTTGGATGAGATACATTTCTGAAATTATAAATGATTAAATGTTTTAATTTAATTGTCTACAGATATTGTGAAACAGCTGTCATCACACACCTTTTATGCTGAGTCCGTCACATTAAAATCACCACAGAGTCTGAACAACTGGGATCATGAAATTGTGTAGAATTACAGCTTAAACACGTTTCTCACTCACCACAAACACGATTTTTCCAAATTTGTTGCCCTTTATTTTTAAGAAGATTAAAAAATCTAAAACTTGTGAGGGAGTCACTGGCCACATACCTCAAATGGCGGGAACAATTTTGTAAACAATGCATTCAAGTGAGAGAAAGAGAATTCCTGGTTGGCCATTTATTCTGTTATTTGAGCAATAATTTCTTTGTGTAGATGCCGTTGACATAAACATACCTTTCAGTTCGACTGGTGATTACAAAACCAACAGTGCTGTATTCTTGCTTCCTCCAAATAACTAAAGCGGGTGTTAAAAAGGTGTCCAAAGTTACTGGGGGAGCCGACCTAGCTTAAATACAGGGGTAAGAATTGGGTTGGGCACAAATAGTAAAGTGATTGATAACATACTAGGCTACCTCAGTCTGGAATATCAGGCTTATATAACTGGAAAGATATACATTGATACCTCACTATTAAGACCACCTCACTATCAAGGCCACTTCACTATTAAGACCACCTCCCTAGTAAGACCTCACTATACAGATCACCTCCCTATTAAGATCACCTCACTATCAAGACCCTTACTATCAAGTCCACCGCACTATTAAGTCCACCTCACTATGCAGACAACCTCACTATCAAGACCACCTCACTATCAAGTACACCTCACTATTAAGTCCACTTAAATATTATCAAGACTAGCTCACTCAGACCACTCCACTATCAAGACCACCTTGTTTGTACTATAGTTGGTCGAAACAGAGATTACACTGTAACTAAAATTATATTTCCAAGATATAAAGTCTTATGTCAGTGATGGATTCAATGCCATTTTCTTCATTTTGCATGGTGTCTTGTTTCTCATAAGTTTCAGCACAGTTGCCAAGAAACATTCTGCAGACGAGTATAGAGTATAGTGAGGTGGTCTTAATAGTGAGCTTGTCTTATTGTGAGGTGGTCTTAACAGTCCGATGATTTTAATGGTGAGGTGGTCTTTATAGTGAGGTGATCTTATTAGTGAGGTGGTCTTAATAGTGAGGTGGTCTTAAATGAAGAGGTCCAGTGAACTGGTATAAAACTGTAGAATATATTTTTGTTGACATATGAAGTTTCGAAGAGTATCCAAAAAGACTTCATGATAATTCGGTATGCAAGCAAACTCTTTAATTAGGACTAAAATTAATAAAATATAACAAGAGAATATCAAATGGAGAAAATAATAACTAATAGACCATGTTCACAAATTGAACTTTTAAATAATTTGTAAACGAAAGACTTTCAAAAGATGATGATGCCTATTATTGGTAATAAAAAAAGGTCAATATTATTTCAAATATAAAACATTCTGTAAGGCCAAATATTTTTAGGGTGCACCTCAACATTCCTGCAATATTATGTACACAAGTAAGAGAGAGTCTGTATGACTTCCATGCCACATAGATTCTATATGTCTGATGCACATGTATATATATATACACCCACAACAGCTGACTGATAATACAGGTGGAACGAGCTTATGGGTCACTGGACTCACAGAAGTCAAAATGTCATTTTATTTTTGGGTAACAGTTGTATTTGAAAAATACGGTATTTGACAACAAAATTATGATCATTAAAGATTGTAGCTATGATTGACACTAGCATAATAAATTAATAAAAGCAAAACATATTCACATTAAAAAGGTTTGTCAATTTTGAGGTATGTCTATATTGTAAGTAAAAATAACTTCATAACATTAATTTTATATGATGGTTATACTACTGAAAAATGCACTGGTCTTATTGGCGAGTGGCCGTTATAGTGAGGTGGTCTTAACGGTGAGGTAAGACGTCTGTTGTACCTGCTTGACCTACTTAATTGTTCATGACTTATAAACTTTATGTCTCCAAAAGTGAATTTAAATGAAATCATGGTGGAAGATACTAAATTATTAACATCGTCTATTTATCAAAAATAACAAGCAAAATATTTAGCTACTGGCATTGTAAACAATATAGTAATTTATGTAGTTTTTTTTCTTGTTAATTATTAATCTATAAATAGTCTTACAGTCAAGATTTAGAAGAACGTAAACCTACTATTTATACACAAATTAATTATAACTTCTGACTGATTGACTGACTGACTTGCTGACTGACTGACTGATTGACTATGTGGTTGAATATGAATTAATGAATGAATGATGTATGAATGAATGGGCATATGTTCTGTATCATGTTTGTAATAATTATATGTTATTAACCATCATACATAATTCTTTTATGCTGACCCTACGAGTGAATAAGTGTACCTTTTTTTTTTGTTCAGGAAGGCAACCATTAAAATGAAGTAAGACACAGTGACCCGCATACTACCTAAGGAATGAAATACTTCATGATAACACCTTCATCTTAATGCTAACTTTATGTTCTATGTCAATAAAGGTAATTGAAATGTCACTCCTACCTCTTTATAATCATGTTGCTTGTCCATGTTTTACTTCGTCATGGAAGGAACTGATAACCTTGGCCCCTTACCCCTTTTCAAACAGGTTAAGGAGATCATGCATCCATCATGTGTGATTGGGCTGGTCCTGAGGCAGAGCAACAGTACTGATGCGGACCCCATGCAACTCCATCCTATACACTGATGCGCTAAGCTGCCTAGAAGTGCATATATTCTCTGTGATGAATAATTAAGTTGGTTAATCAACGTATCTATGCGTTTCCAGCATATTTGTCAACTAGCAACGTTTCATAAAGAAAAAGATTAAAAATGAACAAGCTGTTGCTTTTGCCTGACATTTATATCAGATTTGCTTGACCACGTGGTGGTCACGTGACCATGCAGCCAGGGGTACATTAGCAACCGGCTTAACAACAGCTTTGTGCAATTCTTGGCATCCTAGAATAGCCTATAATTGCGTTCGATTTAATGGATTGAAAAACAAAGTTATTTCTAACGCATGTTAAACTTTTTTTTTGTTCATCTGTGGTTTGGGCTGGGTCACTTAGGATTTATTATGCGAACAAATAACCAGATATTACGAAATAATTATATCAGTCAAATGTTGTGCTACTCAGTATGTTTCCAAACTTTTAGAGGGCGGTGTAGTTAAAAAGACCAGTTTTGACCCAGCATGTAATTTCAGTTATTTCACTGTATTTGACTGCACTATTAAGACCATCTGAGTATTGGTCACATTTACCCATCAATCACCCTCGAACGCCATCTTACATCAGTAAAGCAGAGCATGAGTTAGGTGAACTCTTAAAACAAGCATAGCACAAATGCAACAGGAACAATGCAATACTGTTTTAAAGAAACAAATAAAACAACTTGGATCAGTGTACCTTGACAATAGAGAAATGTCCGTACAAGAAGTAATTGTGCGGGCTACAGGACTACCATTGAAACAGTGCTCTAGAAATACTGTGTTTGTGGCTACTGATCAAAATCCACTACGGATGTCTAAACCACTGATACAAATCAAAATTGCAGCTACACCTGACAAAGACAGTGATGACAAATGGATGATCAGTCTATATGACAGACAAACCATAGCCACTTACTGAAGAATTTGTCAGGATGTGCCAAGCTACGTTTGCTTCACAGTACAGAGTCCTAAGAACATCTGAAGGAGAAGATGCAAACACCATCCCGATGCTCATCAATTGCAAAACAACCTTGGCTACATTATCAAAAGGAAGAGCTCCACCAGCAATCATTAGATGTCCAAGGTGTTCATCAACAAAAGAACCTGAGAAATATCACATGTCCGTATTCAAACTGCACCTACCTCACAGAACAGAACACAATTTGAAACCAGCAAATTTCACCACTTATGAAGAGTTTTACAAACTGGTGCTGTAAGGCTTTGTAATTCAGCTGCAATAACCCCTGTTCAAGAAATTGTTAACACCAACAGATCACTGTATGAACAGCACAGCAGCTAAGTGAACATCTGCAATCTGCATGGGAAGATATTCAACAAAATGGACGCTTAGAAGATGCTTGGGCAAACATTGCACAACAAACAGAACAAAAACGACTTGATGATACCATGATAGTGAACATTCACATGGAGATAAAGAAACTATTCCAGACCTTTATGACAATTCTGCTGTAACTGGAATGGGTACATCATGCTCATTTGAATTAATTGTTGAACCAATTAGACCACTGCTGAGGACAATGAATGCCAAACAAATGATCTTCTATCATGTACGAGAATGGTGTGAAATGAGACAAAAGGCGAAAAAAGATGATCTGACTCAGAAGCAACAAACACTGTAAAAAATGTCAAATTTACCAAAAGTACCCGATGACGCTCTTTCGTGTTTTTGCAAAGAACAAAGATGCACATGTACACAACAACTACATGCTCAAAAAAGCATTTCAAGAAATATTTGCTTTTCCAGTTAATGATCACAAGCGATGTTCAACCTCAGGAAGATTGGCAACGCGTACAAAATCAGTAAAAGGCACAAATGATGACTTGCCAGACCTGCTACAGTTAGCTGCTAATGCGACAGTTATGCTGAATAGAAACATTGATACAAGCGATGGACTTGTAAATGGAGCATTTGGAACAATAGCACACATACAAAATAATGTAACGTTCCACAATGCTTTGCATTTGTCGAAAGTAAATATTTCTCATTGAAAATGACCATTGTCACGATTTCGTTACCCAGAAATCTGTTGTCCGTATTTATGAATTTTTGGCTTCTTATGGTTTATGCCGAGTTAAATTTGCTCATGTAACCCCATAATTTTGAGAATTTTTGCAGTGGAAATAACATTTTCGGCATCTGTTTGAGCTGATTTCGACCCTTATATACTAATTAAACCTATTTTCCAAAAAGTGCCCCTGGAACCCGTAATTTCACACTTTTTGCTACCAAAACATATCCACTAGCATCATCAATTTGGGGGGGGGGGGGGGGTCTTATACAACATCCCAGTATGTGCAACATTAAATATGTCAGGATGTGGTATTTATGGATAATATCAGAAAATTGGTCCTGACAGGAGTGTCAATATTAGGGACAACTTGTTAACCTTTTTTTTTCAGATTTAATTGTATATCACAACATTATAATAATTGCATTGGTTCTACACAAAACTTGTTTTTTTTTTTTTACATAAAATGTATGCAATATAACATGGATCCATAATAAGTCCATTTGTTGTCCGGTAATTATCATAAACACAAAATGGACAGAAATGTTATAATATGAAATAAGTCAAACCCCACCTTGCTAACTCATAAGACCCCTCTCCGTACAAATACAGCCAAAATATTATTGCTAACATTTCTGTCCGTTTTGTGCTAAATCTTACTATAGCCTATAGCCAAGGATCACAATTTCATGAATCGATTTTATCACCTCAAGACCTTTGATAGGTGTACATGGCCAAATGTGCCACCTGCGTTTTCCATGCATTTGGATAAACGCATGGTTTTCACCTCATTATAATTAGGCATAAACCATGCATTTTCCAAGCGTTTATCCTTCTCATGGAAAACGCACGTAGCCGGTTTGGCCATATAAATACTGATAATCAATAAAATAAAATGTTTGATTTCATGATTAGAATATTTTCAAAGATGTAATTAAATACTTGCAGGTTTCATGTAGACAGAAAAATGTCTATCATTTACATCTTTCATACAATATATAGCTGCATGGAAATTTACATTGTGTTGAATGCAACCAACCAAGCAATAACTAACTAGAATATAAAAGCAATTTTAATCCACTTTTTTTTTAGCTTCTCAAATCCTCTTTGATTTTTATTATACAGCCATAGTTAAAAATATTTATGTTAAGCCTTTGTCCATATGTTATTCTATTGACTACAGAGCTTTGTATTGTAGGTGCTTTTGGTTCTCCTACATCTATCTCTCTATCATGTATCATCTATCTACCTATCTACCTATCTAGCTAGCTAGCTATCCATCTATCCATCTATCTATCCATCTTTCTACCAAGGCAATGAGGCGAATGATGAAATCACCTTCCAACATAGGCTGGATTGAAACCAGGACCCAGTCGTAGGCAGCCCAGGAGCTTTACCACTGAGCTAAGCCAGAATCTGTTAAAATTTCAATTATTTTTCTTTATAATTATCCCATGATCCCAGAGAACTTTTATAAAATGTTTATAAAATGAGCAGAATGACTTTTTTTCATAACTTTTCCCAAATATCTCAATTTTCGCGGCCTACTAATAAAATTCAATGACTTTCCTGATGCTGGTTGCCCAATATATTTTCAGAACGTAATTAAATAGACGTTTTTCCTCTTTATGTGTGTATATGCCAACAGCTGCAGGCCAAAATTACGCTGTAAGGGGTAACTGTATAATGGTATGGACTCCCACCTATGTCTTCATTACGTATGCCTCTGGTATTAGTTTTTCATCAATAGCAAAATATAAGCACTGGAAAAACTAATGGGAAGGAATATGACATTCGTGTTCCTTCAAATAACATGAAATTTTCATGCAGTGTTTTCTGTAAACAAACTTACAAAAACGTGTCTGAGCCATTAGGTATACAAACATGCAAACGCGTGTATGAGGATCGTTTATCAAATCTTTCAGCTGCCACTCAAGTTTAATTTGGTAATGGAAGTTGGATGCAAAATATTTGACCAACATTTTGGTAATGGTGGTAACTATATATGCCATAGATGAGGTTATTGATGTTTATTACTAGCCTAGTGGGTAATGCGATTGCCTGCTGACCATGAGGTTATAATGGCTACTTGCAGCCACCACAGTGATGGCACTGGTGTGACCTCCACACCCTAGTAATTGGGTTGAGAAAGAGGACACAACTTCGGCTTGAATTGCAAGGGCATAAATACCATTAATCTATAATATAGCATTTGCTTCCTTACTTATACTAATTGTGTTTCTTCATGCATTTACATAATGTTGCCAACTTTGTTTATAGATCACTATTCTTTGATCAAAGAAACGCCTATATGGGGTAATAAACATTGTGTTTAAGGTCATAAGTTTCCATGGAAACTGCAATTGTCATATCTACAAACAATCAGAAATAAATATGATGAGATAAGAGGTGGAACGTTAAATTTGAGGTGCCTTGTAGTCGGTGTATATGCTGAGGCAAGCAAAAGACCCCCACCCATGGGGTCAATGTGTAACATGACTCAAGACTCAAGACAGATAATTTGTCTGTTATGTGACATATATACATATAAAAATAACCTATATAAATATAAATAACCCATTAATAAAAACATGATCACAACAGACCAGGAGGATAGCCCTAAGACCCTATCTGGGTCGCTAGCAAGCCATCCCCCTGTGTTTTAGAATGAGCAGTGCAACATCAACTGTCCATAACATGGTGTTGACCCAAAGCCTTATCATGTCATCATTACATTTTACACTGGAGTGCTACAGCTGATATAGAATAAGCTGACTAAACGTCGGATATTTTTAGCTGGGGGTTTCTAAATATACACTGTCCTGTAGTTTGGCGCTATATCAGGACTTCATGGAAAAAATGTGACCAAATTCAGTATAACTATATTTAAGCTACGGAGTAGTCTATGTGTCTATAACTACTATAAATGTGATTATATATAGCATTATATGACCACAAAAATTCGTATAACTTGTATAAACTGCCAAAAAATGTTCCCATGAAATTTAAGCCAATTAAGGTGCCCTGCAGCACAGGACGTAAAAATGGCGCCATCGTGAATATTATGCTGTACTATGACCACAAGTCACATGACATATTATGACATATTGCGTTGTTAATAAACAGGCGGGCCAGTCCACAGCTTGTGCTAATAATAACACCCTTTTCCTTTGTTTACTAACATAGCATCAGTGGGTATCTTTCAGTTATTCGCATTAATTCTAGCCTTTCGTGGTATTTTGCAACGGGTTGAATAAATATTGTCATGAATACATTGGTGAGAGCAATACATTTGCTTGATCTATCTATCTATCTGTCTTAAGACCACCTCACCACTAATTTTTGGCCCCAAATGTATTGCTCTTACTAATGTTTTTGTTTTTTATTTCATCATTTGCATCCGAGTTCGCAGAATGAGGGCCCTGCAGCAGTCTTTATATTTTTTCATGGGATTAACACTATGACAAATCTTGACATGCTGTTATTTTTCCACAATCATCATTTTTCATGCTATGAATCGGCAAATTCATTTTCAATGATATATGAACTGATGATAGTTGGCACTTATCGTGTATACTATCCAGACAATATTTATGCAACCTGTCCCAAAAAACAAAAAAGGACGGGACTGCTTCCAGGCTAGGTCATAATGGCGACATCGCTATCATGACTATCGATCTCTTCCCAAAACAAAAAAACCTCCCAATTATGAGCACTTTGGCAATGATTCATATTCGCCCTGAATTGAATAGTTGCACGCTGAAATGATCTGTGAGCTTATTTTCAAAAATCAACAGTAACAACATTGCATGTTCAGACTAATCTCATTATGTAAATATTTCATAATTACAAAGCATACAAAACATGCAACAACATGATCATGACATGAGTTTTTGGCTGCATTTATATGAGACATCACTCATATTGCTATTTACCAATTACAGTAATAAAATACCAGCCAGTGGGAGCCACCTAATATCATCCTGTGCCACCTGGTGTGAAGTCTGTAATATACGATATATAATATGATATAGAATAGAATAATCTTTATTTAAAGTGGACATAAGACAACAATAAAATTAACTCAAAGAGTTATTAATCGACTGTATATGTACAAAAATAAAAGTGCAGGTAAAACAATAACAATAACAAATCATTAAATTATAATAAAACCATGATTGAGATTTTTAAAACATATCATAAAATGCAAACATTGCAGCAACATTTTGGACCTTCCCATTTCGATAGCAACTTTTTAAAATCATTAAAATCTAAAGCTTCTTTAAAACTTGATGGCAGTAAATTCCACAGATGAGCACCATAATATGAGAATGTTCTCTTTCCATACATAATTTTGTTAAAACGTGGTATGACTAAGATACAAGGGTCTCGTAACTCTCTTGGCATATCTTTAACAACAAAAATATTATTCATGAACTCAGGATTTAAATTATACACACATTAAACACTTCAACAGCTTTACATTTTAAACGACTTAGATGCATGCAATCATAACCTGTGCAGTTGAGCAATTCTTGATAATTCACATCATGATTGAATTTTTGCTGTACTTACTGATGTTAATATGTTAATGCCTAAGCATGAAGCTGAAGGCCATTTTTCATGTGACACAATTTTATGCCACTTACTCCACATATATGTCATTTGAGGGTGTACAAACCTCATGTCTCACAATGTAATTTTTTTTGTACCATTGAACCCAATGTTTCTCTTGACAGTGTGTTATTTTATTTCATTGAATACTATTCAATGAAAAATAGCGCTGCATCAACAATTCGTCTAAAGAATTAATGTCAGTTACGATAAAAAGGCGAAGATCTTAGCTTTAAGAAATATTTTAATTTAAAAAAATCTGATGAAAACTGAGGAAGTTATTAAATAAAACGTATGGGCAAGTCAGATCGCTAGAATTGCCTGCACTCGCTTCCGAAAACACGCACAGAATCAGCGTGAGCTATACTATACAGTCCGTTACATTAAATTACTTGAGAGTTGTGAATCGACGACGCTCATCATAACGTTTGCCTCACCATTCGAGAATCTCTCATGAAGAAAAACTCGAGTACCTTTTGCACATGACCATTTTGTACAGTAATACTCGATATGGCCTAGTGATGCCTTTTGATAGTCACATTGACATATTGTAAAAGTCCGACCATCATGACCCGAAAGATGGTGTGTCAGAGTCCACCCCCAAGCTATGAGATATAACCCAAGTAGGCAGTCAAATCAGAGAGACTCTGCCACAGGGACTTTCATCCAGTCTCCGGATAGAGACAATTTCCAAGTAGTAAAACAACCAAGTAAGACAAACAAGATGGCTTGCTTTCTCAGCTCACAAGTCAAGTAAGAGCTGATTTTTATTGTTGCAGGCCATTATAAAGGGATCTATAATCACTCAGGCATCTCTGCCATCAATAATGCACATCAATCTAACCAATCCTAAGTTGATCCAAAATGATCCAAACAATAAGGATCATGCTCACTGGAGCATGTCGGGGCAGGGACCCTCTCAATCTGTGGATATGGTCCCTCAAACTGTTAAGGCTACCAGCCTACCAACCTTAATTCAATTAACTTTTACAGTTTTGACATGCTGCAAGGACAAAGGGGATCTGCAGTCCTAACCTTTGTCCTGCAGCTATTTTTAGCCAAGGACAAACACCCAACATAAAGGAGTGCAATTTGCAGCCAATATGTTGAGGTATTGCTCAACTCAGGAATTCTGGAATTAATGGAAATTTCCCAAAGTTAAGCAAAGGTAATGCAACTTAATGCAGACTGGAAAGAGCAATTGTACACCATTGTCATGGACTGTGTTGGAAGGAAAGTCTATGATCATGATAAAATGCAAGAGCTCTTACTAGCAACTGGCAATCGAATCATAGGAGAAGGGACCCCAGATGTGCATTTTGGAGTGGGAATTCATATCAGTGATTCAAGGGTACTGATCACTGACGAATGGCATGGCAAGAACATAATGGGGAGAGCTTTGATGGAAGTCAGAAGTGAAATCAAAATGCTCAACAGTGTTCGCAGTGCAACTAGCAGTGACACCACTGAAATATCTGATAGGGAGTTACTTGCAAGTAGCACCCTCAGTGATTTGTCTCCGGGATTAATGAATAGTACCTCATTAACCAATGATCCTCTTGCATGCATCAATGATCCAAAAAACCCTCTGAATGAAATCAATTGCAGCAAACAAGCCATCATGATTGGTGACTCGAATACGAAGGGAATGGTACTAGATAACACTAATTTTGAAACAGAAATGGTCTACAGAGCGGGAGCCATTCTGATTGATGTGTCAGACATGCTTGATGAGTGCCAAAGTGACCCACATAAAGTGGAGGATGTGCTGTTACACCTTGGGTCCTTCAATTGGTGCTTGAATGCAGCTGATGACGTTGAAGATCACATGTCTGTCTACAGAGACTACATCGAAACCCTCAATGAAATCAGCACGAAATACCCCACAGCTAACGTTCATATATCCAGTGTCCCTCATATGAATCCAATTGGTCTCCACACTTCGTTTATTGAAAAAAATCAATGACCAAATAACTCTCTTCAATGCACAGTTGCAGACACTAGCTTCTGAAGAAGACAACATTACTTTCATTGACCATGGCCCAATATTGACCACTGACCAAAAACCAATCCCTGAACTGTACAAGAACTCTGACAAGACTGGTATGCACTTGACAAACTCAGGAATGACAGCTGTTGCTAATAACATTTCCAGACACTTGAATGACTTGTTCAATAAGTCTTTCAATGACAGCAAATGGGTAACAAAGATATAGTGAAACTATGACAAACTCTCAAAAACTCACATTTCAATGTTTCAAAACAAATGTCTTGATTGCTTTACATCGATTGAAATATATAAGCTTAATTGTAAATTACACAAAAAGCTGTTGATTAAACATGTAAGTAGAGATTTCAAACTAGTGAATAATGATTAGTTGTTTCATGACTGTCTATTGTTGTACCAAAATCCTTTGTTTATTTGTCACTGCCTCACCTTGGGTCTTGACTATGATTTAATTGTGGGTGACTTTTATGTCCTGACTATATTGGTAAAAAGTGCCACATTCAACATGGTTGAGATTTTCCAGGAATGTCTCTGTCGGATTGTGCACAAAGACCATCTGATTATGTAAACCTACTGCTCTTCAATGTTAACAAAGCTACATGAACTATTTCCCTTTCAACAAATCAGCAATTTTGAACTGACTCAACTGTTTGAAAGCCCTGGTCAAAGGATTAAAAAGATATTACAAGAAAATAATTTTGGGAGATATGTCCGTGAAACATTGGAGTACAGTAGGTCTGAGTTGCATGAATGCCAATATTATCATGAAGATGAAGCTAAGCATGTTCTGATGTCCAATCGCAATGCTATGTCAATTCTTAACTTAAACATAAGAAGTCTAGACAAACATCTGAATGAGTTACTGACATTAATGCAAAATATTCAACATGATTTTGATTTAATAACTCTCACTGAAATTGGAAAGAAAAACATTGATATTAGAGCTAACATGGTGAGGGACATGTACAACTTTGAATATATGACTCCTAAAGTCAAACGCTGTGGGGGTGCTGGTATTCTAATAAAAAACAACATTGGCTATCGAGTGAGAAATGATCTCAATTTGCCAAATCAGGATATTGAAGACATATGGATTGAAGTTAATCTCAAAGGCAAAAAGATGATCATAGGTTGTGTTTATCGGCACCCAGGAACAAATTTGATTAACTTTAATAATGACCTTGAGATGCGCTTACACAAGATAAACAATGAAGGATGCCTGTCAATAATTAGTGGAGATTTTAATATAGATGGCTTAAAGGCCAGTAAAGACAGACATACAAACACATTAATGCCTTCAATTACTCTGCCCGCAAGAATCACAGAGAACTCTATGACACTCATTGACAATATATTTGTGAATATGAATAAGAATAAAATGGACTCAGTCCTATCTGGTAACATATTTTCTGATATTTCAGACCATTTGCCAAATTTCACAGTCCTGTGTGATGTTCAACTTAAAGAAAAGTCAAGTAATAGACCAAAAATTAGGCTATTTGGAGAAAACAATATTGGAAAATGTGTCGGAGGTCTCTCCAATATGGACTTGACTGAATTTTATCAAAATAACAATGTCAATGAAATTTTGAATATATTTTACAAAGGATATTCCCACCATTTTATTAAGTCTTTCCCAATGAAAAAATTATCTAGAAAAAGGGAAAAAGACAAGGTATGGGTAACTGCAGGTCTTAGGAAATGTATTAGACGTAAGGCCGAATTATATAAACAATACCTAAACAATCCAACTGTCAGAAAGAAAGAGAGATATAAGCTATATAAAAACTCATTGACTAAAATGACAAGAATTGCAGAAGCAAAATTCTACAAAGACAAAATTGATACAGAAAAGAAAAATATTAGAGCCCTTTGGAAAATATACGGCCCTATAATTAATCCATCTAAATCTAAGAAAAAATGTGATATTGATTCAATTCGTAAAATGGGAACATAGTAAGAGACAAAAGTGAGATAGCTAATGCACTCAATAACCACTTTGTCAATATTGGGTCTAAACTTACAGAAAGTAGTAGAAAAGAAAACAATTACAAAAAGTACCTGCAAAATAACCAAACTGGCAGCATTTATTTTAGGCCAACTGATTTATTAGAGATATCAAAAATTAATTCTGAACTTCAAAACAATAAAGCTACAGGTGATGACCAAATTTCAACAAAACTTCTTAAATGTAATGTGAAATTATTTAGTGAATTATTAACTCATTTAGTAAACACAATAATTGAGACACAAGAATATCCAGAGTGTTTGAAATTAGGCAAAGATATCCCAATTCACAAAAAGGTAGCAAACAGGATCCCTCCAATTACAGGCCCATTAGCTTGCAGAGTATACTAAATAAAATCATTGAGAAGGTTTTGTACAAAAGGTTGTACAAGTATTTCGAGAAGTATCAAATATTATATCAGTATCAGTTTGGATTTAGAAATAACTGCTCAACCACGTTAGCATTAATGGAAATAGTAGACCAACTTAGATATCAAAAGCAAAATAAGAACATTACAAAAGGAATATATCTTGATCTAATTAAGACATTTGATGTAGTAAACCACTCGATACTCCTCAATAAACTAGAATCATATGGTGTGCGAGGCCCGGCAAATTCCTTGATCAAGTCCTATCTGAATAATAGAAAACAATATACCCAAGTTAACTCTTTTAAATCTAATACCAAGACAATAGATTGTGGCGTTCCACAAGGTTCGGTCCTGGGACCATTATTATTTTTTTCCTAATTTACCTTAATGACATCCAAAACTGTACCAAGGCTCCAATGCGACTTTTTGCTGATGATACCAATATTTTCATTTCATGTAAAGATCCTGTTCATTTAAGAAATCGAGCTGAACAATGTTTGAAAGATATTAAGGCTTGGCTCAAATCAAATAGACTAATATTAAGTGAAGAAAAAAGACAATAGTATATTCATGCCATGCAAAAGAAAGGTCCCAAACAATTTGAACGAAATTCATATAGATAATAAAATAATACATCGCACAAAAAGCTGCAAATACCTTGATGCAATCCTTGATGATAAGATAAGCTTTGATGATCATATTTTACAGTTAAGCAAAGACTTAACTAAAGTTATTTATTCTTTTAGAGTCATCAAAGATTGGGTTCCAACTACTGAAAAAATGAAACTGTACTATGCTTATTTCCACACTAAGGTCCAATATGGCATAGAAGTCTATGGCACAGCGACAAAGAAGTATATCAATAGAATCGAAATACTCCAACATAAAGCCATTAAAGCATTGTTCAACTTAGAACCTCTAACATCATCAAGACTTTTTTCAGAACATTATAAACTATTAAGCATTAAAGATCTGTACTCACTCAAGATAGCAAACTTTGTCCACAGACAACAAAATAATTCCCTGCCCAGTATTTTCTCTACATATTTTCGTAAAGTAGCTAATGAAAACTATCCAAACACCAGAAGCAGAAACAAGTTACTTGTCCCTAAGTCTAAAACTGAAAATGAAATGAAGATGGTAAAACATGCTGGTGCAAAGATCTGGAACAAACTAACTGATGTGTTGGGTGGTAATTTAGAAAACATGAATTCAAATTTATTTGTCAAAAAAGCCAAACTGTATTATCTTACAAAATATACTGGTATATAGGGGATTATATGGTGTGTATTTGTGTTATTATGTTGTAGACTTCTATTTGAGAATAATGATGCTTTTCATACATCTCTTTACTGTATAATGTGTAACTAGTTTCTTTTGTAAAATTTCCTTTGTAACAATACTGCATTTGCATTGTAACTGTTCTTGTGGTGCCAGTTATATAAGCCTTGGCTTCCCTGGTAGCCCTGCATACTTTTGCTAAATAAAGATCCATCCATCCATCCATCCATCCAATGCTTAAGTAGTTTTAAGACAGAATTTCTGAGTTTTTAGTGTTTAAGCAGGTTTTCTATGAGCCTATGATTATATAAATTTATAGATAATAACTGGCTGGCAAGCTGGAAGAGTAATGCATCCTCTTGCAGTGTGTAAATTAGGTAGAATTATATAAGAGATTAAAAATGCACAATAAGTGGTAATCTACTAAGTAAACACACATGCTAGTGCATGTTAATAATGATCAAGTGCAGCCTGCTCCTGTGTTGGTTTACCGTTGATACACATGGTTCACACTTTCCGCCTGGTACGCATTTCCAAAGGAGCTGCACACGCCCTTGTGGCAGAGGGCGCTCTTGGGCCCGTAGCGTCCTGGCAGTGTTTGCAGTCTCTGATTGCCTTGTTTATGTAATATTTTATTTATTTTTTTGCCTGATATTGGGATTCAAATAAAATTATTCAGCAAAGGCATTAAAAATTAAATTAAAAATTTTGTGGTTCGGATAATAAATTAGTTTAATTTGGGAAAGATAGGCGTTCATAGCCAAAACAGCTGTTCAGTTTGGACAATTGTGATTTTCAGATAACTGAGTACAAAATGTAGTATGTTATGCCGGTCCTGGCCAATAATGTTCAGATAGCGATACATGGAGAGTCAGGTTCCGCAACATGCGTAAGCGCAGTTAAAGTCGGCACTATACCACGCTGTGTCGCCTCTAAGCAGAAAATGTCATGTACTTAAAACCTGAAGCTGCTAAGATACACATCTATGTTTCTTGTACTTACACACCACCCTCTTGGCAGCTTGAATAGCTGTCATCACTTTTCTGTTGGACTCGTATGCATAGGGGCTTTGGTCATGTGGTTTAGATCCAAGCAATGGAATTTAGTGATTAATTATTATTTTAGATAGAGAAGTCCCAGAACAGCGCATGCAGTGGAAATTTGTAATTGACTAATTATGCATCTGGGAACGTGGCAAGTGTCCAGGAAAATCTTTAGACTCGAGATTCATTACATGGCCAAATGTGCCATGTGCGTTTTCCATGAGAAGGATAAACTCATGGAAAACGCATGGTTTTTAGTTCAATTTAATTAGTCATAAACCATGCATTTTCCATTCTTTTATCCAAACGTATGGAAAACGCACGTGGCACAAATGGCCATGTATTATCACTCTATTTTCAGGAAAAAGGGACAATTATGAACATTCTTTTGTGCTGCACATGGGATCGTGACATACATTATGTATATGGCTGTCATTCATCCGGGAATCATACCATTTTTGCTTTTATTTCCCCCTGTATGATTACACTTCTTTGCTTTTATTTCCCCCTGTATGATTACACTTCTTTGCTTTTATTTCCCCCTGTATGATTACACTTCTTTGCTTTTATTTCCCCCTGTATGATTACACTTCTTTGCTTTTATTTCCCCCTGTATGATTCCACTTCTTTGCTTTTATTTCCCCCTGTATGATTCCACTTCTTTGCTTTTATTTCCCCCTGTATGATTACACTTCTTTGTTAATTATTGTGTGACGCTCATGATTATGTAATAGCCGCCACGTAAAAAAGGACTAGGTAGTCGCAGTGTAATATATTCTACACTATGGAGACCACTGTATTTGATATAGTTTATTCTTAGATTCAGCATGTTAAGGAGACCAGTAAATATGTAAACCTTAGTGTGCTAGGTTGAGGAGACCGGTGTATATAATATATACCTGAATGCTTTATTAGGGAGACCAGTTAATAGAATATTAATACTTCTACATGGCACAATGTGCTATGTGCATTTTCACCTCATTTTAGATAGTCAAAAACCATGCGTTTTCCATGGATTTATCCTTCTCATGGAAAACGCACGTGGCACATTTGGCAATGTACACTAGATTAAGAAGAACGTTATATATGCACAAGAATATTTTTGCTGCATTATGGAGACCAGTCACAATATACTTATGCTAAACATTGGAGACCAGTTATAATATTGTATATGTTTTCAGCACGATTGTTAAATGCATCATGACCATGTGTTTAAATGGGTGTGTCTTCAAAATACAACAAAAATGAAAAGTCACGGTCTTGGGATTCTCACAATGTTCAGAAATCCCAGAGCAGTCATTTTAGAAAGTAACGAACGCTATTCATACTTTGTTGTTAGAATAAGCAATATTGAGGAAACCAGTAGGTAAAATATGTAAACCTTAGTGCTAGGTTAAGGAGACCAGTGTATATAATATATACCGGAATGCTTTATTAGGGAGACCAGTGTATAGAATATTATTACTTCGACACTAGATTAAGGAGAACGTTATATAATATATATATTTCGACACTAGATTAAGGAGAACGTTATATAATATATATATTATGCACAAGAATATTTTTGCTGCATTATGGAAACCAGTCACAATATACTTATGCTAAAAAATGGCGACCAGTTATTCAATATTGTATATATTTTCAGAACGATTGTTATTCCAACAAATAGTTGTCACTCAGAAGGTGGGTACAGGGGAGGGGAAGGGGTGTAGGTGACACAGACAGGGGAAAGGGGGTCCAGCTGAAAGGGGTTGGTTAATTACAGAGGGGTAGCACTCATAAATGTATACATTATGACATTGTATGGAACAATAAGAAGACCAATGTATTGATTATGTATTCAACAATTAAGGAGACCAATGTGTATATACATTTTGCATTCCATATTAAAGAGCCCGGTCTCCCTAAAAGGTGTTTATATATCTTTGTTTTTTTAAGTAGAGCACAGAAGCTGTAGTGTCAAGATATATTTCTGTGGCGACAGTCTTGCGGACAGAATCTAGGTCACTGGTGTCGCCAATTACGCCCTGCTCTAAATCAGGTCCGCGACCGTTTGCAGCCCATCAGAGGCCTACTAGGCCTTTGGGTTTTCCCTAATAAACCCTGTGGGTGCCTCAGCTGCTTGTCTGAATGAGCTTTATTCTGTCCGCATGACTGTCGCGAGCATATTCACGACCGAAAATTGTCTTATTATAGTTAAAATTGTGTAAATAACCATATTGTCGATTCAGAACAGTAGGAAATATTGTTTACTTTATGTTACAAAATAATCAGATGTATGTTAAGTGTAGTTAGAGCATCGAGCCTTTGAATGAGGCCAAGTCAACTCGCTCAGTGCACAAGAGTGGTACCTTCTTATTTTGTCTTGACAAGGCATTGATGCCAGCTGGACGGTGCCTGTGAGTAGAGCGATACATGTGTATATGTGACAAGAGGTGAAGAGAGCATGAATTTACCACCTTTTCTAGCGGTTTTCCTTATCAGAAATGTATTACATAGTCCACCTAATGAAGATAGTATAGGTGTATATATATATATATATAATATATAACATATATATAATATAAATGTAACTAAACATACAAACAAACTTAGGTGGCGCGGCTGGCTAGTTCAGACGTAGTGAGATCAGCAGGTAATAATTCTGTTAAATTTAGCATATTGCTGGGCTTATTACCTCATTTCCTTACTTTTGGCAACGCCCCTAGATCTATTTGGTATTTCCTTTCGTTGTTAAATTCCACTTTTGAGTCGTTTTCTTATCTGTTCAATTTCAACGGTCATTTTTAACCCTCAGCAAACAGTTTTTAGAGGGTTATTGTTATCATCAATGTCCGCCGACGGGCGGCGGGAGGGCGGGAGGACGGTCCGGTGTAACACTAATGCATTTACTCTAATGACATTTTGTACAATGCTCTATATGGCCTAGTGGTGCCTTTTGATAGTCACATTGACATATGTTGGCTATGTTTTACAAAATTTGGAAAAAATGGAAAAAGATGTATTTTTTTATTTCCGGAGCAGCTCTGCAACCTCTGCACCGACATGCTTAAAACTTTGCCATGATATGTCTCAAGTAGTGCAGTGGTGCCTTTTGGGGTTCTCTTGGCTGTAAATACCAGATAATTATTAAAATAAGGGAAAAATTGGGAAAATCCAAATTTTTTCAGACCTCCATAACAAAGACACTATTTACCCTTCGTGAGTGAAACCTTTAATAACATAATATTATGTAAATTTAAGGATTTTCATGCTGTTTTTATACCAACAGAATTTCTGGAAAAAAATACTATTAAAAATTGTGGAGCAGAACTAATGCATTTACCCAACAAAATGTTATGCCTTTTGATAGTCACATGGACATATCTCACCTGTGTTTTAGAAAAACTTTTTTTAAATTATTTTTTCATTTCCAGACCAGAATCACTAACTGCTGTGTATAAATGCATTCAAACACTTGTCATAATATGTCTAAAATAGTGTAGAGATACATTTTTTGGGCTACATGACCATTAATGATATATAATTTTGTAATAATGGGAAAATATAAAGATTTGTTACTCGGTCAAACCCCCATATCAATGACAGTATGATCCCTACATGAGTAAAATTCTGCATAACATGTCTAAATTGTAGCACTTTTTTAAGCTATATTTTGAAATTTGTTGCATCCTTTTTGTGTCATAATAATGACAAATCTGGATAAAAATGCTATAGCTACCCTATGTGGCCTTGCTAGAAATAGGCTTTATTACCTGGTTTATACAGATCAGTCTGATTGGCCGCTACGATATGTGGAGCGCCAAATCAGCGCCAGTGTTTATGGAATGTATCTATATTTAGCACAGCAATGTGGCCTGCAGTGACCGTTGAGTCTTTTGAAACGTTGGTGTGTTGATTGCATTGGCTGACCTTGTTAGTCACACATCTATTTATTAGAGGTGTACCGAACCACAAATTTACCGAACCGATACCAATACCAATACTCCACTTTGATATCGACCGATACCGATACCGATACTGGCTGCTAAGCCATTGCAAGCTAATTATTTGTACATGGGTGACACCTGCCCTTCGCCACTTTCTTCGCATATATATGTAGTAGAAAAAGCTGAATTTGTATTTGTTTTATTTTGACAATTAGGCCTATATCGCTGTTGTCATATTAAAGACAATATCATACTGTGACAATATCATACTAAGATAAGATAAGATAAGATAAAAACTTTATTTACAGTCGGTGGTGACAATAAAACAAAGAACATAAGCCACAGTACTGCAACTTTTAACCAACAAAATACTGTGTACTATGCAACCACACATAAAAAATTAGTTCAAGATATATGCATATATATTATAAAGTTCCAGCTTGTATAACTTAGACAAGTCAACAATGATTTTCAAATGTGCGAGATTAAAAATCTTATCTAATTTTCGGGGGTTAAAGCTGACTGTTCTCGCATTTTGCAACCCTGATATATTATACAAGTTATACAGCGGCATCAAAGTTTGAATATTAGGCCTATTGCCCCAGTGGGCGCAAGTCATAAAAATGAGTCTTTTTCTGGTCTCAAACTGGTCATGATGTCAGTGACCAATTAGAGACGTACATGAGACGTAATTTTTAAGACGTCAAAATGACCAGGAAATATGACGTCTTATCAATGTCTTATGCTGGTGCTAATGCAGACGTAATTATTTTACAAAATTTATACGTCTTTACGTCAATAAATTACGTCTAGAATACATAATTTTTTTACGTCTTATCAACGTTATCTTGTGGTTTTTAACATACAATTTGCAAGTAAACATTTTTAGCAATTAATATATAATGACTAAATTCACATTTAGTGTTACTTCATATAGTTAATTTAGGATAGAAAAATACAATGTGATCTCCTTGTCAGAACATATATCAATGTATAGCAAATTTATCAACTTCTTTAACCAAGCTGAAGTTTATCAATTGGGGTTAATGGGCTTATAATATCACCCTGACCTCAGTGCACCCTATATTATAGCCCTGTGCTTATCATTATCTGAACTGGCTGACCAATCATAAACCTAGGAATCTGGAGCAGCTGCAGGACCGATCACATCTTGTCAGTTAAGTATTTGAAATTCATTCAGTAACTATAGAGGGATACTAGTGAAGTTGGATTTTAAACTTAATTCATCTATGGAGGGATATATACCATTTAAATTCATCACATCATTGCATGGTAAGTGAAGTTTTTTCTAACCACTGTGAAAATATGATGCACATACTGATTCATATATGATTTGATGTTAAGTTTAGTTTCTGAATATAAATTCATTTCAGGGATCTATGGAACTATGGATGCAACTTGGCTGAAGAATTCTGATATACATGAATAAAACTATATATTTCCAATACATGTGTAGTATGCTATTTCATACAATATAATAAAGTTTTTTTCTTAATTTTGAACTTGTGTGTGTTTAATTTGTCCAAAGATTGTAAGCAAAGTTTGTCTTAAAGACGTCATCAGATGTCTTAAAGACATCATCTGATGACGTATTTTAGATGTCAGACATTGGTCAACTAAATACGTCTAAAAGACGTCATCTGATAATGTATTTTAGACGTTAGATATTGGTCACCTAAA
Organism: Alitta virens; assembly: GCA_932294295.1. Classification (NCBI taxonomy): domain Eukaryota; kingdom Metazoa; phylum Annelida; class Polychaeta; order Phyllodocida; family Nereididae; genus Alitta; species Alitta virens. The sequence continues at coordinate 38,220,193 of OW028583.1, forward strand.
AACGTCTAAAAGACGTCGTCAGATGTATGAAACATATATAGCCTACATATGTCAATGTGACTATCAAAAGGCCATATAGAGTATTTCGTTAGGGTAAGTGCATTAGTATTGGGAGTTCTGTTCTGGAGAAAGTGTTCCACCTGCCTTTCTGCCTGTCAGATGGACGCTAAACACTATTTTAATGGTGCATGACATTGTGTGCTATGTGGGATTCGCTGAGGGTTTTGCTGTAGTGCAGCCTATGTTTTTATCAGTTTTTACTATTATTTTAATATATAAAAATGGTTGGTGAGGTCAAAATGGCCTAAAAATATTGATGCCTTATTAGCTTCCCAACCTAATTGTAGCTTTAATATGTGACTATCATGTAGATCTGTGATCGGTCTTGTTTCAGCTATATAGGCCTATAGGACTGCTGCATGGTTTTTACAGACACTGCCTCTTAATTAGATTTAATTGTTTTAGAAAAATTTTTGAAGGTGCTCATATCAAGACAGCATATTCTTTGTATGAGCAGACCATCTTCCCTTTAGAAATATTAAGAGCCCCCTGACCCTCGATGATTGTGTGTCTGCCCACCGTCCTGTCTTAGAGCCTATATCCCTAGATGTGTGCATATGTCTACATGTACGCATTCTTGAATCTTGAAAACCACACAAAATCGTTCACTGAATATTTGTTCTGCAGAAAGCTGACCTGAAAACTTCCAGGAGTCACAGCGCTAGGTTAAATGTCCTTAGAACATAGATAGATAGAGAGATAGATTGGTAGATTGATAGATTGATTGATTGATGGATTGATAGATAGATAGATAGATAGATAGATTGATTGATGGATTGATGGATTGATAGATTGATAGATTGATAGATTGATAGATAGTTACTTTGATTGATTGATTGATTGATTGATTGATTGATAGATTGATAGATAGATAGATAGATAGTTAGATATTGATTGATTGATTGATTTATTGATTGATTGATTGATTGCATATATACAATAGGCCTTCACTAGTAGCCCATGGCAGTATAGCCAAGCAACCATGACCCTCATGTGCATATACCTTGAAAGAACACATCATATATCACAGAATATGAGTACAGAAAGCAAAACACAAATATCTTTACTTACCAAACAAATATGAAACATTGTGTACGATTCACTTTCAGTCGGGGCCTTTGCCTGTCATGTCATCATAAAAATCCTCTCTGCGTTAAGATTTCAATATTTGTAGTAATCCACCAAATTTTGTGTGATGAATGCTGTTGTCAAGTGTCACATTCATATGACACTTGTATCCACGGTATGACACGTCATTGTAATAACTTCTAGAGACACCAAGGAATATTTTGATGTTGGATGTAGAAATTGTTGGATGTAGAAATTGTTGGATGTAGAAATCGTTGAGTAGAAAGTGCTCTGTGAAGCTAGACTAAGCTGATTCCTAGAGCTGAGACTTTCTAGAGCATTGGTACCTCATGTGCCTGTTACAGAACGCTATCAATCCACTCATGTGTATCCCTTATTTCACCCGTGACGAACTTTACTGAAGCGCATCCAAAAAATACAAAAAAGGTAAGTAAGCACGCTCTCAAGGATTTGTTATGTAATTTGTTTGATTTGATAGTTCAACATAATACTATGTTGTTCAAATCTTTTTATTTTTTATATACGAACATACTTAATTCAATAAACCATGAAAATAAGCGATCAAGAAATGCAAAAGTAGACAAGCTTAGAACTAACTATAGTAGGCCTATGTGGGATACTCCCGCCTCTTATGATTACCAATTTGAGGAAATATTTTAAGAATATTGAAATAAAAAGGGGTTGGGGGGGGGGGGGGGTACACCAATATTTTCTTGTATAGAGGCCTATACTTAGCTTGACGAATATCAAATAATTATTCCATACAATGTATCAAACATTTTGTAAAATAAACTCATCCCAGACAAGGGGCATGTAATAGGCTATACAGAACAATAGCTGTCTTCGGAGTACCATTTCTTCAATATTTGCAATGAATTTAGCCGTTGTTTTTCCTCTAAAAGACTATCCTAAAAATAAATCTGGTAAGCACATGTAGCCTAAAGCCTAATGCCAATACCTTCCAAAATAATTCTTTATATACACATGAAAGATTTTGTGTTTATTAATATCCAATGACGTCATATTTGAATGAAATGTTGACATTGGGCAGGTTCTGGACCTTCAGTTATTTTAACTCTCACGGAACAAAGTTCAAAGAGGGTTATTATTATTATCAATGTCCGTCCAACGGGCGGATGAGGCGGACAGGCATGTGGGTGGGCGTAACACTTTTGTTTCCGGAGCAGAAATCTAACACTAATAATGCACTTACCCTAGCTAAATCTTGTACAGTTATACTGTATATCCTTTAAATAGACACATTGACATATGTTGGCTATGGTTTACAAAATTTGGAAAAATAATTTTCATTTCTGGAGCAGAACTCTGACACTACTGCACCTACATGCTTAAAACGTTGTCATAATGTGTCTAAAATATTTTAGTGGTGCCGTTTAGGGGTCTCATGGCCTTAAAATACCAAAAGATTTTCAAAATTAGAGAAAACATGGAAAATCTTTCCTTTATCATTCATTATTTTAGCACAAGAATTTCATTGTATATATTCGACATTTCAAGGACTGGATTTTTTTTGACGTTCTACCTTCCTTATAAATGTGACAGGCAATGCCCTAAAATAATTCAGAATATAGTTAGAATTAGATATCGGAGTCTTCAATAGGCCTATAAATCATAAAATGCTTATTAAATATGTATTTAACTCACCATTAATGCTTGATATTCCCATTTAGAACAATGCAGCTAAATTTCCCTTCAGCCATGGAGGTAGATTATATCTATGCTTGCGCGATGGGTGATGTCTTTACACAAAATACACGGCAGTTCGATTTTTTTCTCTCTCTCTCTAGATTTCATTTCAATAACAATTCCCAATGCAAAATTATTTTTGCATTTGTAATTTGTTTGCATATTGCAAATACAAAATGTGATATTATCAAATTAATGTAGAGATTTTACATTGCTTGATTTATTTATAATTCGATCGGCCTGTGTAATAGATTTCCTTGTTTGGCTAATGCACTGCTGTCCATTTGAAAGTGAAAATAATATTATTGACCAAAAAATGATGGGAAAAAAATATAAAGCAGACATCTAAATTTTCACCTAAATATTATGAGCCTAAAAAGTATACATGACTCTGGTAAATAAATATTACCCTATCTGATAAATAGATAGATAGATAGATAGATAGATAGATAGATAGATAGATAGATAGACAAATAGATAGATAGATATATAGATAGATACATAGGTAGATAGAGATGGATAGATAGATAGATTAGATAGATAGATATATAGATGGCTTGATTAATTGATTGATTGATTTATAAATGAATAGATAGATAGATAGGTATATAGTTAGATAGATAAATTGATAAATGAATAGATAGATAGTTAGATAGGTAGTTAGATAATACACAGACAGACAGACAGACAGACAGACAGATAGATAGTTAGATAGTTAGAAGATTGATAGATATATAGATAGTTAGATAGATAGATATACAGATAGATAGATAGATAGGTAGATAGATAGATAGATAGATAAATAGATAGGTAGATAGATAGTTAGAAAATAGATAGATAGATAGATAGATAGATAGGTAGATAGGTAGATAGATAGATAGATAGATAAATAGATAGGTAGATAGGTAGATAGGTAGATAGATAGGTAGATAGATAGGGTGCAACTGTATGGTGCAATATACTTTGCCATGGACAAATAGGTTAGATTGTAGGTTTGAGCCCCCAACAAGCTGATAATACTGCATAATAGGATCTATACCCCCAGTGAGTTGAGAAAGACTCATGCTTGATCAGGGCCACTAACTGCTTCAATATGAGAAGTACTGCAATTGTGCCTCCTTTATCTCAATTAGGTTATTCGTGGAGTACAACAATTAAACTTTATGTTTTCCATCAGTACAGATGTAAGCTACATTGTAATTATTACATCTATATGACCAAATAACAACAAACAATAAATAGCTATAAAAATATTCTAATAACCGGGTAGTTTTATTAAAATGATACAGTAAATACAAAGTATAGGCTGCAGCCAATGCATAGGACAAACGTACAGTAATTTTTAAAAGAGTGTAAACATTTCTGTAATATTTCATCAATGAGGAAACTTGCCCACTATTAAGAGTAAAATGTATCCTTTTTAAGGTAATTCTTTTGGACAATCTCTTATACAATTTTTCTTTCTAGTCGGGTCAGTTTCTTGAGAGTAGAATTATGAGGAGCAGAAATAAATATTTATTTATAACGTGATAAAAATCAGCATAATACACAAGATGGCTGCCTTGTATGGGGACAAGGCATCGCAACCGGAGCGAGTTTCTGGAACTCTGCGAGTTGTGTAGTAACGTGCAGGCCTCGTTGTTGGTCCGTGAACGTTTTCTGGACAAGTGAACACAGGTTCGTTTCTGTATGTGAACTTTGGTGGACGCCTCACATTTTGGTCCAGCTGTGATATAAAGGAACATTTCATCAGTCTTATTTAAAATTAGCTATCGAGTATCCTGAAGAAATCGAAGACGAAAATGTAAAAATGTTAAATTATTGCCTTATTTTAGGAAAATACTTCATATATACCACAAAATTAATAATTCAAATGATAAAGACTTTAGATTTTTATAATTTTGAAAATTCGTTTATCAATTGAAAAAAACCATTTACATAAAGGAAGGCAAAGAGTTTTCCAAACTGAATTTAATGTATGACAATTTATAAGTCTTCGACTTCAGTAAAACAAAAAAAAAAACATCTGGGACGCTGTTTATATGTGAGTGTAATAAAAGATAATAAAAAAGAAAACCATTCCTGGACAATGGACAATGACCCCCTAGTAAACAGGAGTGGCTTTTCCTCATATTTTCCTTACCAACATCTCTGCGTCCCTTCTCGAAAGACTTGGTGAGCACACGCTTACTTTACTAGTTGTTTAATCCAGCCCTGCTTGCATCATTAATTGCGAGACTGATATTTTACACATACCGTGATACGTGGTTGTTGAGCTTTTGCGAAACAGAAGCTGGTTGTGTTTCCTTCAGTCATTTTGGTTTGCAGCGCTCGTTTAATACCTTCATTGGACACATCAAGCGTTGCCATCACCTCGAATAAATCTCGTCTTTTCCATTCCTCTGGTGCGAGGATAGTAGGTACCCAGGCTGATCCACTGGAAAATAAGTTAAAAATCAAACATCGTCTGATTGTAGATGGCGAAAATGACAAACCAGTAATAGTTACCTCGCTCCTACTCGGGAAATTTTCAACAAAAATGTCAACAGCAAAAGAAACGCAACTGGTGAAGCCCATATATCTTTCTTTGAAACCACTTAAGGTAAAAAAATTATAATATTTTGCTGAGTAACATCAGAGGTCTATAACAATATTTGGTTCATCCATAAATTTGATAGACAATAAGTACTGCAAATTCTGAATTTGCAACACAAGTCTTTGTTGACCTGTGTGTGGTCATGTTGTGCATTGTATGGCATGACAGTTGCCCTCAGGAAGAAAGTGAGGTATAGTTTAAGGGTAATGTGGCCTAGCATTGTCCTACTAAAGCTATAAATAATCTTGCCTTGAAAAAGCGTGGCTATTTCTGTAACACGTCGGTGCTCTTGGTGCCCTACCAGCATAACAGGATTGCCCAGCCTAACTTCGAGAAACTTAGAAACTTCCTAAATCTTCTGTGTATTTCTTATAGCCATTGATCTTGTCTAAAAATGTCTTTCATAAGATTTTAAGGTATGAAACGGAGACTAATTGAGCTATTTTAGGTTATTGAGTCATTGAAAGAATGTGAACCAAAGTTTCCATCAGTAATATGATGAATCTAACAGTTACTTTCTTAGACAGATGCGTGTTGTTAGCGTGTGGGTGGGTGGGTGGGTGATTAGGGCTTTATGTCCTGTATTTCTGCACCTGATGGGCTAATTAGGACAGGCAGGGACTAAGACAATGAAATGAAAGATTAAACCGCCATCCAACTTAGGCTCGACCGGGAATTGAACCCGGGACCCAGTGGTTGGAAGCCCAGCATGCTACCACTGAGCTAGACCCCCACTGAGCTATGCCCCCACCCCTGGGTTGTTAATGTGTGACAAACCAGCCTGAGCATGGTGTGATTCAATATTGTCAGAAAAACTGCAGTGTTATCTGTTTCTGCATCTCCATTTTTTGGGCTCTGGTAGCATTTTTGAGGACAAACTATCACAAGATGAGGGTACATGGCCAAATGTGTCACGTGCGTTTTCCATGAGAAGGATAAACGCATAGAAAACGCATGGTTTTTGCTTAATTAAAATGAGGTGAAAACCATGCGCTTTCCATACGTTTATCCAAATGCATGGAAAACGCACATAGCACATTTGGCCATGTAGCGTTATGGTCTGTTGAGCATACCCCGATGTAATAAACAAGACATTAGAACAAGAAGTGGTCACACTTGGGTGGACTACTTATTTTGGATCCTCAATATTTTTATGAATTATTAATCATTTGTGTTACTTCTGCTGTTGAGTGTGAATTACAAATTACAATAAACTCCATTTGAAATTTGTTTGATCGTTTGATTGCACTTACATAAAAAGGAGATTATTATTACATACGTGTACTTGAATTTCTCAAACACTTGGAGAATTTCAGCTGGTGGAGAAGCGCTTTCACAAATTCCAACATCTATCGGAGGGTAGTACATTAGAACGGCTAAGCAGGGTTGACCTTCTGCCAATGGTCCTCCCTATAATTAAAATAATCGATTTTTATGTTGCTCATGCAGACCATCAGAATGCATTTAATATGTTTCACTCCAATATTGTGACTTAAAAAACCATGTTGAAAATTTAAAATTTAATAGTTTGGCCATTTCAGTCCACTTTCACTCAACGACATTGAAATTCACCACGACATTGATATTCGCCAACCCCCTAACACATGGTTATACGCATTGAAAGTTGATGATTTGTTAGTAAAATAATTGTTGTATCACTGTACTCCATCACTCCGACAGCCATCTAAAAAGTGGTTATTGCACATTATTCAAAGTGGCAAATCTCGAAGTCGTGGTGAAAATCAATGTCGCCAAGTGTAACAACTAAATCAGTCTGTGGACATGTTTAAATACCTTGTAACTTCTCCATGAATTCTGATAATCTTTGTATGGTTGATATTATGATTACTTGTCTGCCGCAACTTCACTGTCGGGTGCTCATTTGAGCTCCATCACAAACCAGTGATGTAAATCAGTCATCATAATTCAAGAATAAACAGATTCACTTACCATGAGCAATCTAGATGCTGATGTGGTGTCAATGTAACAGTCTATCACAATCTCATCACCCTGAAAATTATCATGCCCTCGGTATCAATAGAATGTGATACTTTCCCAACAGTAGCAGTGCTGTTGCTATTGGCTTTATATATTACAACTCAGAAGTTCATGAGATTTATAACACATCCGCAGATGATGGGGTCTAGAAGAAAACTGGATAATTTTTTGCTTAAATCATGACATAAAACATCCAACGTTCAACGCAACAGGCTAGAATTGTGACTACTTATCGCATACTACTTTGATAGTAGTGGGGAAATTGTAATTTGTAATTGTAATAGTAGTACTATCCACATAGCAGTCCTATACATCACATTAAAAAATACAAATTTATTCATGACCATATATTTTTACCGGTATTATTTGAACAGGCTCCTGTAGCATCACCATTTCTTGGTTGTGAAACACAAAATTTGGTTCGCGTAAAATCGGAGTCATCTCCATCCCCCGTCTGATGTGTCGCAAAGTTATTGACTTCGCCAATTGGTGGGAATGAAGTATTACACCAAGGACAGTTATGCCATCCTGACGATTTTGCAGTCCCTGTAACATATAATAGAACTGTGTGCACAAAAAGACACTAATGATCTTGAAAATCTGCGATAAGTGCCAGTTACATTCTAAGTAGGAGGGAGTTTGCCATCAAAAATGTTACCTATCTCCCAACTTAAAAGGGACATATCTTGCTTTTTAGACATCAGCGCTTTTACCTTACCACTCATAATCTTAACTTACTTTTTAACATCAGCAATATCAGCTACATTACCTGACTACTCATATCGCTTCTCTTAACTTACTTTTTAACATCAGCAACATCAGCTACATTACCTGACTACTCCTATCGATTCTCTTAACTTACTTTATAACATCAGAAATATCAGCTACATTACCTGACTACTCATATCGCTTCTCTTAACTTACTTTTTAACATCCGCAATATCAGCTACATTACCTGACTACTCATATCGCTTCTCTTAACTTACTTTTTAACATCAGCAATATCAGCTACATTACCTGACTACTCATATCGCTTCTCTGAACTTACTGTATAACATCAGAAATATCAGCTACATTACCTGACTACTCATATCGCTTCTCTTAGCTTACTTTATAACATCAGAAATATCAGCTACATTACCTAACTACTCATATCGCTTCTCTGAACTTACTGTATAACATCAGAAATATCAGCTACATTACCTGACTACTCATATCGCTTCTCTTACCTTACTTTTTAACATCAGAAATATCAGCTACATTACCTGACTACTCATATCGCTTCTCTTACCTTACTTTTTAACATCAGAAATATCAGCTACATTACCTGACTACTCATATCGCTTCTCTGAACTTACTTTTTAACATCAGAAATATCAGCTACATTACCTGACTACTCATATCGCTTCTCTTAACTTACTTTTTAACATCAGCAACATCAGCTACATTACCTGACTACTCATATCACTTCTCTTAACTTACTTTTTAACATCAGCAATATCAGCTACATTACCTGACTACTCATATCGCTTCTCTTAACTTACTTTTTAACATCAGAAATATCAGCTACATTACCTGACTACTCATATCGCTTCTCTTACCTTACTTTTTAACATCAGCAATATCAGCTACATTACCTGACTACTCATATCGCTTCTCTTAACTTACTTTTTAACATCAGAAATATCAGCTACATTACCTGACTACTCATATCGCTTCTCTTACCTTACTTTTTAACATCAGAAATATCAGCTACATTACCTGACTACTCATATCGCTTCTCTTACCTTACTTTTTAACATCAGAAATATCAGCTACATTACCTGACTACTCATATCGCTTCTCTCAACTTACTTTATAACATCAGAAATATCAGCTACATTACCTGACTACTCATATCGCTTCTCTCAACTTACTTTATAACATCAGAAATATCAGCTACATTACCTGACTACTCATATCGCTTCTCTCAACTTACTTTATAACATCAGAAATATCAGCTACATTACCTGACTACTCATATCGCTTCTCTCAACTTACTTTATAACATCAGAAATATCAGCTACATTACCTGACTACTCATATCGCTTCTCTGAACTTACTTTATAACATCAGAAATATCAGCTACATTACCTGACTACTCATATCGCTTCTCTGAACTTACTTTATAACATCAGAAATATCAGCTACATTACCTGACTACTCATATCGCTTCTCTCAACTTACTTTATAACATCAGAAATATCAGCTACATTACCTGACTACTCATATCGCTTCTCTCAACTTACTTTATAACATCAGAAATATCAGCTACATTACCTGACTACTCATATCGCTTCTCTGAACTTACTTTATAACATCAGAAATATCAGCTACATTACCTGACTACTCATATCACTTCTCTTAACTTACTTTTTAACATCAGCAACATCAGCTACATTACCTGACTACTCATATCGCTTCTCTGAACTTACTTTTTAACATCAGCAACATCAGCTTTATTACCTGACTACTCATATCGCTTCTCTTAACTTACTTTTTAACATCAGAAACATCAGCTACATTACCTGACTACTCATATCGCTTCTCTTAACTTACTTTTTAACATCAGCAATATCAGCTACATTACTTGACTACTCATATCGCTTCTCTTACCTTACTTTTTAACATCAGAAATATCAGCTACATTACCTGACTACTCATATCGCTTCTCTTACCTTACTTTTTAACATCAGAAATATCAGCTACATTACCTGACTACTCATATCGCTTCTCTGAACTTACTTTTTAACATCAGAAATATCAGCTACATTACCTGACTACTCATATCGCTTCTCTTAACTTACTTTTTAACATCAACAACATCAGCTACATTACCTGACTACTCATATCGCTTCTCTGAACTTACTTTTTAACATCAGCAACATCAGCTACATTACCTGACTACTCATATCACTTCTCTTACCTTACTTTTTAACATCAGCAATATCAGCTACATTACCTGACTACTCATATCGCTTCTCTGAACTTACTTTTTAACATCAGAAATATCAGCTACATTACCTGACTACTCATATCGCTTCTCTTAACTTACTTTTTAACATCAACAACATCAGCTACATTACCTGACTACTCATATCGCTTCTCTGAACTTACTTTTTAACATCAGCAACATCAGCTACATTACCTGACTACTCATATCACTTCTCTTACCTTACTTTTTAACATCAGCAATATCAGCTACATTACCTGACTACTCATATCGCTTCTCTTAACTTACTTTTTAACATCAGCAATATCAGCTACATTACCTGACTACTCATATCGCTTCTCTTAACTTACTTTTTAACATCAGAAATATCAGCTACATTACCTGACTACTCATATCGCTTCTCTTACCTTACTTTTTAACATCAGCAATATCAGCTACATTACCTGACTACTCATATCGCTTCTCTTAACTTACTTTTTAACATCAGAAATATCAGCTACATTACCTGACTACTCATATCGCTTCTCTTACCTTACTTTTTAACATCAGAAATATCAGCTACATTACCTGACTACTCATATCGCTTCTCTTACCTTACTTTTTAACATCAGAAATATCAGCTACATTACCTGACTACTCATATCGCTTCTCTCAACTTACTTTATAACATCAGAAATATCAGCTACATTACCTGACTACTCATATCGCTTCTCTGAACTTACTTTATAACATCAGAAATATCAGCTACATTACCTGACTACTCATATCACTTCTCTTAACTTACTTTTTAACATCAGCAACATCAGCTACATTACCTGACTACTCATATCGCTTCTCTGAACTTACTTTTTAACATCAGCAACATCAGCTTTATTACCTGACTACTCATATCGCTTCTCTTAACTTACTTTTTAACATCAGAAACATCAGCTACATTACCTGACTACTCATATCGCTTCTCTTAACTTACTTTTTAACATCAGCAATATCAGCTACATTACTTGACTACTCATATCGCTTCTCTTACCTTACTTTTTAACATCAGAAATATCAGCTACATTACCTGACTACTCATATCGCTTCTCTTACCTTACTTTTTAACATCAGAAATATCAGCTACATTACCTGACTACTCATATCGCTTCTCTGAACTTACTTTTTAACATCAGAAATATCAGCTACATTACCTGACTACTCATATCGCTTCTCTTAACTTACTTTTTAACATCAACAACATCAGCTACATTACCTGACTACTCATATCGCTTCTCTGAACTTACTTTTTAACATCAGCAACATCAGCTACATTACCTGACTACTCATATCACTTCTCTTAACTTACTTTTTAACATCAGCAATATCAGCTACATTACCTGACTACTCATATCGCTTCTCTTAACTTACTTTTTAACATCAGAAATATCAGCTACATTACCTGACTACTCATATCGCTTCTCTTACCTTACTTTTTAACATCAGCAATATCAGCTACATTACCTGACTACTCATATCGCTTCTCTTAACTTACTTTTTAACATCAGAAATATCAGCTACATTACCTGACTACTCATATCGCTTCTCTTACCTTACTTTTTAACATCAGAAATATCAGCTACATTACCTGACTACTCATATCGCTTCTCTTACCTTACTTTTTAACATCAGAAATATCAGCTACATTACCTGACTACTCATATCGCTTCTCTCAACTTACTTTATAACATCAGAAATATCAGCTACATTACCTGACTACTCATATCGCTTCTCTGAACTTACTTTATAACATCAGAAATATCAGCTACATTACCTGACTACTCATATCACTTCTCTTAACTTACTTTTTAACATCAGCAACATCAGCTACATTACCTGACTACTCATATCGCTTCTCTGAACTTACTTTTTAACATCAGCAACATCAGCTACATAACCTGACTACTCATATCGCTTCTCTTAACTTACTTTTTAACATCAGCAACATCAGCTACATTACCTGACTACTCATATCGCTTCTCTGAACTTACTTTTTAACATCAGCAACATCAGCTACATTACCTGACTACTCATATCGCTTCTCTGAACTTACTTTTTAACATCAGCAACATCAGCTACATTACCTGACTACTCATATCACTTCTCTTAACTTACTTTTTAACATCAGCAACATCAGCTACATTACCTGACTACTCATATCGCTTCTCTGAACTTACTTTTTAACATCAGCAACATCAGCTACATTACCTGACTACTCATATCGCTTCTCTGAACTTACTTTATAACATCAGAAATATCAGCTACATTACCTGACTACTCATATCACTTCTCTTAACTTACTTTTTAACATCAGCAACATCAGCTACATTACCTGACTACTCATATCGCTTCTCTGAACTTACTTTATAACATCAGAAATATCAGCTACATTACCTGACTACTCATATCACTTCTCTTAACTTACTTTTTAACATCAGAAATATCAGCTACATTACCTGACTACTCATATCACTTCTCTTAACTTACTTTTTAACATCAGAAATATCAGCTACATTACCTGACTACTCATATCACTTCTCTTAACTTACTTTTTAACATCAGCAACATCAGCTACATTACCTGACTACTCATATCGCTTCTCTGAACTTACTTTTTAACATCAGCAACATCAGCTACATTACCTGACTACTCATATCGCTTCTCTGAACTTACTTTTTAACATCAGCAACATCAGCTACATTACCTGACTACTCATATCGCTTCTCTGAACTTACTTTATAACATCAGAAATATCAGCTACATTACCTGACTACTCATATCGCTTCTCTGAACTTACTTTTTAACATCAGAAATATCAGCTACATTACCTGACTACTCATATCACTTCTCTGAACTTACTTTTTAACATCAGCAACATCAGCTACATTACCTGACTACTCATATCGCTTCTCTGAACTTACTTTTTAACATCAGCAACATCAGCTACATTACCTGACTACTCATATCGCTTCTCTGAACTTACTTTTTAACATCAGCAACATCAGCTACATTACCTGACTACTCATATCACTTCTCTGAACTTACTTTTTAACATCAGCAACATCAGCTACATTACCTGACTACTCATATCGCTTCTCTGAACTTACTTTTTAACATCAGAAATATCAGCTACATTACCTGACTACTCATATCACTTCTCTGAACTTACTTTTTAACATCAGCAACATCAGCTACATTACCTGACTACTCATATCACTTCTCTGAACTTACTTTTTAACATCAGCAACATCAGCTACATTACCTGACTACTCATATCGCTTCTCTGAACTTACTTTTTAACATCAGAAATATCAGCTACATTACCTGACTACTCATATCACTTCTCTGAACTTACTTTTTAACATCAGCAACATCAGCTACATTACCTGACTACTCATATCGCTTCTCTGAACTTACTTTATAACATCAGCAACATCAGCTACATTACCTGACTACTCATATCGCTTCTCTGAACTTACTTTTTAACATCAGAAATATCAGCTACATTACCTGACTACTCATATCACTTCTCTGAACTTACTTTTTAACATCAGCAACATCAGCTACATTACCTGACTACTCATATCGCTTCTCTGAACTTACTTTTTAACATCAGCAACATCAGCTACATTACCTGACTACTCATATCGCTTCTCTGAACTTACTTTATAACATCAGAAATATCAGCTACATTACCTGACTACTCATATCACTTCTCTTAACTTACTTTTTAACATCAGCAACATCAGCTACATTACCTGACTACTCATATCGCTTCTCTGAACTTACTTTTTAACATCAGCAACATCAGCTACATTACCTGACTACTCATATCGCTTCTCTGAACTTACTTTTTAACATCAGCAACATCAGCTACATTACCTGACTACTCATATCGCTTCTCTTAACTTACTTTTTAACATCAGAAACATCAGCTACATTACCTGACTACTCATATCGCTTCTCTTAACTTACTTTTTAACATCAGCAATATCAGCTACATTACTTGACTACTCATATCGCTTCTCTTACCTTACTTTTTAACATCAGAAATATCAGCTACATTACCTGACTACTCATATCGCTTCTCTTAACTTACTTTATAACATCAGCAACATCAGCTACATTACCTGACTACTCATATCGCTTCTCTGAACTTACTTTATAACATCAGAAATATCAGCTACATTACCTGACTACTCATATCGCTTCTCTGAACTTACTTTATAACATCAGAAATATCAGCTACATTACCTGACTACTCATATCGCTTCTCTGAACTTACTTTATAACATCAGAAATATCAGCTACATTACCTGACTACTCATATCGCTTCTCCTAACTTACTTTTTAACATCAGCAATATCAGCTACATTACCTGACTACTCATATCGCTTCTCTGAACTTACTTTATAACATCAGCAACATCAGCTACATTACCTGACTACTCATATCGCTTCTCTTAACTTACTTTTTAACATCAGCAACATCAGCTACATTACCTGACTACTCATATCGCTTCTCTGAACTTACTTTATAACATCAGAAATATCAGCTACATTACCTGACTACTCATATCGCTTCTCTGAACTTACTTTATAACATCAGAAATATCAGCTACATTACCTGACTACTCATATCGCTTCTCTGAACTTACTTTATAACATCAGAAATATCAGCTACATTACCTGACTACTCATATCGCTTCTCTGAACTTACTGTATAACATCAGAAATATCAGCTACATTACCTGACTACTCATATCGCTTCTCTTAACTTACTTTTTAACATCAGCAATATCAGCTACATTACCTGACTACTCATATCGCTTCTCTGAACTTACTTTATAACATCAGAAATATCAGCTACATTACCTGACTACTCATATCGCTTCTCTGAACTTACTTTATAACATCAGAAATATCAGCTACATTACCTGACTACTCATATCGCTTCTCTTACCTTACTTTTTAACATCAGCAATATCAGCTACATTACCTGACTACTCATATCGCTTCTCTGAACTTACTTTATAACATCAGAAATATCAGCTACATTACCTGACTACTCATATCGATTCTCTTAACTTACTTTATAACATCAGAAATATCAGCTACATTACCTGACTACTCATATCGCTTCTCTTACCTTACTTTTTAACATCAGCAATATCAGCTACATTACCTGACTACTCATATCGCTTCTCTGAACTTACTTTTTAACATCAGCAACATCAGCTACATTACCTGACTACTCATATCGCTTCTCTTAACTTACTTTATAACATCAGAAATATCAGCTACATTACCTGACTACTCATATCGCTTCTCTTACCTTACTTTTTAACATCAGAAATATCAGCTACATTACCTGACTACTCATATCGCTTCTCTTAACTTACTTTATAACATCAGAAATATCAGCTACATTACCTGACTACTCATATCGCTTCTCTTAACTTACTTTTTAACATCAGAAATATCAGCTACATTACCTGACTACTCATATCGCTTCTCTTAACTTACTTTTTAACATCAGAAATATCAGCTACATTACCTGACTACTCATATCACTTCTCTTACCTTACTTTTTAACATCAGAAATATCAGCTACATTACCTGACTACTCATATCACTTCTCTTAACTTACTTTTTAACATCAGCAACATTACCTTACTACTCTTACATAATAACCAATGTTGAGTACTTTGTTCACACAATTAAATAAAAAACCTCATTTGCTATTAATTCTAGGTCACTTTAGACTGAAATTAAAATTATTAAAAAAGGTTGAGGTCTTCACAGACACAATTCCGCACCTGTGCCAAGCAGTCTGCCATGCAGTATCCTCTCAAAAGGAAGTTGCTCACTCCGGGAGGAATTAGGTGGGTCGATCCAAAATCTCCACTGTGACCGACTCGCATCAGGCCGACGTCATGTTTGCGAGTGGCCGGAATAAGGGTTAAACGCAGTCCGGAAGAATCCTGTAGACCTGAAATTAAATTACAACTTTATGACTTGCAGTTAAGTACTATTTATATAAGAAACCCACAATTAAAGCCACGCATTACTGAGGCCAAACCATTCTACAGGGTCACAAAACATTATAAAGTAAAATAGTTCCAGAATTGACTGTATTGCAATATTATAACCACAACGATTCCAAAGGTAGTTTTGTAAATGGAATCGCACATTCCCAAGCCCCTTTTAAACAAGAAAATTCTTCTTTTTTTAAAAGATAACATGTTTGCTTGGAAGAAATTTTATAGGGGCTTTAATCATACTTTTTATTTGAACTATTATGGAAGAACATAGTATATAACGGTAAATTACTCAGTTACACAATAATGCTTGGTTTGTGATGCGATAAACACCCTTGTGACCACGTGAACATTCTATTTTTAGAAACAATCTTGCAACAACCAGCAGCTAAAATTAAAAGAATGAATCCTCACATAGTTTTTCCTTGCAAACAGATGCTGGTTATGTACAAATGATACAAGTTGTTTCCATTGCGAAGATTACACAAATGAGGAAAATTCTGCATACCCACACCTCCGCCTATATCATCAGGGTTTCTCTAAATGCTGCTTGATTTGTGATTTTAAGCATTATATCAAACTATGATTAGGCTATATGATCTTACCATTAAGGCCTCCTGGATTGCTGAAAAGGGTTTCAAGCCGGATGAACTTGATAGGGTTATTTTCACCTCCCATTGGAAAGCCGAACTCCATTGGATATTCAAGCACCTATATTGACATAAACATAAAATAATTTTAGAATAAAACATTAAAAAAATTATAAACATATTATAAGTTAATCCGAATTTAACATATCATATGCGTAAAAAATACTTAATATATCAAGTTTCTACATAAAAAGTGTCTCTCATCTGCTTTTGCAACTCTCTTAGATTTTTGTAGAAGTTTTGTCTTTGACAAGGTCATTACAACGCTCTGTAAGTGTTGTAGCCATTCCTAGTGAGCACCTGCACCAAGACACGTGTTCGGATCTCGCTCCGGTGCTCCACTCTGGACTATCAACGGTGAAAACTAATGCAAATGCCAAATGCGAATGCCAAATGCAAATGCCAAATACGAATGTCTAATACTAATGTCTAATACGAATGTCTAATATAAATGAATCCATAGACAAAATTAAAATGCAGCTCCTCTGACTACTTCAATATAACAGAAATTAGAGCTACACGGTGATGTAGGGTATATCAGCAAACTTAAGAAGAAGAAGAGAAGAAGAAGCCAAATAGTTTACTAGAAATTCTAACCGAGTTCCTATTGGTCAAACTTGCAAGAAAAATTGAGCACTGCAATATTTCAGGAACAAGCTCCTCCATAGCGTCAAAGCCACGTCCATGAAACTCATCTGGGACTTCACTGGGGCATCCGAAAAGCACCTGGTGGTAGATGAAGTCTTCATTGCCTTTTTCATTTAGTGACTCCACCTAGTGCGAATAAATAAATTGATCATTTATGCATGATACTGTGGTTCCACCTCATGGAAAATAGACCTAGTAACTGAAGTGTTTCTACAATTATCTTTTTATGCGTAATTTTTTTTATTAAAATCCACATGATGACTACATTTGCCCTTCCTGATAAAAGATAATTAAATACTGTTCAATCTACTTATCTGAATAAATCAAATAAATCAAAAAAATTAAATTCTTGCACGTTCCACACATTTTAAAAACATTGTATTCAGTGTACTGTGCTCCTGTACGCCGAATTTTGTTTTTATTTATTTTATTTTATAAAGATTTATAGCACAGAATTTCAAAATGTATCCATTCATGCAAATGTATAAAAATAGAAAAAAAATAAAATAAAAATGACTGTAGCACAAAGTATGAAATGTATACTTACTTTAACTAAATGAAACTTTTCCATCAATTCTGGCAACTTAAATCCAACGTTGTAATATGTGGAACGGCCGGCTGTGATTGGAACCTGGGAAGAAAATTAAGCAAAGTTTCAATACCAAGACAGGAAATACAATTATCAAAGTTCAGCTCTTCAAGTGAGGAAATGTAATGTCTAGGATTTAAGGTGACGTAGAAACTTTCATCCGTTTACAACCTTTTTATTTGGAGAATATTTGTTATATCATAGCTTTTAAAATCCTTGGAGATGTGTCAGCTAGTTTAGTTACTTCATGTTATTTTCTCCAGTAAAAAAAATCATTGTAAATTATTGATTCACAGGATAGTTTTCTCACGTTAGGGTTTCTAAATTCAATTTGCAGAGTTCCGTCTGCCATGGATTCCGTGTCGAAAGATGGCAGAAGGGGACCGTTGATGAGGCGCACAACTTTGGAACCTCGTTTTGAATGAATGCGCACACTGGAAGCATCCTGTGGATCTTGGTCATTGAACGACCAAATAAGGTGAATATTACCTTCCTGCGGATATATGATAATTATTATATACGATAAATGTCCACCATTTGAATGTTGGTAAATATAGCAAAGGTATCGGGTCTTCTGTAAATTAGTCCCTTGAAATGGCATTAACCAATTTATAGCTTTTTTTTTTTTTCCTCTCGATTATAATCATGGAACAACTTCGAAATTTATTCAACAGTGTTCCCTTTTCACTCATCTACCCCATCATTAATGTTGGATTTTTTTTGGTGAAATTAAACCATCCCAGATCATGCTGATGCCGTAGTTCGGATAGCCCACGTCACACCTCTTATAGTCCGGGTTATACACAAGAGATTTACATTTCGCAAGACAGTGCTCCGAGTTTCATACAATACTATCACAGTAGGACCACTAAAGTTTGTAGATCTATCATTTGGATAATTTATGCCTAATTATTTCCAATACGCACTGTAATATTTCTGTCCAATGGATCGCATGTCACCAGATTTCTGCGGAATACAAGTTGGGTGATTCCGTCATGTTCCCATCCTCTAATGATGTTCCAGTTCTGTAACCCATCTATTCTTGGCATTCCTTTCCTCTCTGCGAATCTGTCCTGGGTAAATGACAAATTAAGTGCACAGTTAATATATATTGATCACCTTAGTGATGATATAAGTTGCTTATCTTGAGGCTGAAAATATGGATGATGTCGCCATAGCTTAATAACTGTATTACTTTATGGTCCTAGATCACACGTGACCAGCCCTGACCAGCCCTGACCAGCCCTGACCAGTTTCACACATACTGCAATGGCTAAGAAGTGACATCTGACACGTGCCACTTAAGGCGAGAACGGGTTTCACAAGTTGTCTCTGTCAATAGATTTGTCGGAGCTAATACCGACGGCCAGGGGGGGGGGGGGGGGGGGGATGTTCTAAACATTCTAGCACATGAGTTGGACATATCTATCAGACTGTTTTGGATCCACTGGCCGTCGTTATTAATGCGGACAAGTCTCTTGACGGCGATAACTTTCGTGACGGATACTGCATGCTAATTTATAATTTGACTTTAGTTAAAAGGGAGCTAATTATAAACGGGTCCGAAAATAAATATTTCAAATAAATGCAAAAAGTTTTGACTATCACTGAACCTAACCACCGCACAAGTATTATGGTTGAAGTATAAACAGTCACTCATGCCAGTCCTGTGATGTTATGCCAAAGGGTGAAAAAGAAGTGCTAATACATCTACTCACTGAAAACTGGACACGGTCATTGTCCACCCATCCGATAACCACATCGGAATTCTCCATTTCTCCATCGGGCGACAATCCAAAACCAACCCAACCAGTAGTCTTGGCAACCAAATGGAATGTGATAGACAGTTCATCGTATTTCCAATAAATGTAAAAATTGTCTCCGTCCAAAGCTGCGAAGTGTGGAAATCCTTCAGGTGGTTTCATATCTAGAAATTAACAATGTGTTAATGTTAATTGTGACATTTTGCAGATGTTGTGACATTGGTGTAGAATCTAAGTTGCTAGGGTAAGCGGGTAAGGCAAGGATTACAAGAGGATCTGCCAGATTCTTCCTTAGAAACAGCTCTGGGGTTTGAACCCACAATATCCCGTGTTGCGCACGAATCCCTGAACTGCTGGACTGTGACACCATTAACGGACACAAGACCGCAATTTATAAATGATAAAGAGATACTACGGAGAAAATTTCTGTAAAAATATATCACAATTATATGATATGTCAAATATACTATTAAATCATATTTACATTTTTATATATCTTTTATAATGATAAATAAATATTTTTCTCTTTATTGTTGGGAGATGCAATAATAAACCTATTGGTTGCATAACATGATGCAGTTAAAGGGTGAAAATCATATGGATTAAATTAGCGACTCTATTCACTGTAAATGTGGGATCGTTTTACACAAACCATGCTGTATAAAAAAAGTTCTGAAAAATATCAATCGCTATCAGGTTATCCCTTAATATTTTCCACCAAATTAACAAAGAGGTAAAAAGATCTAACAATACCATCCTCAGAGGTTTCTTGAAGCCGTTCTCCTAATCTGCAGAAATCCATTTCATCAACATGAGCCACTTCTATTTTTGGAGCATTCAGTTCCATTCGATCCTAAACAAAAATTACATTGTCCGTTGTTTATTTATTTTTATTTTTTGCCACACATTTCACGACAATATTGTATAATTTACATTTAATAATTTCCTTCTCGAAGGCATATAGCCAAGATAGCGATGGGAGACCTTCTTAGTGGGGTCTCTTCATATTATGTACAAAATGTCTTGAAAATTAAATTTATAATATATGTTTTATGAATGTGAAATAAAATGAATGAATCTGAATCTGAATCTGAATCCAGCCGCTGCTAAAAAAAACATTATGTCATAAAATACTATCTCTGAGGCATCCATTTCCATTCAATCCCAGCTAAAATTGCATTTTCCTAAACTATTCCTTCTGGAGCATCCATTAATTTCCATTTTTTCGTAGCAAAAACCAAATTTCTGGTGCATCTACACTCATCATGACCTGACATTTGATTTGAAGTTGCTGTAGAAGTGACAATGTTGTATTTCAACAGAGCACTACAGAAAAAGTAGCTTGGAAAGTTTGGTCGGTTGATCTTGGTTTTGAAGTGGTTTTATTGGCTTTGCTCAGATTCAACGTCAAAAAGCAAAAAGGAGGATTTCACCCAATTTTCACCAAATGCTTTTTGGGGCTTTTGAAGTCACGTCAGTCAGGGTGTCAGTCAGGGTTAGGGTTAAGGTTCAAGGTTAGCCTTAGGGTAAGGATTAGGAAACAACAGTTTTAGAGCGAGCATGGACAGATACATCATCAGAATGAAAGTATTTGATGATAGGACATTAGGATTGGTCTAGAAAAGTTGGTCAATTACTTTACAATCTTTCTGATTTGTCTCTTTCGCCCCTGAACTGTCAATTCTTTTCGAGCAGCCATGACCAAATGCGCAATTCTTACATTTCCGCTGGCAGTGTTGCAGTAAGTAATGATTTGTCCTGTGGCAACTGCTTTCTCTAACTTCTCCCTGTTATTGCTGTCTCTCCAATCAATGGTGCTTAAAACTTCTATCAAGGTATTGTTTTCATATTTTCTGGGTCCTGTGATTCTTTTACCACTGAAATGTTAGAAAAAAGAAGATTGATATTCACGATTTTAAATTTAATATTAACAATTTTCATAATAATGATCTTATTATTTATATATATATTTTTTTAGTATTTGTATTTTCACCTTATATCTCAAACTATAGCTAAGTGCATCTGATGATATACACCGTCAGTGCTATTTAAATGAAATATGTAGATGGATTTGTAAGATATGTTAGTCTCGATATCAAAATATATTGAGAAAAAAAAGGAATATACTTTGCATGAGCTATTTAATATGTTGGAATCTGCTTTTATATCTGTGGCTGTCAAAACGCTTTTGTATAAAGTCAAAGATACCCTTATTTAAGCATGGTTAATTCAGTTTTTAAACTACAATAAAGCCCTGACTATTAACAATAAAAAAATTGATGTAGACATTAAAAAAGAGTATATACATATGAAGTGTAAGAAGATACACTTTTTTTAGAGAGACTAAGATGAAATAAAAACGAGATAAAACATTTAAAATTAGTTCTTGTGTTATATATATATATATATATATATATTATACTGCTTGCGTTAAGACAATTCTCAAACACTGACTTTGTTATAATGACTTTCGTAAGTTTTTTTCGGACTGTGTAACCAGACTTTCATTTCATTAAAAGGTTGTCAAATTATAATATTTTTATTTATTTGCTCATTTTATTTCACCAACCTGACTGTTACTTCCTCCATAAAAGACAAAGTCTGTCCAACTGTGGCGTGAGAGTTGCAATTCCTGAAGTTGACGAAAGGATAGTACATCAAGAAAGCCAAACACATTTCTTCTCTTGCACTCAGTCCTCCCTGAAATTTACCATTTGTCTTCTATTTTTTTTAAGTTGGTAAGTTACACTTTAAAAATACTCTTTTGTGTTGACAGAGTAACCTTTATTAATTATTCATTGATTCACACATTCATCACCCACCATTTTATTCCTGTAGTGTTTTGTATTGTTTTGTAATGTTTCAATGCCTTCAGCAGAGCTGGCAAGTGTGGAATTGGCGGATGTCTTAACCACTATACCACACGCCTGCTAAGATCATTCACTTACTAGTCCAGATATTTTGCCAACATATAAAAGATGTCTAGTTTACCGACACCATGTACAGTACTATGTTCAACTATAACTATAACTTCCAAAGTTAAGAAAACTACAAGAAGCTACAAGAAGCTACAACAAGCCATACCTAGCCATACCTAGCCAAACCCAGCCAAATCAGCTAAATCTAGCTATACCTTGCCAAACCTATCCAAACCTAGTCATACCTAGTCATACTTAGCCATACTTAGCCATACCTAGCCATACCTAGTCATACCTAGCCATACCTAGCCATACCCAGCCAAATCCAGCTATACCTGGCCATACCTAGCCAAACCTAACTAACAGACCAAGGCACAAATTTGATCTTGTTGTATTCACCTGTGCACAATTAACATTAATCAGTGATTTAGTTTATAGATAGCTAGATTTTTTGTTGTTGGCATAATTTGGACTTTGTTAACGTAGCACCCATATGGGTTCAAACGAAATACCTTTAAGTGCCCATGAGTGTAGTTTCCAGCAGTTTTGTGAACTAAAACACCCCGATAAAATTGGTTTATTTTTACAAATTTTCCTAAAATATTCATTCGTCATATCTCAGTCTTCCACTATAATCCATCAGTTTCCTTATGGTTTAACCGTTTTAACCTAGTCTTCGCAGAAAACCTCAACAGAGCACTTATTCAAAACTGCTTTGTCCTAGCATTCCACTCAAACTGATCCAGGAGGTACATAAGTATATTCAGTAAAAGCAAAATAACTGAAAACAGAATGAAAACTGCGCTCTTTTCAAGCAAGGTTAACTCGTTTAGCTTAGTCTTCCGCTATTAACGTCTGAGATATCAATGACATAATAAGTGAACTCAATATTTATTTTTTCTAATCTGAAGTATAAATAAAACTGGTGCTGAATATGAAATTATAGTGATTTTGACTTTTCACAGCTTTGAATGGATCCCCTGGAAACTGCTAAATTTGCTGTGTCTGAGTCTTCCATAATACCGACAATATTATCTGTAAAGATTTTTGTTTTTAAAATTATTTTGCAATTAAACCCTACCTGAGTAATCTTGGTTCGATTCCTACTGCCATAGTCACACTCCAGGATCAAATCATCACCCTAGAAATACATTGAAAAGTAGTCATGGAGAAGATAGCATTAGGTTTCTATTAATAGAATTCATCTTTCTTTTCATTTCATGCTAGAAAATGTATTGTATTGATTGATTGATTAGTTGACTGATTGATTGATTGATTGATTGGTTGAAAGCTACAAACAAATCATAAGTTTTCCTTACGGGTAAAATGGTGACTTCTTCCAGTAAAGCACGACTTTCTTGAAAGTTGAAATCAAACGTTTCATCTGAAAGGATAGATGGCAGTTCTGTTCCATTTCGCACATGACGTAATCTAATTTTTCTTCCCAAAAGATGAGAATGCAGAATCCCTGAGAAGAGCTTGATCCCCTCTCGTAGGCCGGACAAAGCCTGAAAAATACGGGACATCTTCGTAATTGTAGATAACATAAAATGATGATGTCAGTAACGAAGCAGTTGGCTGCTTTGAAGAAGAACCTTTACCAATTCAGTGAAGTTCCATCTACCTAAGTCGAAGATGTGGAGTGTTGTGTCTTATCTAATCTTTATCTTATCTTATGGTGTCTCGTCTTATCTAATCTTTCCCTGCCTTGTATGATATACTGGATGAGATGCGGTTGCGTTTGAGGATGTCACAGACAAAACAATATAATTGAATGCCAAAAATGAAATTTAACAAACCAGACACATGGCTTTATTGTTCCAAATATTTACTCTATGCGCCTGTTATCCACCACCACCTATGTGCCTAGCTCAGTGATAGTGCGTTTGGCTTCCAACCAGTGGGTCCTGGGTTCAATTCCTGGTCGAGCCTATGTTGGATGGCTGTTTCATCCCTCATCTCATTGCCATGGTCCCTGCCTGTCTTAACTAGCCTGACAGGTGCAGACGTAAAACCTAATCTATCCACCACCACCTACGTGCCTGTTGGCTGGCTCTGACAATTTAGGTGTATAATACCTAAGGTTTTTCGATCTTATCTCACCTTTTTTTTCTAAATGTTACTGAAGTAAACTCACCTTAGATGTGCAATCTCCTGGGCAATACCCCATTGACCGGAAGTTATCAGCAAAAGGTGGAATCACGTGTTCTTCTGTAACAGAGACACC
Organism: Alitta virens; assembly: GCA_932294295.1. Classification (NCBI taxonomy): domain Eukaryota; kingdom Metazoa; phylum Annelida; class Polychaeta; order Phyllodocida; family Nereididae; genus Alitta; species Alitta virens. The sequence goes on from OW028583.1 coordinate 38,245,503, forward strand.
TAGCAAAAGCATTCCTGCGTCGTATTCTCTCAAGTCGGAAGTGTAAAACAACCTCAAGCCAGAGTTGTCAGTGATGTCTGCAAGACAAAAGAACACATAATTGAAAGCTTAACATCTCATCATTACTTCTGCCTCTGGTGGCTGGTGCCGCTAGTATTACATCATTGAGACAATCCAATATAGTGTCATGGCATACCTGGCCTCTTTTGTGGATTGTCATAATGGGTTTCCATGAGAACAAATTTCATCTTTGTCTCGCCACCCAGTGGAAATCCAATAATTTCTGGTAAGTAATAGGACTGCAAAAGAATTAGAAACAAACAAACTAAAGCAAAGAAAAACCATTGTCTTTCTGGCATTCCACTTTATCTGTAACAAAGACCAATCTACCATTTAGGAAGCTTTGCCCAATGGCACTCACCCCTCCACCTATACCCCAGCCAAACATGATTGCCTCACAAGAGTTCATTGTAGGGGGTCGGGCAAACAAATTGAAGCTCTGTCCATGCATGCTGTCCTCTATCTCATCTGATGAACAAGTGTACAACAAAATGTGGTGGACAATCCCCTTGTTTGCTGGATTGATTAATGGCTCCATCTGAAAATAAAGAATACATTAGATATAAGTCAGCTAAAATTAACTGTTTTCCCGTTTATGTCGTTTGCCAAATTATATTGGTTTAAAATTTTTATACAAATGTAATACATAGGTTTAACGTATTTGCACAATAAATTCATACATAGCTTATCTATGCGCAATTTATGTGTTTACGAAATTCTTATAAATTACTTCTGACTTATAAATTCATACATTCATCAATTGATGATTTTCTTCATTTTACAGTCGCTACGTAATTATATTTACCATAAAGTATAGGCTTTATTCAGTTTAAGTCAATTCACATTAAATTAGAAAAATTTGTGCTTAGTGGCTTTAAACAAAAAGGCACCAAACAAATGTAATGTTTATTCAGTTAATATTGACATACTCCAATAATATGATGCTTTTCGCCGAGTTCTGGCAGCTTGTACGCTGTCCTCCAGTAGGTCGTGTCAGCAGATGGAACCACAAACTGAAATATTGGACAAATATAATAAAGAACTGTAATTTACTGCGTAATTACTGAAACAGTTCGTGATACTCAATGTGAACCTTATTAATAAGAAAACTTGCAGGTCTGAAAAAAATTGTTGCAACGCTTTTGCGCTGTTCAGCAGGCGAGTCTTTGGATGAATCGCCAAGTCTGATTGGCTGAGCGGCCATTAAATAATTGTATTTTGATTCCATGCCTCGACCACTGTCATAGTTGTTTACGAGTAATTATCCAAAAAACGTTTGAACCTAGTGTGGAAATGGTTGAATCATGGATGCGATTTCAGGTAAGGTTTTCTTAGTGCCTAACATCCCAGATTTCAATATACACCCTTTTTAGTGATTAAATTTCGTTATTGAATGTGCCGTGGGAAAGAGTGCAGGATGGCAGACCCAAATTTATGACCATTTTAATTCAATTAATGACATAACACACAAATGACGGCGATTTTCGTTTTCCACGGCAAGAACGATGCTTATTTTTTCTTTTTCTAGGGGTTACTGCCCCAAACCCCCATAAAACTTACAAATGTTATAAAAAAAGTAATTCCGATTGGACTAGAGCTCAAAGAATTGGTCAAAACAACAATTTATTTCATATTTAATGGCTGCCAAATATGAACATGAATACATTATTGTAAATTTCAGTCACATTTTCACAGTGCAGGTAATGAGGTGGTGTCACAGACATTATCGAAAAAATACTAAAAGGTTACTAAGTTATTTAATGCTTCTGGATATGACTGTTTTGTGAACTTCAATATCATTACATTCCATAATATTATAATAGTGCAGTCTTGGCAGCCATTTTCTGTACTGATATTAACCAACCATTTCTGAATCCCTTGGTTAGACTTGAATATCTAGGGTTTCAAAAAATTAGGTGCAGCAGCATTTGAGCTTGATGATGTATCCCTTCTCATTCTACTGGAAAAATCTAATAGTGAAATCAAGTGGACAAGACGGTTGGTCTGTAATATTTTTAGCTCAGACCTCTTTATGTTTGGGCAAGTCGGCAACAAAATCACTTTTGTACTTAAATTTTTGAGAATTCTATAGCATATTTCAAAGTTTTAAAGAATCCTGACTGTTCATCTCAGCACACAAAGTAGATAACTTATTCTTGAATCTTGATCATTCATAGTCTATATGAGATAGCAAGCAATAATGAATATTATTATATGTATGAATTATATATGAATGGCTGCTTAATAACTTGGCCAAGTGCGTATTTAAATCTAAGCAGTTTTTAAATTCATGTTTACGAAAAATAAACTGATCGCAATACCTTTATAACCAATTGACGTATAATATATTATGTTCAGTTGTTTTGACTTGTAATGTGGGCATTACAACCAAATATCGAAGTTGCATAATAATTAAGCACAACATAGAGCAACCCTAAAATTAACATAAATGGTTAAAACAGTGCATTGTTAGCGGAAGAAGTTATAAGATCATTGTTAACAGATCCAGTGGAAAGAACATCCACCTGCTGTAAATGGCCTCTACATTTAAACTCCATCAGAATTTTACATTTTAACCCTAGCAATGGCTCAATTTGTCCCACTCATTAGCTATCAAGGTGAAGGCAGTCAAGAAGTGTCAGAAATTTATATATTTTTTTATAATTGATTTATTTTTTTGAGAGGTGGGTCCCCTGGAGTGGTGGGCACTCGGGCACTGCCCACTTCTATGGCCCGTATGGCCAGTTGGCCCCTGGAAACGTTGACTATATCTATACACCTTCCATGTAATGTAAATGTATGTAAAAAAGTTTGAATAAATATTATATAGGTAGGCCTATTACATTAAGCGGATAAACAAAATTAGTTCACAGTCTCATTTGTGGACCATCCTAAACTTCAATGAATTTACTGTAACTTTCTACACAAATACTGTGATACTATTGTAGTTAATACTCAAGGGATCTACCACATAAACAAACGAGTCCACGGGACTTGGGGTGACTCACTGGCGACTAATGATTTTGTCTTTGTTTAGGTATTTGAGGATCTTCTTTGATTTCCTTAAAGCGTTTTATTTTATCATTGTGCATATGGAAATTATCTTAAACTGAAATTTTTATATGGTTTTTGGTCAGTTTTTTACTTTCCCAATGAAAAAGATGGAATGTATGATCGGCCTACACCACCTTCCAAAAACATAGGACCATTTGTATCCTGTATTTTCAGAGAGTGGAGTGTAAGGAATAACTTTAATTCCTGGTTTTATTAATAAAAATGAATGTGAACAGAATAAGAAACATTCAGTATAGTAATCTGTCAACTGATTATGAAACAGCCTACACTTGTATGAGGCAATCGCTGCTGGCAAAGTGTGGTGTCAATATCAAATCACTCTCTGACAGTACTGTGTCAATAACTTTGGTAGCTACATTATCCGGAAAGTCCTGTGTCAACAAAACTAAGAAACAAAGTAATGAATCAGTTTGATCACAAACAGATGATCTGATTGGCTGGTTCTAACAGATGATCAGATTGGCTGGTTCTAACAGATGATCTGATTGGCTGGTGATAATCTCTAGCATCATCTGATTGGCTGGTGATCTCAAATACTGATCCGATTGGCTGGTGATCTCTAACAGATGACCTGATTGGCCAGTGTCAAAAAGAGCCTGATTATTACCGCAGTATTGTGTCAGCAGATACTTTTGACACCTAAAGGTTAGTAAACAGACTCTTGAACATTGTATATATTATGTATGTATATTATTTCGTCTATTAGTATTGACTATGAACCAATGAAAATTTAATTTAACTAACAATGTTCGACATTATTTATTATCTTTCAGAAAATGTCAACTGTTCTGCAATTGTTTTTACTTACTTGTGGGTTACGAATATCAAAGTGCTGGACATTAGCAGGCATGTTGACCGCAGTAGGCCGGTCCAGCATAAAATAGACACTTCTGGAACCTCGATCTGTCGGTCCATGATAAGATATGTCATCTTCTGACCGGGGGTCATTCGCGGTGAAAGACCAAATAACTCTTTGTGTCTCTCTCTGAAAATTACAATTGATAGAACTTTATTGTACAATAGAAAGATTTAAAATTGTGATCAAAATATAATATCTAAAAGTCATATCAGATACATTTAAATGTTATAATTATTTCTAGAGACTGCTATTGGGTCATTTGAGCTGTAAGACCAAGTCACAATATAGGCTTTTGGAATATTCCAGTCAATCCCAAAATTTTACATAACCCTGACACATCGCTATTCCAATGAAAGATGGGTTGTCTTAACTTTCGTACACTTGACCCTTATGTAAATGGGTGGTGACCATTTGTGGATGAATTAGGTTAATGTCCTGTATTTCTGCACCTTATGGGCTTATTTGAACAGGCAGGGACCATGGCAATGAGATGATGGATGAAACAGCCATCCAACTTAGGCTCGACCGGGAATTGAATCCGGGACCCAGTCCAATGCACTACCACTGGTTTAGGTCCCCGCCCTTCCTCTATGTAAATGGAAATACGGTCAAGCAAATTGGCTGTTCCTAGCATTAGACATACTACACAACGTTAAATATGCCCTGGAAGATATAACAGCTTTTTATAATCCCATCAGCAATATCTTAGAGACAATTCTTTTCGCTGAATGCAATGGCAAAATACTCAGGAGTGTGTTAACTTTTGGGTTCGACTGAACAAAAATCGGGAAAAAATCTGATAACCCAAAATGTTAAGTTTCTATAACATCGTTGGTCATGTTTCTTTTAAACATTGCATATTCCTCAACTGTACTTTAACGTCAATTTGAATACCAATTCATATTCCAATATGACAGTTAGTGCTGATAACAAGATTTCTTTCTACCCTTAAAATATGAACCAACCTGAATGTTGAGGTCATTTTGGGTATCGCATGACCTCAGAGGGCGAGTGAACACCAGTGTGGTTGACGTGGCATCCTCTTCGGCATAGAGGAGTTTCCAATTCTGCTCTGAATCAACTTCTGGCTTCACGTTGCCTTTCGCGTGTCGGTCCTGAAAAGAAAAAAAACTTATATTTAAATGAGTGCCTTTTATCCCATGTATGTATACTTTCTCAATTAATGATTTCCTGGCAGAGGTAAAAGTAAAGGGTAGGCAATGTTTGCTTGATCGTGGCATTATGCCAGCCTCTCACTTATAAGCAGGATTACTACACTGAAACTGCCAGCAAACCTGTTCAAGCATGAGCCTTTCTCAACTGCCCAGGGAGTATACAGACCGCTACAAAGAATTACCTGCTAGGGCTAAGCACTCTACAATCACCATGACTACCTATAGCCAAGTACCCATTTACACCTGGTTGGAATGAAGCAAAGAGTTACAGAGGACCTGCTCAGTTCCTCCATGCCATGGTTGGGGCTAGAACCTGCTACCATGCTGTTAGCAGACAAGCACCTTACCACTAGACCATGGCACTATCTATCTATCTATCTATCTATCAATCTATCTATCTATCTATCTATCTATCTATCTATCTATCTATCAATCTATCTATCTATCCATCTATCTATCTATCTAGCTATGATAACCCACCCCATGTAGGTAAACTAAACATCATTATATAACGTGCACTGAATTATTTGGACCATTACATGTACGCATTATAGTGAAACACAAACAGTTGTCTTGACAGGTTGCAGTCACTACGTCGAAACAACACTATGTAAATTAATAATTAAACTTATGATTTATTATACCTAATATCAATTTACCTTGAAATAACTCTTCCCATCCTTGACCCATCCTATGACAATGTCAGCCCCTCTCATCCCTCCATTTCCAGATAAGCCAAATCCGATATATCCCTTTGTTCTAACTCTTGTTTTGAATGTTATATCCGTTTCGTTATATCTCCAAAATAGCTGATATCTTTCGGCTGCATCCAGGTACAGAGAATAACTGAAGGAAGCATCCGATACATCCAAGGCAAAAATTGCTTTGTCTCCAGCCAGAAGTGCTAAAAGTAGCCCAATTAGTACTGGTGCCATGCTACCCTCATTAAGTGGCATACTAATAAGGAATAGAGGACTGTACTTGTACAGTACAAAGCCAATTCTTCCTTATACAAAACGGAGTGACTCAACTATAGGGTGTATGATTTGGAGTCACATGTATTTGCATTTAACAAACCATGACAGTAAACAAGAAATTGCAGCAAAGCACAAAAAAAAATCACCAGATGCGGGCTCATATTTTCACCTATATCGGAAATGGGGCATATACATATAAATAGCATACAAGCATGAATATATATGAAATTTTTAAATAGCCAACTATTACAATTATATTACAGAAAATACTTCAGTTTTGTTTTAGTAACAAACTAGTACCACCGATTTGGAAAAAAGCCATTATTGTGCCAATTTCGAAAATTGTGTTATAAGATCTCAAAGATTTACTCGGCAATTATTAATAACAGAATTGTAACATATGGTGAAAATATTATAGCAGAAGAGAAAAATGGGTTCTGTCCAAACGTTCGTTTCATGAACACATCTTTACTTACTTCTCTCTTGAGAAACACAGTGGGCCAAAAGAAAAGTGTATTTAGGCCTATAGCTTTTATTGATTTTCACAAAGCATTCGACGTGGTCGATCAGTCTCTGTTACATTAGAGAAAATGTGTTACTGATTCACTAGGCAAATTTATTTCCCTGTGTTTTAACAAGAGAAACCTGATCAAACTGTAAAGTAATCAAAAATTAGAGTAATAAATAATTATGAAAGTAACGCATGACCAGACTCATACACAAGCTAAACCTAAAATTATTGTCACACTATATGACAAAACACAACTCAATAATTTGAATCAACCACAAAACATTCAAGTTAGTTCATTAGACAAAATTTTGGCATTGTGTCAGAGTATTATGTGTTATGGTAAGCTCACAGGGTCAACTCAAACCTACCTGTTGCATACCTGGACAATTAAAGGCAGGGCCAGCGCAATGCTGCCTGACAATGGACTATTGTTATTATTAGAAAACATTAATGTAAATGTTTTTGCTACTGTCACTATTCTTTTGTTTATTATATGTTTTATGTTCTTTTGTTTATTCTATGTACTATGTGCTAGACATTTTATCTTAAGTTACCTATTATATGGAAACTACGTCAATGCGGACATTTATCATTCGGTGCTAACCAATGTGATTTGACAAACTGACATTTTGAAATCTTGGACAATGAGGCCTATAACCCTCATGTAATTTAGCAAAATGTTAAAAATTTTGGATGGTCCAGTAAACCTGGTGCTAGGCAATATAACAGCTACTATGAGATTGTGATTTATTTCATTATTATTTAATTTTAATTTTTCAGTATTATGATATTCAGTATTATGAGATGTGTTCACTGTGATGCTATAGTATAGTATAGAAAATGAGATATATAATATTTGGATCAGTAGTTCTTGAAGTAGTATTTAGTTAGTATATTCAATATATGTAATTTTTATGTCTGTATTTACAATGTATTGTGCATTCTATGTACCTTGTTTATGACGAATGGGTCAAAACTGAATCCGTATGGTCAAATAAAATTTATCTATCTATCTGTCTATCATTATAAATTGTGCCACAATTAATTAAATTTAAGGTAGAATTTTTTGGGCAATTAAGTCACTGTATGATACAACTACATAATGTATAAGATTGAATGAAAATTATGGTACATGGTTTGAAACAACAGATGCTCTATGCCAGGTGCAGAAAATGGTGTCTAGGGCTGTTAGATCCCTCAAAACCAATTGGAAATTTAAATTTGGTGGAAAAGAACTGCAATGGGCTGAATCTTAAGTATCTATAAAGTATATAAATGAACATCTAAACTATAATTACACCAACAATGTTATCGGAGGCAGGGTCGCAGACCCTTTGCGCGTTGAGAAATAAAATAAGCAATCTGAAGAATATTTGTTTGGGAAATATACAAAGCTGTTAATTCAGGGATCATTCCCATACTTGACTACTGTGCTGGGGTTATGCTGAATTTAAAAATCTGGAAGATGTTCAGAGAAAAGGAGCTCGGTACTTCCTTGGTGTGCACAAACTGTGTCCGAGTGTGTCCTATGTCAGCAATCGAGGGAGATATCGGATGGGTCAAATGTTCAACTAGAAGGAAACTCGATATTGTGCGACTATGGAACAAAATTGTGATATTAGATGACCACAGATTACCCAAACGGGTGCTGAAATATGACATAGGACTGATGACCAATCTTAACAATTGGTCATCTGAGCTTGACAGATTGCTGCAAACATTAAACCTAAATGTGAATGTCCCATCTTTCCAGTTAGTGGATATTGAAAATGGTGAAAACCATGCATTTCCATGCATTTATCCAAAAAAGGTTATTTTGTTGAAGATGAATTTCATCTATCGTGCATTTGTCAGTCTTATCACCATTTCAGAATGGAACTGTTTCATAAAGTTATATTATGTCATTTCCTTCATTTGTAACACTTGATTTTTTTGAAAAATTCTTGTATTTAAATAGAGATTCTCAAGTAGAAACAGCGAAATATATTAGTAAAGCAATGCAACTAAGACCAAATTTAATGTATACACAATAATTATAAATATTAAAATTTCATTTCAATTACCAAACTATGTATTTTGTTAAAAGTTAGAGGGCTGCGTGAAACCCTGTTAAAGTTTATATTTATTAGGTCCCTAACTGTGACTATTTCCACAATATGACATTTAAAATTTTCTAAATTAAGTCCACATCGGAGATTCTCCAAGTTAAACTGCTTGTCATGCTATTTTTAGCACTTTAATACTCTGCTAAGAATTAAAAGGGTGAAGATTTTGGACATCATCGTGAAGTTGAAATTTGATTCATTTTCTTAGGTGCCCTAACTGTTTGAATGTTGTATACAATTTATACGATTTTATCAAATGATGGAGTTCATTAGTAAATCCTCTACCTCAAGCCAAACCTATTTGTATTCTCTAGATATAAACTTTAGCTTCACCCCATCAGCTTAGCCGGCTTATATGACCAGCAGACCAGCTGGCACAGGTGGATGTAATGATGAGATGATAAGGCTTGCCGACCATGCCAAATACACAAATTTACCCCATGGGTGGGGTCTTTCATAGTCTCAGCATAGACACCTAGTACAAGGTGCCTCACATTTAATGCATACTGCAGTTTATTGTGGATGTATCTCATGAAGAGTGCCCAAGCTGGGGATAACCATAATAACAATGACAAGAAGAAGCTTTAGGCATTAATTGGAAGGACAGAGAGTAATTGTTATTAAAGCATTTAATTATCATTTTGAAACTGATATAAGCATCTTCGCTGTGCTGGTGTGAAAAACTATGAAAAGAAAAAAAACATCTGTATTTCAACCCTACGATAGTCCAGTATATGATTAAATTTATGACATGGAAATAATTTGATTTTTGCAATAAAATGACGCCTACTGTGTTATGGCCAATTAACTATATGATGAAATCATCAACATCTACATACCTTCATTTCTAACCTAAATTCCTAATGAAAAAATACTACATGCAAACATTCATGTTCAAAGCAGTATCAACAAAGTCACTGTATATTGTAGTTTAATTGAAGAGACAATTAACTGGCCATTAATTACAACATGATATGATGTATTGCAACAACCAGTTCAGATTGACAGTAGTCATTAAATTAGACAACTTTAGATCTTTAAAACATGATTTGAAGGGCTTCCATGATCAAATTTAGACAAAGCTATTTTTGGCATGCTAGTTTTATGACATTACTTGTACTAACATTTCATCATAATCGCTCACAAATTGAGATGGGTTTATGGCTTCTGATATATGCAATATTAATGACTGCCATCTCATATATACCTGATCTAACCACGAGATATTTCATTACGTTTTAAAGCATCTCCTCGTTACATCACACCATGGAGATATTTTTTGCTCAAATTTTGTTATGTTTCACTGTAGGAATTCAAGCTATTGTATCATTGGATTATGGTCAGAAATCGGGGTAAGTAAAACTAAACAGCATATTAAAACCTTTGTCACTTTTTATCAGTCTTTTGAGTAACCCTTGAACATTTGACAGTGTTTACATGGCCAAATATGCCAGGTGCGGTTTCCATGGATTTCACCCGATTATATTTAGGCGAAAAACATGTATTTTCCATGCGTTTATCCTTCGCATGGAAAACGCTCGTGGCACATTTGACCTTGTTATTTTGAATGACAAGGGAGTCATCTTTATCATGTTTATCCAAGTGATTCGTCTTTATCCAAGGGAGTCGTCTTTATCCAAATGAGTATCCAAGTGAGTCGTCTTTTTCCAAGCCTTAATGTCCTGTGACTCATTTTGACTGATAAAGTTGGTCAATATGGCTAATAACATACACAAAAAGTTGACATTGACTAACTACATAGACTTACAGCGGACTATAGCAGCTGGGTGGCTTAATGGTTAAGACCTTCATTAATTCCATATTGGCCAGCTCTGCTGAGGGTTCAATCCCTGACTCGGGCACTCTACATGAGCTACATCCCAGCTGGATGTCAATAGCATGACATTTATAGAGACGTTAAATTGGAGGTGCCTTGCACTTGGTGTCAATGCTGAGGCAGGTAAAATACCGCACCCATGGATAAATGTGTAATTAACATGGTGTGGACTCCAAGCAGCCTTATCATCTCATCATATAAGCTGACCAGTGGCACTGAGACATTCACTAACTTGTCAGCCAAAGTGGCTAAGGGGATCAGATTTCATTTGCATGCCAAACACACTTGCAATATATACCCTAAAAAACGGATGGGTTGCTTGAACCAATTTTCAATAAATTTTTGAATAACCAAGATTTTGGTTAAATTAACCAAGGTATATATATCTGTTGAACTTACAAATATATTTGTTTGAATTAATCATTTTTGAATGGTTTATTTCATCAAACAGATGGCAAGGTCGACCATTAATTGTCTTGGTTGTTGCTTTAAACTGAAGTTTGTTGGTCACGTGCATGTATTGATAACAAATTCAGCTGATTGTAATAATCCATAGGACTTCGAAGTTAGTATGTGTTTAATACCATTATATATTTCACAGCAAACCCGACATCTCCAAAGGAAAGTCAAAATACAGAAATGAGGAAGAATCTCCAAAGAGAAAAAGACAGCTCCAGGAAGTGATTCATTTTCCTGTTGGCCTACAGTCTGTGTGAGTATTTTGGCCTTTCGAGTGAATTTTTTGTCTCTTGGGGCACTCTAACTGACACTGGATGTCAGTCGAATGAGTTGTTAAATTGGTAGTGCCTTGTACTCTGTGTCTATTGGGGCAAGTAAAAGATCCCATCCCTGAGGTAATTGTGTAACATGGTGTGGACGCCAAACTTTATCATCTCATCATAATGTCTGCCTTATTCCAGTATATAGTACATATCTTGTTTTATATATATTATCTTGCATCTGAATCAATGTTGATGACATAATTAGTCTCAACAGTGGCCAACCACACAGTAGGCCAACATCAGACCAACCAATATTGGGCCACCCAGCCATTGGACTAACCAGACAGTGGGCCAACAATGAGCAACATATGGGTCAACAGTGTCACCCTGATAACATGCTTCGTCTGCCCAGTGTCGGCCCGACGTCAGATGTTATCTGGGAAGCCAGCATCGGGCCAACATCAGGCCAACCTTGGGCCAACCTTGGGCCAATATTATGACAACATTCATGATAATGACCATCATTGGGCCAACCAGACAATGGGTAGCATTGGGCCGACATAGGGCCAACCAGTCAGTATGTCAGCCAACATTGGGCCAGCTATGTAGTGGGCCAGCAGTGGACCATCCAGACAAATGGCCTTGTCTATGGCCCAGCATCATATATATATATATATCATTATCGAAATTTGTCTGTAATTTTCAGAGCAGGAGGTATTGCCGCCCCATACAGGAATGACGAAAGACAAAAAAAGGTGAATGCCCTCGCAGTCAAAAAAGGCGCGTCTGACGGAACAGCACAGTATTACGGCGTCCCTGGAACCGCCTCAGGTAAAAATATAAAATAATAGGACATATATAATTGGAATCACTTTTAATAATGAACTGTTTTGGACTGTCCAAAAGTGGTCCGTATATTCGGGTTTTGTATATGCAAGCGTACAATTAAGGTAGGTAAAATATCCCTTCCGGGAAAATAACCCCCGTTACAACAGATTCTCACCACAAGTGCATGCTCGTTAGCTGGGTGGCCCAATGGTTAAGGCATCCATCAATTCCACCTTGCTCTGCTGAGGGTCTGGGATTCGATCCCCGGCCTTGGCAATCTTCATGAGGTACATCCCAGCAGGATGTTGTTTGGATGAGACATTAAATTGACAGTCCCTTGTACTGGGTGTCTATGCAGAGGCAAGTAAAAGATCCCACCCATGGGGTAAATGTGGAACATGGATGGACTCCTCATCTCTCTCACCTCATCAAACAACCCTCCATAGCGGGAACACTTGCCTTAGAGTGCTGCACTTTCAATATCTATCTATCTTGCAAAGTTCCTTCAAGAAAAATTTGACTTCTTAAAATGTCAAGATTTCAAATCTTTGAGCAATGGATTCGTAGTACATCCTTGCAATAACTTCCTAAGTGGAGTACCTAAGAAAACCTTGCAGTTGTAAGCTATCATAGGAACTGCAGTACATGTCAAACCAAATGAAAGACTTCATTAATTTCTGTTGTCCGTTCTTCCAATACATTAACTTCATTTGTTTTATTTGCAGCATCGTATCCCATTGGACAATACGCAGTTCATTACAGTCAAATGCGACACAAACCAACAAAAAGTCACATGATAACACCTGCGGAGTTAGTCCAAAAGACCTCAGGCAGTGAACAATCAGATTCTGGGGAACTAAGCCAAATTTATCAACCACAAAACTGGAAGCAAAACCATTTCGATCAAGAAGAAAAACCAGAAAGTCAGAAACCACCATCCAATAGTCTTGTCGCAAAAGCAGAGGAGTCAGAACTACCGGAAGGAAATTATGAAAAGCAACCTTATGACTACGTAAATTCAAACCCTGAAGTAGCAGAATTACCCCAGAGAAAATATGAACCACAACCTTCTAGCTACCCACATCCCAGTCCATTTAATCAACAAATTCCGAGTCAAGAGCAACGACCGGTAAATTATTATGGCCAACCAGATTTTTCACATGTGCAGTTTCCTTACGTAGATGAAGCGCAAGCACCAGCAAGCTATGCACAATTTCCAATCCATCCTCATTACCCTGAGTTTCATCCTTTGCAACCAAATCATTTGCCAAGACAAGTTCCGGGTTATCAACATCAGCAATATACTGGTCAGCCGCATGATACAAGTGGTCTAAATCACGATACAAAGCATATGCAGGAACGGTCTCCCTCTGTCGAATCAACGCTACAAGTGAATGCACAAGAACCTTCTGCCAGATCAATTTCTCCTCAACAGTCACAAATTGCACCAAATTATGCATTAAATTACAACCAGCTATATCCCGTTAGTGCCGGAAATCCTACACAATTGCAACCTCCGGCAAGTGAACCCCACGTATATCCACTAAACCATGAACAAGATGGCCAACAATCACAAGCTTCACCACAGTCATACAACTATTATCCTGTCAGATACAACAATGGTTTTCACCCAAATCAGGCATACCACAAAAACAGACATTTAACACCATTTCCGTATCAAACTGTTTATTTGTACTAACTGTAGTAACCTCGTTATTTCTAATCAATACATATACTTCAGTTCGTTTCAAATGTCACTTATACCTAACAAACCACGTTTATACATTTTTGATAGCATCTTTATTTTCTTGTCAGATGTTATGTCAAATGCCACTACTGCTGATACAAAACACCCCTAATATTTGAATCATATTTAGCGTAGCATAAATAGTATTATTTTTAAACATTGTGTCTGATAATTAGAAACATTACACACTGTATGTTAGAAATTAACTAGTACCGCCATATGTCACACTTTGCCAAATGTGTCCTAAATTTCAGAATCATACATTACATATCTTATAATGTATTTCCAACTGTTATTAATGTCTCGTCAGAACTCTACAATCAAGACAATGTCAAATCAAAAAGTTACCATCAATTTGACAAAACACATGTACATCAAAAAGGTAATAACAAAAGTTAGAGTACCTGTAATGAACAAAAAAGTTACTTTTCAATGTCAGACCAATGCAAAATTGTAACAATGTTAAATTGAGCTTATTTTGCATGATTAATATAACCTTCAGCAACAGCAATATAACTACACAAATTAAAAAAATGCGATCATTAAAAGCTTTCTTTTTTTTCTTTTTTACTTATTTGACTACTTAACACTCCTAATACTGTCACAACAATGTAAAGACTACATATTGTATAAATATATTTAAAAGAAGCACAACCATGGATGTAAAATGTGTATGAACATATCTATTATTAAATGCATAAATTATCCGCTGGCAAATGCACATATGTTGCAAGCCATGAAGCAAATTACTTCAACAGAATCGCCCATACATGATATTAATAATGCAAATCAAAATATCTAACATAATATTTCTTAAACACCACCAGGGGCAATAGATGTCATTATAAAATAAATGTTGGATTTGAAGATCAAACCAGCTTTGTCTTAAATAATATTACTAGCTCAACATTTCAGTCATATTGAAAATTATTCGGACACTTTCGGTCACAACATGGAAACTATTGTGTAAAATAATGCCAACTTGCAGGCAATGACAGCCAATGAAACGAGCATTCAAATGACACACAACTAGATGCTTTGAAATGAAGTTTGAAATTGCTAAAACTTTAACCAAAAAACCAGTCAATGATACAAATTCAAGTGATCACAGTTTAAATTTACACAATAATATCGAAATAATTACACATGATATTAGCATTTTCCATCGCTACGTTGCTAAGTCTTCCATAGCTTCCATAACAGAGTCTTCTGTAGAATCATCTTGGAATAATTTAAGCATGAAAAGTCTCTGCTGTTCTTCTGGAAGTCGACAGGTACCGTTCCAATGAGCTTCGTTCGTTGAGTGTGACTGTTAGAATAGAAAGCAGAAAAATATTACAAGTACTGAATAAATATTAATTGACTTAATTCTCTTTGACTAAATCCTATGAATCACTAAATGGTTTTCTGAACTGCTTTTAAATTGTCATCATTAGTGGTGCTCATTACTGGAGTTCGGAAAAATGGCCTCCTAATTGCGGGTCTAAGCAGACCCCGGAGCCACCGACATAAGCATCGCTACCAGCCATAGGAAAATTACTAAAGTCAACTTGCCAAATCAAAATGCGCTCAAGAAGATGCTGTTAAGCTAAGTCACCGCAACGAGGTATAACTTGATTGAGCTATCCTGCTTGAATAATACAAAATTTTTTTTTTGGCATTGATCCTCGTTTTTTGATAAAGTTTTCCATTTGTTTTGGAATAAGTTTTATTTTGCTGTCAATGATTCTCAATATTTTGGATTGCATTTTGTCTTCTCAGCATTTCAGTGAATGTCCTCTATGAATAAATGGGTCAAATTACTTTTCCTCCTTGTTCCGGTCAGCGCTTTCCTTACAAGCAGACTTCTTAAAAACCTTGATGGTCTAATCATGGCTGGTGACCGAGTCCCATTAATCAGTTGTGCGACATCAAGTCAGCCACTTGACTGGCTACAAGATCCGTAAATATGTAATCTAATTATAATTCAAAATCTTTTCAAAGTAGAATGCAACTTTATAGCACAATAAAATGAGATATATATATTTGCTTTATAAACATGCATCCGCGTTATTCTAATTTGAAAAGTGTCAAGTTGGGCAGTTCAGGAAATTGTGTTATACAATGCCAAAAAATTAATATATATATATATATATATATATATATATATATATAAAGAGTACTTTTCAAACTGCAACTGACCATTTCGACATCTCGCTTCCAAAGTGCTCCACATCTGCCTTCACAAACCGGACAGGGTCGAGTGAGGGGGTGACCTCCACATTCCATGCACACCTCGTTAATTTGACCCTCCAACCAGTTGCACCAACAACTGCAAAGAATGACATTAATCAACAAATGATCAAGCAGTTATATATAGAAACAGATGCTAAAGAATATGTTAAGTTTCCATCTTAAATTCAACATTTAGGATATATATATATGATGGACAGTTGGACGCCAGGTGGAGAGTGAATGTATATATGTGCATGTGTCATTTTCCCAGTACTTATTATCTTCCCTATGATCATTAATGATAACCTGTAGGGTAGAACTTGCTGTGACCAAATAATTTGATGCATTTTGTCGCGTCGTTCGGGTGAAAATAATTATGGTGAACTCCACGTAACCTGAACGATCGTTCTTGACCACTTTCAATCCCTGCAGTCTTATTTCTTAAACCAGTTAACAAAGAAAAAAAAGTTAAGCCTCATTTTACAAAGAAATGTGTTAAGAATTATTTGTACCTTGAACAAGTGTTGATCTTTCTTTGATACTCGGGTGACCTGATTAGTTGTTGGACTTTCTTTTTGGTGAAATCTTTGGTTTGTTTTTCATATTCCGTCATGGAGAGTTGTTCAGCATAAAACGAGTCAGAGGCTGAAAGAAAAACTGAAAATTATATTTTATGTTCTGAGGACACCACGGGGTGGAATTTACAAAAACAAAGCATGCATGTACATGCAAACATGATAAGAGTAAAAGAGGCAGCTTCAAGTAATTAAGGGTGAGCAAGGGACAAATTATATATATTTATATTCACAAAGCCACCAATTAGGCCGCATGAAAAACTTGTTAGGCTACCCCTAAAAATTTTATGAACCTTCTAAGATTTTTGAACAGATTCAAATACATAACAATACATTTTAAGTATAAAAAAAAACTTTTGTGTGAATTTGTTGCTATGATTGCAACCAACCAAGTGTTTTCTTTAAGCCTCATGAGATTGGCTCTTCCAATCCTTGCATAAATTTATGTTAAAATCACACCCCTTCCTCCATTTCATTGCGCAAAGGTCCTAATTACCCCCCCCCCCCCCCCCCCATGGCTCCTCTCCAAGTGTATATATCTGAAGCTCACTGCGACTGTACTTTTGAACATTACCTGCTGTAGCCTGCTCCTCCTCTTCCTCCTCCCCCATTCCCTCATCGTCCAATTCATCCATGGCTTCTTGTCCATCCTGTTCAAAAGCATTTGGGGCAAACGATTCCCCATAATGTTCCCAACCCTCCTGGTTGGGAAAGTACATGGCTTACTGAAAAAAATTTTAATTTCCGCAATGAGAGGAAATGGTTCGAACTGATTGAAGGCATGTAATACTAAATTTGCAATGCTCCAAATGACATATACACTGATATATATGCAGACCACACAATTAAAATGACTAATTACTAAAGCCTTAAAGGGAAATCACTTCACCATATTAATTACGGACCTCGAGCACCACCAGGGATAAGTCAAGTCAAGTCAAGTCAAGTCAACTTTATTGCGGACTCTAGGTCCATAAAAGGTAGAGAATACATATATGATAAATGGGTCAGAACGACCCCAGACATCAAGAGAATTTAAGAGAATCTATCTTATCATAGGAACTGCAATAACCAATGAGAAGCAAAGCTGCCGCTGTGAAGCACACCCATGTCATAGATCTTTTTAACTAATATCTTACTGGACGACCTCACTCTGCAATGTAAATTAAAACAATTTTTCCGAATAATGCATTTTGGACTGGGAATGTCAGACATGGTGTACATCAGAGAGGCACTGCATCTCATTGGCAGGTACAAAAATCTTCTAATGCAATTATTATATGATACAAATAATCTTCGCAATTTGTAAGCACAGTAGTTAAGCCATAATGCACAGCAATACATGTTACTGCAGAAAGTTTTGTACAAGAAACATTTGACATAATCAGTACATTTGCTAAATCTTTTCCTGAGCATGTTACTTCTACAATACAAGCTTCTAATTTGTCTGTCTATATCCCTGGCATCAGAGAAAGTTGAAGTGATGATATGGCCAAGATATTTCACTTCACTAACAATTTCAAGTTTCCGGTCATTAATGAAGAACTCTGGGACAGAGTACTTTGTAGGCCCTTTTTCAATACACATACAAACTGTCTTTTCAACATTATAAACAAGGTCAGCATCTGAACTAAACCTGTGACATACATTTAGCATACTTTGCAGCCCACCAGCCGAGGGTGAAAAAAGCACGACATCATCTGCATACATAATATGATTAATTTTACCACTTCCATAAGAAAGGCCACAATGCAGAGATTCTAATTCTATACTCAGGTCATTAACATAAACATTGAATAGAAAAGGGGACAACACACCCCCTTGCCTAACACCATTGGAAACATTAAAAGTATCTGATGTAACAGCACCCCATCGGACATACATACTCTGGTTATAGTACCAAAAATCCAATAATCTGACAATACACTTAGGGATGCCCCTTTCCAGCAAAACATTCATTAATCGGTTGTGATTGACCCTGTCAAACGCCTTGGAGGCATCAAGGAAACAACAAATATCTAGACCCCTAATTGTCCCTTCCAGCTATCGTCTATCATTTATTATGAATATAGAAATATTTTTTGACCATCATACTGCACCCTTTTCTGATCCAAACAATACCTCCCCCCAACCACTTAATTATATTGAGCAGTCCCAGTGGTCCGCATACATCCCGTTCTTAAGGTCCGCAAGTTCAAGCTACTTTTCCTTCCAGAGAGCCCTTTGAGCGAGCGGGAGCAGGTAAAGCGGAATTTTAGATGATTTCATTGTGTGTATACGCCTTGTGGTGTGTAAAGTACTAGCAAATGAGTGGCATATTACCCTGTTCTACAAATCTTATGCTGTTTTGATGCTCTACTGTGACTGTCGTGGACGAAAACACTGTTTGTTTACGAGTGTTCTGTTCCCGGCACGAATCAAAATTTGGTCTTTGTCTAAAATGCGGAGAAGTTAACACTGGCGACTATTGTTTATGTGCAGTTGCGGATTTTGAAAAAAGTTGTAGTACTTAATGATTGTTTTTTGAGGGGCTTGATCATAACTTCAGTTCTTAATGAGTCCTTTGCCAACCTTGGTCTGACTTATTAAGTTTCAAAATTTTCACATACATTTGTATAATTTTCCAGTTATAAATATTATAGTAATAATTCGCTTTACTCGACTCTCGAGACACATACATGTATGTGCTCCAGACAATTTGATAATTTTAATGTATTATTATGTAAGTTATGTTGGATGTCGAGCCCTGATTCCTGATGTACAGTTGTGGTTAGCAAATTTTGCATGGTCAGCAACTTCGCAATTGTTTTGACAGTCTACTGCCGAGAGTGCTAGTTTGAAAATTGTTTGGAAAAAGCGTATATATTTTGATGATTGTGGTCGCTGCCTGTTAATCTATGTTATAATGGCGAGTTGCTGGGCATGTGAAGTTCAGTGACTGTACTGTCAAATGTTTTGATGTAGTTTTGACTGGCCTGTATCATCAGGCTGTGTGTTTGATTGGCTGTCCTGAAAGAAAGAAATGAAGACAGTAGCAATTCCATTTAGTTAATCCCTTTTTCCTCAGCTAATGTCAATGAAATATTGTATGTGCCTCGAACACGTTGGATCCACCATTTGACATTTATAATGTGCAGCGTCAAAATAGCAAATATATAACCTGTATGCTAGATCTATATTGCTGGTGCTATTCTTCAAGTTAAATTAATATTGTATGTTTGGTTTCTATTTCAGAATGATAGAAATGACTAGTTTCTAAAGCAGTATGGATGAGATAACCAACTATCTAAATGACCCCCAGCTCTCCGAGTTTCTAAATGATGAAGAAATTGAAGATCCCAACCCGTCTTCTTTGAAGGACAAGAAACAATCCTTCCAGGCCGTGGTTCGGGAGGTTGTTATGTGCCACATGAGAGAAATTGAAGGTAATTCCTAATTTTCAAGTTTTTGTCAAAATTGGAACGACATTTAGTAAAGCTTATGGTTATACCAAGGAGAATACATTTATTCTCTTTGGTTATACAGCCAACTGCACAATTTTGTGATATGTAGTGTAAACAGATATCTGCAGCGTGTGATAAACAGATCCGCCAATGAGTTATCTGAATGTCTCACTATCCGAACAAATTTTGCTGGTAGCAGAATAGACCTTTTTAATACAAAAGATTCCCTGACGAGATAATATATATTTATATGATATGGCTGTGTTATTTGCTTAGAAATGTACATTTATTGTTTCAGTATCAGGCCTACACTCCCTTGTTTGAAGTTGTTACTTGTCGAAGATTATGCCAAATAATGCTGATTCTTATGTTTCACTAAAATTAATGAATACACAGGGTGTTCATTACAACGAGGGTTGACTGTAGTGACCTAGAACTAGCCTCTGGGGTGGATTCAAAACATTTTGGCGAAGAGAGGTAGTAGACAAGTGTAGCTAACGTTCTTTTTATTCAGAACTTCTGGATCTGCCTCTGCCCCCCAGGATGTCACTTTTAAAAGCTGCATCTCCGCTGACGGCAATTCATTTGAATTTATTACCATGCTCTGGCAACTTCGCTGATTTCTCACAAATTGTATTTTAATGAAAAACTAGAAATTACAGTTATACAGACATTAGTTGTCGTTAATTAAATTTCAGATGTGAAAGGAAATTACAAAAAAGGAGTTGATGTTCTTGTCAAGAGATACAAGGCTGTGAAAGATGAAAAACTAAGGTAGTTGTCATTACTGTTTGAAGATTGTCATAAATGAGATCCAAATGAGTGACAACCAACATAAAATTGCAATTAAAGTTGTTGTTTAAGGTTATACAGTAGCCTTTCCATAAATTGGAGCAAAATCTTACATTTTACGAATATTTTGGCAGAGTCGCTCAAGGTTCTTCGGCGTCAGCCAAAAAAAAAAAATTTCTTCTTGACTTATAAAGTTCTGTTGCCCTTAAAAAGATGCATAACTGAGACAAAAACTCAGGAGAAGTGCTGCTTCTGACTCTAAAAGTGTCCATGATAACTGGCTTTCCTTATAATTAATTGGGGAGGGTGTCAAAAATAGGCAAAAAATCTATTCTTAGACTTCATAATAAGCAGATGTTATTACTGAGGTGCTCATCATAACTCGGTCTGACTACATCTGAATATTTTTTGTATGTTGCAATAATTTTGATGATGATTTGCTTTAGACTGAAGAGCAAAGTGGAGTATTGGTCAGAGGAGTGCAAGAAACTTCAGTTTGAAAACTCTAAACTTCTGTCTTTCCTCAAAAATGGGTATGCTGCTAGATATTCTACTGTACCAGGATGTATTATATAGAATTGAAACATGCAAACATTAACATATTAGTTTGATATATTATAAATTTATTTATTAGGCTTTTCGTAATGTTCTTTTTGGTATTTCTAGATATGTAGATAACAGATAGTTTTGATTATTGAGAGTAAAACCTATCGGAGGGCCCTCATTTACGTGTTGTTATCATGTCTCCTAGGTACTGTATTTATTTTCTTATATTGATGTGTTCCTTATTTTATTGAGAATGGAGTCTAATGAAAAAAGCTTTGCTGATAGATTTACTCTTGCAGAGAAAACTGAAAATAAGTATTTTTGATGTGAAATCTTAAGATTTTAGAACGTGCAAGAATAATATCCTAAACTTAGCAATGAACGCCATCATGATAGGTCATAATTACACAATGTTTAAATGGTTCTCATTTAATTCAGATTAATCTGTTTTTCAGGTTATGCACTAAATGTGAAAATCAAATGAAAATGGTTTGTGGAAATTACGACTTCTACAGACAATCGAAACATTCCAATTCTGCTGAAAAGGCTGAGCAAGGTATCGTTGATTATCCTAACTGTTTTATATGCCACCCAGCGTTTCTTTTAACATTTTGGTTGGATGTGATGGATTTCCGGGTGGGGCAATTTCTTGAGCAAGCATTACCCAATTTACTTTCTGCAAGATAGAATTATTGTGATCCAGAGTTCGTGAATAATTGATGCATTGGATATCTGCCTGAACGACTGAGAATATTCACAAACGTATTCCTTTTTTGGGGTTTCTAAAGAAACAAATTTAAGTGGGGGGGGGGGGGGATACCTCAGTTTGAGGGAGACAGCTAGAGTAGCACAGAGTAGCGAATTATCATAGATATCATTTAGATAGGGGTAACTTCCTGGCAATTAACAGTTTGTAAGATAAAATTAAAAATTTTCCATTGTATATATGCTATATATAAGGTATTTGTTGTGCAGTGTATTTTTCTCAATTTAACCAGGGGAACGATAACTTCAATTTGACAGATTTGATCACAAGTAGTATGTTTGCTTACAGAGCCAATAAACATGATGGCTGTATCATATGGATGAACTTTAGTGCAACACTTAGGTATGATGTTGGATCAAACTCAACCCGTTCTCGCTATTCACAAAAACTCGATTTCATTTTCAGGTCATTTAACCTCGCGTTCGGACAATTCCGCTGAAGAAGTGAATCTGTCCACGAATGAGGAAGGTCACGTGACTAGTGATGATCATGTGATCAGTAGTGATGGCCACGGTACAGATGACACAAGTCCGATGAATGGATCCAAGAATCGGAAATTGAAACTGAATCGGAGAAGCAAAAGATGTCGTTATGCTGCAGTAAGTGTGTTTATGCTTATGGATATTTGTTATGGACCTAAAGCTGGATTGTCTCTCAATATGACAGTGGCCAAAATCGATTGCATTCACTTCATTGTCTTCTTAATACTGATTAACTACCATCTAGAGCCTTGCTGAGTTCACTATCTCTCTATAAAATATATAAGTTTCACCTAGTATTTAATTTTTCATGCCATCAAAAATCCATTATTTAAACAAACCCAAGTGATGACGTCACTATACTCAACAATGGGTGATGATGCCATTTCAATTGTGTTTGCAATGTTTTGGTCTTGATTTCTTTCTATGTATCATTTATTTTTTGTAATTAATGCCTGATAGATTAATTAGCTTACACATATTTAGTGTGCCCTGATCAAATAAGGTGATTTTCAATAATTTGATGAAGTTTTAGAAATTAGTAATTTTGACAGACAGTGGAGCTTTAAATAAAATTCCCCGTTTACAATATCAAGGAATCATAATAGAAAATGACCGTGGCTCCGAGGAAATGTGTTTTAAATGATATTAGTAAACGAGCAAAAATTTAGTCTGACGTCTGTCCTTATACAGGACAGAGTAGTAAGGATTTACGGTCAATTTCCAGGTTTTGTATAAACTATGTAAATGAACTAATAACAGTGCTGCTCTACGTTTATGTCACACCAAAGAAAGAATTTTTCATAGAAAAAGTCTTGATTGTTGTGGTATGATATTAAAGCATCATACAGAAAAATTGGCACTGGATTAAGTCAAAATGTGTACATAAGAATTCTGTGTCATTGCATTTCATTTTGGTAGGACTTTACAAATGTCATGCATGCCCTTTTGTCTGACACATATGTGATGAATGACATTTCATTATCAATAAAAGTCAATTTTTTCTTTTGACAGACTTCTGTAAAACTGAGAAAGTCTTCTTCCTCATCTCATCAGAATGAGTCGCTAAATTCGAAAAAAGACTCCAAAAGGTCATCTGGGACCTCGATTGGTTCACCCACCAAGGGATTATCCAAAGTTTCACCAGCAAAAACATCTCGAAGTTCTTCACGTCCATCAGAGGTGGCCGATTTAGAGTCATCTTTCATGAAGAAAGGGTCAAAATCGTTCGATTTACATAAATGTTCCTCTGATGATGATCTTGTCAGGGAGTCACCGAAATTGAAAAGACTAAAAAAGTCTAAAGATTCAGTGAGTTTGGTGTCGCCAAGATTATCAAAATTAAAACTGACCAAAGAGGCAGATAAGGTGTTCAAACGGGGTTTTAAGATAATGAGATACAAAGGAAAGAGTGCTCAAAATGCCAAGTCGCCATCACTCTTTGACGAAGGGCATGAATTGTTCATCGAAGATGATGTTATAGTTGATTCACCGGCTAAACCTAAGACAAGGAGTTCAGTTAGAGACAACTTAGTCAAGGAGGATAAGAATTTGCATTGTGTGTCAGTGCAGTCAACACCATCTCCGTCAGTGTTAAGTGGCCATATACCAAAGTTTAACATCGACCAGAGAAAAACTGGGGAGAGTAGTCCCAAATTAAAATCACGAGATACTAAACAGAAGGACATGGCAATTGAGATTGATCTAGAGAATGCAGGCAGCCCGTCATCTTCAAAGCGAAAGAAGTTAGTTCAGACTAAAATAACACATGAAATGTTCATGCCAACTAAAACATATCTGCCCAATGTTGATGAATTTAATAATGGTGTTTTGACGCCATCTAAATGCGACAAAGAAACAAAAGACTTGCAAGAAGCAATTAAGAAATCATTGGATGAGAACTCGAAGAAAACGGACAAAAGTGGGCCCAGTTCCCTTCAGCCGAGTGAGAACAGTTGTATGGAAAGTGTCAGTGCCTTCTCTGTTCCGCCTCTGACTTCAACACCATTTGTGAAGGACTTGGAACACAATGAAACATTTAAAAAGCCCCAAATTCCCAAAAAAGTCCCAACAACCCCAAAAAGTAAGCATTTAACATCAAGCCCTAGGAGAAGTCCGCGGTTGAACAAGTATAACGGAGCACACCGTGACGGTGAAATATCAGAGAACTGTGATTCACCTGCTAATGTAGATACACCTCCTCATGCTGCTAAAAATAGGCAGCTGAAGTCAAGGCGCAATCTTGAAATGGATTTACCTAAGAAGGAAGTGTCAGTGTCGTTTCTGTCAAAAGCCAATGGCAGTATTGACCCCCAGGTTCATTTATCTCTGTATGAAACTGCTCCAGATGATTATAATGAGGAACGATCTTCGCAGCCTGCCAGTTCACAAGAAAAGGGGTCAAAGTCTCGGTTGTATGAAGCCCAGTCCTCTGTTGACTCAGATTCATTGGACCTGACGTGCCAGAGTGTAGTTTTCGGCCCTCCAAAAGTTAAGAACACGAAATCCAACATCTCCGAAATTGCATTTGATGCAGGAGTTCTAAATGAAAGCCCAGAGAAGGTTATTTACATTCCGGAAACAATGGATGTCGATTTGGACTCAGATTATGAAGACGCCCCGGATATTATTAATGATATGGAAGACCCTAGAGTGACCTCTCATGAACACTTCGCAAAAGATAAAGGTATAAATTGAACATACAATAAACCAGTTGAAGGTGCCTGTGTTTAATTTTTGCACAATTTGAAATAAAGTTAATAGAAAAGTTAAGTTTAAATTGCTTATTGATTCTATTTATAAATCTTTGCTTAAGTGAAACTTTGCCAGGCTTAAATTAGGTTTCCATTTGAGTTCCACTTACGTAGGTTTTATTAAACATATATATGACGAGATTTTTAAATAGATGGTCACAATGGTTATTAGTTGGTTGTGATAGATAAAATGAATATCTGGAGTATTATATATGTATGTTCAATTTTATGAGTGTAATCTCTTGAAGTAGTCTGATGTGAGATATTATTAGTAAAATAATTCAGCAAATTAGGAAAGTGATTGTTATTTCTAATTTTTCTCTATTAAATTTATTTAAATTCATGGTTGCTTCATCCCTTTCTGTTGCAGAATCTTTGGAAGTTGGTGATCCTGAAACTCCTGCAAGAATTGAGAGTAGCTTTGACTAGTAAGTGAAAATGTTGATATTAAGACATTGATATTTATTAGTACTTCTTTGGTGCTTGTACATGTTGTGTATGACTGATTTTTGTTTTTCAGTGTACCAAAAGACGAAGGACCCAATTACGCATATGCGGATGTGGTTCGAAAAAAAAAAGAGAGGGAACAGCTAAAAAGCTATACCTGCAAAGAGTGTGAAGCAGTAAATATCATCCTCACTTCTGAATTAATTGGTTAAAATTATGTGGCATTAAAAAAGATTTTAATTATCACTTATGCCTGTAATGTATTCTGAAAAGTGGACCTGGAATTCTTTCATTTTATATGGATGGAAAATGATGTTTAAAAACAATGTGTCTGTATTAGGTAGTGCATTATAAATTTTATGCAATTGACAGTGTTTCGAAATAAGGGGTTTCCGGTTGTCCGGGACAACCAAATTGTCTGCTATGTTTAACCGCGGAGTTTTCCGTTGGACAACCACTTCAAACCCACTGTACGTGATGCTGCCTTCACACTGCAGACAGTGGCGCCTCACGAATGTAATGGCAGCTTTTTTTGGAACTAATTTGGAGCTAAAAATAGCATTCACATGGCCACGGGTCAGTGCGGACAACTGAAAATCTGAGCGGACAACCAGACATTTTGGCCCAGTTGTCCGGTGGACAACCATTCCAGAACACCTTATTTCGATATATATATTGTAAAGGAGAAAAAGAGGGGGAGGGGGCTGGTTGACCAGTATTTTCTCTTTTTATATGTTATTTAAATGGAACAGCCTTCATGTAAAATGAATGCACAGTTCTTAAAGGATGTATTTTCTTTGCAGTACTTCAATGCTGATGGTGCTGCTGGGGATAATCTGAAATTTTGTCGTCATAAAGCAAGATACGTTCCGCCTAGTACTCCAGAACATTTCTGGGATATGACATTGCCTGACACGCAGGTCGCTCAAGAAAGAGGTATGATCGATCATTTTTGTTTTTCTTTGCTGTTTAATGTAAACTTGTGAAATAGATTCAAATATAACTTGAAATATATATTATAGGTATTTTTGATTTATTTCATTACTATATATATCTATATAAAGTTTGTATTTCTATATATGGTCATAAATCTTGAATTGAATTAAATATATCCGTGTATTTTATGGCAGAAACACAATGGGATTTATTATCACTAAATTATTTTATTTGATATTTCTTTTACTTTAATGAACTGTATTAAACAAATAGATGCATTTTATTATAGAGAAAAATTATATGTGATTGTTATATATATATATATTGGGTCATTCCACAGAAACGGTGCACTTTTGGCATTTCAAAGGCAAAAATAACATTTTCAATCTTTCAAAAATCCATCAAAATTATGAATTTTTATAAATTTCAGTTCAACACTGAACACTGAACTGTTGTAACATGACAAGAAATATATTTAAATTGGTTGGTCATGTGACCTGTTATGTCAGCCATTATGGTAACCGGAAGAACAGTAACAGGATTGACATACAGGGAAACTATGATTTCACCCAAGTTTCCATTCCATTTGTCATGGAGTACATTCAGAATTGCTTTGAAGCTTTTTTCTATGATAAATAGTTTCCTCATAAACTTGGTTTGGATGGCTGTTTCATTCTTTGTCTCATTGCCATGGTCTCTGCCTGTCCTAATTAGCCCAACTGGTGCAGAAATACAGGACTTAAAGCCCTAATCACCCATCCCTAATAAAACTTGGTAACAGGAATGACGCACATAAAAGTCACCTACCTCTGCGAATACAAACAATTTTCTTGAATACTGGAAACAAATTTTCAAATTATGTTAGATAAGCAATGCTTTCATCTCTTGAAAAGTGCACAAACCTAACAATTTTTGTTTTTCATCTAGTGGCATTTTAATACCATGGTAACAGGAGGGACATTGATTCTGTGGAAAAACTTTACTTTTGCTGACTTTTACCGCGAAAAGAGCTAAAATGTCAGTTATGACTGAGTCCTGCAAATATTTATATCTTAACATTGGTCTGCCTATCCTCATACCACATTAATATTATTAAAACCATTTTGTATGTTATAATCACATTTAAAAATTGAGGGTTGGGGGGGGGAGGGGAGGTGCACCGTTTCTATGGAAATATATCAGAATTTTACTTGTTATTTAAATTCTTAAGTAATGTATCTAATAATATTAGTCATCAATCGATCCCATCATTCACATTCACAATATATATATATATATTTATTTTTATTTTTTTTAGGCTATATGAACATAACTCAAGGAAAAGCCTCAAAATACAGGCGTAAGAGGAAGCTCAACAAATTGTTCAAGTCCAGAGGTGAATCGGGAAGTGAGGAGAATGAGTATAATGATTAGTTTGAAACATAGGTTTGCGAATTTTTTTATTTTTGTTCCCTGAGAAATAATTTTGGGCAAAAATGTGATGTGAAATGTGCCTTTTTACAGCATTAAGATTATTTAGTTACAAATCAAATACACGAGTAATCAACTAGACATGCAAGTATTTACTGTTATTTAATTAATCAAAGTTTATCTATTAATTGTTGAGTACATGTATGCAAAGCAATATTGTTGATATTTAAGTGAATAAAATTCTTTTAAATTCTAGTTTCATTTATATATTGTTTACTGACCAGTATGGCCTGGCAGAGGCCCAAGGAATTTCTATTAAAATTTCGTGCAAAGTCAGCAGGGAAACTGGGATGACTAAGAAAATTGGTTATAGTAAAAGTCACGAGGTGGCGAGAAAGTCAACAGCGCACTTTTAGGGTAAATTTCGGAAGCAAAGAATGCTGACGTTTCCGGTTCCGTGAACAACTATTGTAGGTCAAGTTCTAAACGGGATCTTGATTGGTTGAAGTTGACTAATGATATGTAAGCTGTCACCTGATTGGTTGAACAAAAACTTTCTAGACCAATCGGGAACGACGTGCTCTCGATCATCATGGCTTCTTTCTAGTGTAAAGAAGAATGTTC
The DNA here is from genome assembly GCA_932294295.1 of Alitta virens. NCBI lineage: Eukaryota > Metazoa > Annelida > Polychaeta > Phyllodocida > Nereididae > Alitta > Alitta virens. The sequence goes on from OW028583.1 coordinate 38,274,384, forward strand.
TAGGACTCTCTGTGAAACTTCTAGATACGATCGGAGCCCTTTAAAACAATCGAATGATGGCACAGTTTCCATTCGGACAATTTCCTCACCAGGGACAGTTCAGCCAAGATCAGCAATTACCGCCTGGTTGGGAAATGATGATCGACAAAGCGACAGGGTGGCCATTTTTCGTAGATCATGAAAATAAAACTACAACTTGGCAAGATCCACGAGCTATGGTAGGTGGAATTTGATAAATTTCTTGCTCAAAATTGTCTAATCATTCAACGTGTAGCACTCATCAATTCATTTCATGTTGATGTGGTTAAATATGGCTTTGATTGAACTTCCTAAACTTTGAATGGATCCACATTTGACAGTTCTCTGTCGATCACCTGTGTGACCTTAATTTGACTAAACAAGTGAAATTTGACAGATACTTGGCTATCCTTACAGTTACAAGTAATATTGGAGCGTCAGATCGATAATTATAGCCCAACTGTTATGCTTACACAGGCTAAATTGAGGGTCTGTTTTGATTTCTGAATTTTTATTGGGTTTTTGCTGACAGCTGCAATGTTTGTGGGGATTTAGGGTGAAAAACTTGTCTGCAATGCAGAGAAACAAAATCAGGAACTGAGTCTAGGAGAAATAACAATATTACGAATGGCTTTATAATATAAACAGTCAGTAATTAATTATTAGGGGACCCATTGGCATTGGATATGAAATAATGATTCACTGATAAATTATTTAGTTTTTTCCCCACCTAGGTCATATAAGCATACCTAACAGAATGATTGGATCTCCCTCAAGGAAAGAGTCAATGACATTATAGAAGCCAAAGATAAACAACAACATGAGATTAGTTTGTGTGAGGTTAATTAGAATTCCATGTCCATGATTTGCTGAAGGCCCTTGTCAAAACAGGGAAATGTTTGGCTTTTTGGAATGCCTATAGTGAATATATGTGGCCGTGAAGTGTCAGGAATCATGTAATTAGGACATCTATTGCTGATACGCCAACAGTGACTGGTTACAGGATGAGTGCAGATAGTTTTCATAGTGTAGTCAATTTGTGTGACATCCACCCAGTGATTATCAGGAGAGTAGGTGACATTTAACATGACATATATTGTGTTATATATGTTAATGATAATGGCACTATAATACATCTATATATATATATTTATGTAAGTTCTGTAACTTGAGTGGAAAGATTATCTTAATTAAATTTCTTTATGCTCAGTGCTAAGCTTCAGTTATGTGGAAGCCAGCTTTGGAGATCAAGATTAGCACACTTTTTTGTGTAGCTCACAGAACAATTTGAGGCTTTAACTTCTCACTTGAAATAAATTTTTGACATGGTAGAAAGATTTACTTATTCTTTGGTTTTAGAAATATGGTAAATGTTATAAGATGTGAATAACATGTTTCATTTGGTAATGCTGTGGATTTTCTTAAAATATCTTAATCCCATAATAGGCCCGTATATTCTTGACTAGGCAGCTGGCACGTGCCCTACCTGGATGCAAATCCAATGTGGTTCTTGGTCCATTTGGTCTGATTATATACCTTCGATATTTTGAGACTTGAGAATATTGCAACATTTTCACAAGAAAACAGTTACATTTGAGGTGAGGGCACTGAAACCGTTGATTCTAATTGGAAATTTTTCTGATTTCAGATGATGGGAGGATTTCCTCCGAGTCACACTAAACGAGTGCGAGAGATACCAGTGTTTCATGAAGGGACGGGACGTGTTGCTTCGCCAAGTTCACCTCAGCCGTCTTATCAGCAGCAGTATCAACAACATCCGATGTCACCTCAAGAACAATGGCAACATCCTCCGCCTCCTTCCAACTTCAGCAGCAGCCCTGGCACACGGGAGATACCCGTCAGACAGATCCCAGTTCAACACGAGGGTTCGCCATTGAGGGAGTCTCCCCAAAGAGAGGCAACATCATCTCCTCGTCCTATGGGAGGATTCCCACGCCACATTCGCTCCCCAGAGGGCCTGTGGGGCAGTCCTAATAGATCTGGTTCACCTGGAAGGTTTGGTTTGTTCCAAGACATGCCAGACGGCTTCCGAAAAGCAGGAGGTATGCGAGAAATCCCAATAGTTCATGCACAAGGAGGGTCGCCCTCTCGTGAATTCCCCCGCGAAGGGTCTTCCGCCAACGGCCAAGGATTTACAAGCAACATACCCCACGAACCCGTGCAGCCTACTATGCATTTCAGACCTGCACCTGAGATTAGGATCCCTGAACGCACCCCTGAGCCGCAACGGACCATTAGTCCGAGCCCTCGTGTGGGAATAAACCGAAGACCCATGACGAGCCCTGAACCGTCGTTTAACACTCAACCACCACCTACTGCACCGCAATTTCAACAACAGCAGCAGCCACAAGAACCAATACCAGCACCACCGCCTCCACAGCCAGCCCCACCTCCCGTCTCAGAACCCATCCCTGCACCCGCACCTCCACAGGAACCCATTCCTGCTCCCGCGCCTGAACCTACTCCTGGGCCACAAGAAGAAGCTGCTGGTTCCAACACCCTCAACCCGGGAGCACCTCAAAAGGCAAGATCAGTGTCTCCCGCACCCCCTAACTTCACTCCAATGGATCAGATCAACCAAATCTTGGGGGATCTTGAAAATCTCGGTAGACAGGTGGGATCCTTTCAGGGTACGAAGAGAGACAAACAGTATCTATTTATTGAAGAAATGTTGACGAGGCTTCTCTTAAAACTTGACAACATTGACTCTGCTGGAAACGATGAAGTCAGACAGGCGAGGCGTCTGGGCGTCAAAAAAGTTCAATCTACTCTCGATCAGCTCGAGTTAAAAGGTTTCGCAAATGCAGTTGATATACCCAAAGAACAAACTAACTCTGACACTGCTGATTCATCAGAAAGTGCACAAAATCAAGAGAACGCTGAACCAATGCAAGACGATGGATTTTGTTAACAAACTCTAAAAAAATAGTCTGCGTAGACTTGATTATGTTAAAATTATTGGCAATATTATGATCTTTTGTTGTGTACCGTGTTAGATGTTCTTACAGCTGTAAATTTTCGTTTATTGTTATTTACATAAGTTATAACGTAGCGAGTCCTGTGTCACATTGTATTACTGCAGATGTTACTTGTAATAACTTAAATTAAGTGGTTCATAATGTGGTTCGTAAGAACCTCAGGTGCTGTAATCTCATATCTTTTTTGCATTTGCTTTGTATGCACTTGCAATATTTGACATAAGAATATATTGATGATGTCAGTAACACCGAGATTGTCATTATTTATTTATTTTAATCATTATGTAATGCAAAATCATGGTAACCACAATTAGCAAAAGTTTGTTCTCGTTAGTGACTTGTTATACAGTGTTATGTGACTGTACTGACTTGCTGAACTTCAAAAGTGTCCTGACTGTAAAATTGATTGATTCAATTAGGCAACTTTTCTGAACTCCAAAATTGAAGAAATGGGCCACACTGTACATTGAAAGTCTGTTTGAATTTGCCGAATATTAATTTATGCCAAATGTTTTGAAAGTTACACCAGCATTTACATGACCTGTCACATTTTGTGCATGGGGTTTTATAGGTATGTTATTGTTAAAAATATCAAATGTAAGATATTTTACAGAGCTTAATAAAGAATGCGTACTTTTGAAGCATGTGTTAAATCATTGAATTAGTTAATAACTTAGGCAATTTCAACATACGCAATGATTACTGTTCACTGATTTCTTAAAGTATTTCACTTTTTGTGCAGTTATTTCCAGGAATTATGGATTTTGCAGATTATATGTTATGGAGACATCATTGCAAAGAGGATCTTGTATATACTTGTGACAGAACAAAACTGCCAATGTGTCCGTTAGGCTTAGGTATTGATACATTTATTAATAGTGCGAGCATTTTGAGAGGGTTTTCTGGATCGATGGTATTGAGGTTATTATCGGTTGTACGATAATGCGTATGTGGAAGTGAGTGATATTTCTGTTGTTAGGGTTAACAATTGAGTTCTGGTATTCGATAACATTTTTTACAATCAATGTCAATCATGTTGTTCGATGTAAAATACTTAAGGAAAAAGTGGCACAACTGCACATGTAATGTTAGAAAACAGAGGTTGATGAGTTCAATGTTTTATAGATTTTTCCATGTTTCTGTTATAGTTTAGATTATTCTAGCAGCAAGTGTTCATTTAGTTGTTAAGCATAATTATCCAAATATATTATTGTTAAACTAACAGTTTAAATTACCAAAAGCTTGATACTGAGGGATGGTTATGGCATTGAAAGTTTTTGCTTCCTTGAACGTGATTCTACAACGTGAATATAATTTTCATTGGTGGTTTTGAGAGTTTCATCTTAAACACGGAGTGCACCCGTACTATATATTCAAAGTTTATGATTTGACCCAAGGGTATGACCCTGATTTGTATCTCGCAGCTGAAGATTTCATTGTGATATTTTGCCTTAAAATTCCTTCCAATTTACGAAACTTGATTGCAATTGTGTGTAAACATTTCGCAAGTTTTTAATTGCATGCGTATGTGATGACAAATTCAAGATTTTCGAACTGTGTCATTGAGTTGTTGGTGTTCCTGCGTGAAGTTGTAATATATTAACCACAGACTGAAATCATGTTATTTTAGGATCTTTATTTAAGCATATCATCTGACGTATATACATATTTGTATAATAGATCATGTGACTGCTTTTGGTATGGCAATCCCTCGAAAATGTAATTCTTGCAAACTATCCCGGCTAGGTATCTTATATTAATAAAAATAGTATTTCAGAAATATTTCTTGTACAGTTTTTAATGATATACAATTATTATACATGGTGATCATTAGGATGGATGTTGTTAAGGTCTATCAGGATAATATTTATATCTTGTCATTGTAAATGCATTCTCGGCTTTTATTGTCACATTTGGCCAATATTTGGATTGTTGAATAAATTATGAGAGGTCAAGGTAACTGCCGTCTCTGCTCGAGACCCTCCAATCCAATCCTGAGGGTCCCCAGAAGCTCATCATGAACAACACACATGTAAGAGTGCACAACAAACCCAACCACTTAAAATTGACCTATGGTCCTCGATTGCTCAATATTAAGGAAGACAGAGTGCCAAAACTAGGATATTGCATGCATTTTGTAAAGCAATCTGAAGCAGTGAACATAAATTATTTTGCATGTGAGTGATATCGCACATGTAGTTGACATCAGTGTTTGTTGATTGCTTGCTATACATACGTACATTTCGTTGTGCTGATATACCCCGGTTCGCCGGGTAGCTCTATTCTGACTAGATTTCTGTACTGAAAGTAGTCAGAGGAGCTGCACGTGTGTTCTATTTCGTCGTTCATTCCTACTAGGCATTCATATTAGGCAGTAACCTGATATGAATGTTCAGTCAAACCCGCATCCTGAACATGCTGAAGTGCCAGTGGATTCACAGTCAAGTGCTGTAACCATAAAGTCACCAGGTGCTTGCAAATTATAATGGTGAGCAGTCAACTGGTATTATGGATAACTCAGTGTAACAAAAGTTAAATGAAGTAATTTGAGGGTATGGTAAGCATGGCTCATAACAATGGGATTGGATATAAACACTAGGTGGTGTTTAAGTGATTTTGGTTCACCTGCTCCACCTAGAGGACTAGGCTACCTTTATGTATTATTAACCAGTGTAAATTTGGTTTATGAATGAGACATAATTACTTTAAGAGGTGCTCATGAAAGTGCTTATGCTATGGGCATGTGATTTTCATCAAACGGAAAAGATTGGTAACAAAAAATATGAAACTTGTGTCCCAAGTGAAGATAGCTAGAATTAGAAACTGCTTGCTTGTTTTGTGGTAGGAATCTGTTCTGAATTAAAAAGGTTTATAATTGAGAGAAACTGCCTGTGATAACTGAGGCATGTGATTTTCATGAGAAACCTAAACTGCTTATTAAATCCTACAATTATCTGGATGGCATCAGTGTATCTTGCCATGGGCTGTGGCTTTTCTGATAGACGGCTTTGAGATTGCACAGCTAGGGTGCATCATGCGAAAATGCTCTATTTTTAAAAAAGTGATGTTTTTGGCATGGCGCAGACAACGGTGGATCCTTCTGGATTTAAATGGCAACATCACGAACATAGTGGAAAAGTTTTTCAGAAGAATTTCATGACCAAGGGTGTCCAAGGCCTTTGACAGGTCCAGGAACAGACCTATACTTAATTTATTATGGGAGATATTCTAATATTCTTTTGTGGAGTTTAAGATAGCCAGTTCTGTTGATATTTGTTTATGAAAGCCATATTGTGAACTAGTTAGTATATTATGAGTTGCAAGATATTTGTAAAGGTGGTTTGATACTAACTTTTCTGTTATTTTGGAAAATGCTGAGAGTAATGATATGAGTCTATAGTTTTTGAAAACTTAGTTATCATTGCCCTTAATTATTGGAACTACTTGTTCTACTGTCATATCAGAGGGAAAAATGCCATGAGAAAAGGAAGGATTTATAGCGAGCAACAGTGGGTCTGCCATAGAAATACGTGTTTCTTTTACACATTTGGTTCTGATCCCATCATGACCAGAGCTTGTTTTCGGCTGTAAGTTTCCAACGCATCAGTGGGAGTCAGAGTAAATGAGTGAGGAAAGTCACCTTCAAGGCTTGTTAATGGATGGTCAGGGGCAGTAGGTATGGGCCTAGCTAAGTTAGGGCCAATATTTATGAGAAAGTCACTGATGCCAGTAGTATGCTCCATTCATTCATGTTAATATTGCTCCAGTTGTCATACAAGGATTTAATTTGTGCCTGTACTTGGTAAAGGGGGTGGGGGCCTAGCTCAGAGGTAGCGCTCTGGGCTTCCAATCACTGGGTCCCGGGTTCAATTCCTGGTCAAGCCGAAGTTGGATGGCTGTTTCATCCATCATTTCATTGCCATTGTCGCTGCCTGTCCTAATTAGTCCAACAGGTGCAGAAATACAGGACATAAAGCCCTAATCCACCCACCCACATCCTTCATTAAAGGCTTTCAAAGTAGTATCATTAATTGGTCGGTAATGAATTTGGGATTTTTTGTTTTTCTGACAAGATTTGTACGTATAACTAGGATATTTGAAGCTCTGATATCGGTAGTCAGTGTGGCTGATGAGATAGTATTGGCATTCATATTAGAATACGCATACACAGTTCCATGATCATGTTGCAGTCTGTTGACTGTTTAAGTGAATTTTACTTTCAGTTGTATGCATGCAATCACTTCTGTGATGTCGCTTTCATCAGAAAGCATAGACTCATGAATTGGCAGCACACTTACGTGGGTTTCCTCTGCAGCTTTTGTAGACAGTTTTTTAAGCATTTGTCATTAACTATAGAATTAGGCTAGGATTGCAGCTCTTTACTTAGATAATATATAGATGTTAAATTCAGCTCGGAATGGGTTAATTTTCTCCCAGTTAAGCCAGTTGCAGAGGAGGGAGGCCATGGAGAGAATGGTATGTATGGTGCTGCCCTCTTCTGATTATTCACCCAACTGCTCTTTTCATTCCCAGCAAAGAACTTTCAAATCCTCAATTGTATACTGTTTTCTGTCAATGAGATTTGATTGAAATCTCTTTAAAAGTAATAGAATGATTACTTTCAACTTAGAAGTGTTTGTTAGATAAGGAATCCATATATTACGATTTGGTGATTTCCAAGTTTGAAAAGAGCAGTTGCTTTCACAAAATTTGTTTAATTGCCAATTTCTTCCAAAGTTTTTCCAAATTCACTGGATATATTGGCGTTCATAATTGATCGTTGGACCTTTAGAATTTCTACCAGTTCAACAAGATCAGTTTCTCCCGACTGCTTTTGTGTCTAGCACTAGGTTAGTTGTTTGTATTTCCTCTTGAACTGACTTCGTGTCTCTCCGCTGTTTCCCTCTGCATGTTGTGTGCTTCTTTGCAGTGTGCTTTTTTTCCAAGGAATGGGTTTTTAAATTCATTTAATTAGTTAAATACATCAGTCGTTATCCAATTAAAAAATTGTGTTTGGAAAATAGAACTATCATGATGTAAATAGTAGATCAATTAAACAGCAGGAGATGTTAATAATTTATAGTTGACCCTCGTTATCATGGTTATAATTTGCTGTTGAATTTGTCAGTTATTAATAGCGTTCGTCCCCATCCAAATTTGGAGTATTGCAATCAAAGGAAAATTGTGTTATGTTGTAAATAATTAATCATTGAAATTCGAGCAGATTAATTTGAGACTTACTTTCTTATAAACTTAATTATCATATAAATGTCATTCTGAGAAATTTACTAGTAATCACTTCACATAGACCAATTTTTCCAGTGTGTTTCAGGAAATGATAACTCTTTAAGGGATAACTCCACAATAGAAGAATAAATGAATTAAAATAAATTGCGAGAAGTAATGTTTGTAATTGTAATTCATTGCACCAACATTATATAAACATTATGTAAACATTAAAATGAACCAGTAATGGCCAGTGGAGCCCTATAGGCAGCTGTCACCCCTCAAGACAGTCATGTTCGATGACTCCTTGTGTGCAAGCCATTTACCTTTGAAGAGTTGTAAATGCACACACAAGATGCATGTAACATACTTGATTTATGTATAACAAGTAGCAATTTCTTGTAATTCTGTTTTCTTATACGATACATTATCTTCTTTTGATGTGCTTTTTCAACTTTCATTCATACATAATTCTTTTTGACTTTTCTTGACAGCTGAGTGAATAATTATTTTGCAAATCATTTTATAGTCAAGACAAACCTAACCCTAACTCAACAACCAATCAGAATACAGAATATATCCCAGCTCATTTAACATCGCATAACAGCCAATCAGAGATAGTCATAGGTTACTCATTAACATATTATCTAACAAGCTCCGTAATTGGTTCGGGGTCGTTTAACCAAGCATAAAAATAGTTTATAATAATATGAAAAGTAACAAAAATAATCTAACAGTGATGATATAGACTTGAGTGAGACTTTGAGGTCCAATTCTTTGAGACATTTTAGACATTGTGAGACTGGGACTTATTACAGTGAATTAAGGGTGCACCACAAATTGGAAATGGAACAAACGTAAAACATCCAAGATTAGGTACGATCAACGAGGAACAGACATATGATCCGTGTGGGTAAAATTTTGCAAATTTGTTTTCTGAAAGTTTTCATTTTATCTAAAATCTTAATCATGATTTATAGATATTATGATTGAAATTTGATGTGTCATTTTTACCTCAACTATTTCGTCATTGAAAAAAAAAATTTAACAATTAAAATTGCTCATGTTGAGTGGCATAACATGACATAACTATATTCGAGTTAGTGAAATGTAAAGATATCACCACTCCAGAGCAAAAATGGCTTATCACTAATTAACTCCCAGTAAGGCCAAAATTGAATTAGGGTGACGATATCATGGTTGAAATTGTTGTAAAACTTTTAATATTCATCCGAAATTTTAGTCATTATAGATATTATGGTTTAAAATTAGATGTCTAATTTTTAACATATCAAAGTAATGCATTATGTAATTTAAAAAAAAAAGGAAAAAGATAATTTTGATTGCAAACTATTGGAATCTGCCTAGATTTGGTACTATTAATAACCTGAGTTTGTGTTAATGTCATTAACCACCAAATTACGTGGTGTATATCGCTAGTAGACCAAGGATGCATGATCGTGATGACATGGTGGCCGACTTCAACCTTCTAGTTTTGATGAACTGTCAAAACACTTTGGGAGTCAACAAAATGTGTTTGTCTTTGTATAGCACCTGCAAAATACCTTGAACCATTTCCGTGCCTTTGCGATAAGTTCACATTATATGATATTCGGGAGATAACTACATTTGCTTTGAAGGCCATTGCTTTTTACATTGTACTCATGTCGTTTTTCAACATCCTAATAAATTTTCACAAGTTTCACAATTGTCCGTGGCCAATTGAATGCATGGTATTCGCATGATACGCTTTTATCAACGCTTTTGTAGCGAGTAGTGGGGCTTGTATTATTTCTACGTTCGTGTTTACATTGACATAATATAGCTGCTAATTGATATACTAACTTTAGTATCATAACACTAAAGGAGTTAAATCCAGTAAAACATGCAGGTTGGGGATATAAATCTGTTTTATTTTTGTTTATATTAATGGTAGATATATTTATAAAGGAAATATTATCTCGCTAGAGTTGTTGGTATTTTTTACTGCCATTAGATTTTTAAACAATTTTTAACACTGATAATTGCAGTGATTTTTTTGTTTAGTTTCTTAGATTAGTTCTTTAGTCATTATACAGTGATGTGTAGGTCATTGCTGTTGCATTTTTTTGATCCGGTTTTAAATTTTGCCAACATTTTGTAATTGGACGAAATGAGGCAACTGGAATATGTCAAAGATAATACAGTACAATATATTTGTTTTTATTGTTCAGTTATTTATTAAATTATCTTTAAAGTCCATCTCTTGTGAGAATATTAAAACCTTTTTTAATAGTAAGGGTGCCATGATGGGTTTTGAGTCCTGAAACGACTGGGTGGTCTCTACAATTCCAAACGTTCATTCCCATTTTGTGGATGTTTTACAGTGAGCTGCATTTTGCATTTTGAGTATAACAACAAAGAGGGGAATTCATCACTTTACAATGAAATCAATCTTAGTTATTAAGTATTTGGGAGTGAAAACATTAATCCAAAAAAAAAAAAAATCGATGTTAAATTTTGATGGAAGGCCTAGAGGTCTCCATTACCAAAAATGCAGCCACTTGCGTCATTCGTGGTAATTCAGTTTCATTATTTAATTGATGTAAATCTGCCATGTAGTGATAGCTGTGGGTGACTTTAATGACAGGATCAGCTGTTAAAGCTTTGATGTTAACTGGCGATTTCAATGTCAGTTGGAAATAGTTCTCATTGGATTATATATTCAATTATTGATTGTTTGTTTTCACTTAGCCACCCCTCCGTCACAAAGAGTCCAGTTCATCCTAGGGGGCGCTGATGATGATGACGAAGCCCACCAAAGTGATGGAAGAACTCCGCCCGGGGGGTGAAGACGGCGAGTTGGAATGGAAGGAAACTGCCAGGTAAAGTAATCGTAACCATCGATGAAAATACGCTAAGCCTAAAACAAAAAGCATTGTAGTATTTTATTTTTTGGCTTTCTCTTTTTTGTCTGTGTATAATGATAGTAGACTGTAAGCCATACTATCTGTCCAGACAGGACATTGTTCTGATATTCACCTGAACCATATGTCCCAAAATATAAAAGAAAGGTTGCAAAAGTGACATAATAAGATGGATGACCAATTCATACACCAATCAATGTGTCATACCAAATTGCTATGCTTTTGAAATTAATTCTTTGTTTTATTTTCATCTCTGAAATTCCGTTTCTTGTACATTGTATACAAAGTCAAATATCTTTTAATCTGAAACTCCGAAAAAAATTAATTTTTGTTACATATGCTAATTATCAGTCCGTCTCTATATCAAGAATAAAAGAGAACAATAGTTTGTCATATTAGTTTTGATAATTCTAATGTAATTTTCTGGATGGTCCTGCATGAGTGGGAACAGATAGAACAGAACGATGCCTTGCAGGGTCTCCATTCATATAATGCGAACTGTAAAATAATTCAGTTGTGATATTCATGTCCACGTTTATGGTGAATAACTAATTAAACTTGAACGACATCCGTGCTATACATTGCAGTTAGTCTGACTTTTTTTTTCAAAATTATTATGCTGCTATAATTATTCTAAAATGTTTCTCGCTTATCTAAGATGGATCAAGTTTGAGGAGGACGTTGAGGAAGGAGGAGAGAGGTGGTCAAAACCGTTTGTGGCGACGTTGGCACTTCACTCGCTGTTTGAACTCAGAAAGGGAATTATGACGGAAACGGTGGTGCTGGACATGGACGCCAACAGCCTCCCTCAGATCACTGGTGAGTACGAGACATGGAAGAAAGGTTTATTAGTATTTATCGATACTCAGTAAATCAGCTTAAAAAATGGCCCAGAAGACTACAACTATGTCCCACCAAGCAGGTGAATGCAATTTTGATGAGGGCTTGCAATGAATTCTAAGGCAATGACAATATCTGAGGTATCAAATGGTAACTAATCAGCAGTGATGCAATTTTGAGAGAGTAAATTTTAGGGGAATTAATATATATTAATATAGTTTAAAGATGGCACACATGGCCAATTAATCAATCCTTATCTTCAGGTCGTTAGGGGGACGCTGGGGTTAAGCTGGGCTCTCCTCTGTGCCCTCAGTTGTCAGTGAAACGCCAGCGCAATAGGACGTTTTTCTCTGCTCAAACAAAATGTCAACTTTAGAAAATTTTGTTTTTGATGACTGGGCTGGTGAACACAGTCTGGATAGAGATTCGACGAGAGTACTTCGTCAACAACACCTGGATAAAGCTGACCAGTTGATGTCACTAGAACGTAGCCATGTGATGCGTTTAGGACTATCTCTGGGACAGGAATTGGCCTTGGTAACAGCTTTGGTGGCTTTGGGCAATACCACTGTGAAGCAAACGGATGCATCATCAAGCCAGCCTACAACAGACACCAGTGCGGAAGCAGGTACCTCGAAGCAAACAGAAGATACTGATAAAGAAGAGGGGGCTACTGCAGCTGACAAAGACAGGAATTTGACAGCTCTTGACAATGCTGAGGATGCCCTGGATGGCCTCATGTCAGCCATGGGAGTCGTTGTCCCAGCTCGTATGATGGTCAAGAAAGACAACCCGATCCCTCCAAGCAGCAGGACTGAGTTCCAGGATCCGCATGATCCCAGGATCCTCTTAACCATAAAGGCCTCCAGCAGAAGAGCAGAAAAGATCATCAACTTCCTTCCCGACAGAGTGAAGGAACGTGTACAGAGGAGGAAGAGAGACAGGCTAGTGTTTTCCCAGGGAGAAGATGGGAGCATTACATTCAAGCCAGCAGAAGAGGATATGCATTCAATCACTATGGCAGAGTGGGGGGCAGCTAATATGAGGTTGCTCAGTCACCTACTTCGTAGCGGTCAGTTGGATTACCCTGAGGTGGAGTACTACTTGGCCTACACTATGCAAGTATATGAGCTGGCTGACAAGTTTGAATGGGCTGGTATAATGGAGTTTGATAGCCGCTACAGGGAGCTGCAGGCTGAGCATGGCTTCAGGTGGGGAGACATGAGATTTGCCTCCCAAATCCATCTCCTGACCCCAAGACGCCAGGTAATCCAGCCTAATCAACGTAAACCAGCTGGCCCCAAGGAGGACTGCAAGAGGTGGCTGGCATCCGGAGGAAAGAACTGTTTGTTTGGCAGCAAGTGCAAGTACATGCACAGGAAAGTCCCCTCAGAAGAGAGTCCAAAAAACGAGGCATAATTGGGGTCAACACTGAGGGAGCTTTGTGTTATGAGGCCTGGGAGAAGGCCCTCCCTCTGGATGACCCCAAACGTGACTATATTTTGACTGGTGTGAGATTCGGATTTAAGGTTACCACACAGCCCTACAAGGGCCCTTTGGTTTGGCAAAGCAATTATAAATCAGCAACCTGCCACGAAAATAGATTGATGGTGGAACTTCAAATCAAGCAAGAACTAGCCAATGGAAGATACAAAGAAGCTATGACTCGTCCCAAGATCATCTCTGCTCTAGGGGCCATTCCTAAATCCGCCCCTGGCCAAGTTAGACTTATACATGACTGTTCAAGACCACCTGGATATGCACTAAATTATTTTGCTGAAAATGATAAGTTTAGCTATCAATCCATCCAGGATGCAGTGGAGTTGATAACCCCTGGATGCTATCTTGCCAAGGTTGACCTGTCATCTGCATATCGGTCAGTGAAGATTCATCAAAGTGACCACCCATTATCTGGTCTGGCCTGGACATTTTCTGGTGATAATCACCCGACCATCTTATATGACACCAGATTAATGTTTGGTGCACGCAAAGCCCCAGAAATTTTTAATGACTTATCCCAGGCAGTGAGACGCATCATGAACCACAGGGGACTGTCTAGGATGGTCTGTTATCTAGACGACTTTCTAATTATGGCAGATTCAAAAGATGAGTGCATAAACTGGACTTCACAACTCATATCACTGCTACGCTATCTCGGATTTGCTATCAATTACAACAAAGTGATGGGACCTGCTCAGTGCCTGGATTTTCTTGGGGTCCAGATTGACACCACAGCTGGGGTTTTGAGGCTATCTCAAGATAAAATGGGACGATTAATGCAGGAAGTGCAACAAATGCTGGCAAGGAAATCGGCTTCAAAACGAGAACTGCAATCATTAGCCGGCAAATTATCTTGGGCCAGCCAAGTGATACATGGGGGTCGCCCTCATTTACGTAGAATTCTGGACAGAATAAACACCCTCCAGGGACCATCCCACAGAACACGTGTGACTGGGGACATGAAGAAAGACCTATTATGGTGGATAGATTTTGCTCATATGTTTAATGGCGCGCTGCCCATGATAGACTCTCGACCTGTTTCCCCTGTTTGCATTGATGCCTGTACCCTTGCTGGAGGTGGCTTTTACCAAGGTGCTGTCTTTAATATACAATGGCAAACCTGGCCTGGAGCAATTGCAAAGCATATTAATTACAAAGAAGTATTGACATTGGAACCAGCAGCATGGTTATGGTCCCATCTATGGACCAACAAGCAAGTGTTTGTTTATTCGGACAATCAGGCAGCTGTCCACATTATTAATAGAGGAACTGCCAAGGATCCCTTTGTAATGGACTCCCTACGTAGGGTATTTTGGCTTTCAGCTGTGTGGAACTTTAAACTTCGTGCATTTTATTACCCAGGTCATAGAAACATTTTAGCTGACGCTGCAAGCAGACTACAGGAACCTGGAGCATTTGATAGACTAGAGAGGGCCCTGCAGCACACCTTTTTAGAATAATGGCTGCTCAGGTCACACAGGATGCCCTCTTAGGAGAAGTGGACTTTTTCCGCTCTCTTACTTGGGCCCCTAATACCCAGCGTTCATATGCAGTTCATAGGAAAGCTTATTTACAGTTCTGTGACTTACTAGGGCTGCAGCCAGTCCCTGCTTCTTCAGACCAATTATGCATGTATGCTGCTTACCTAGCCAGACGTCTGAAATATAACTCTGTTAAGCAATATATGAACATTATCAGGATTTTACATTTAGAATGGAATTTACCCAACCCCTTATCAGGAAACTTTAAGCTTCATTCAACCCTGCGGGGCATCAGACGACACCTAGGAGACCGGGTGTTCCGCAAGGCCCCTATCACTCCTCAGCTATTATTGGCACTGTTGTCTCAATTGGATGTTACCACACCTGAAGGTGCTAACACCTGGGCTGCAGCACTAATAATGTTTTTTGGCTTGCTTCGTCGTTCTAATGTGCTTTCTTCTAGATCTGTGCCTTTTAATACTGACATTCATTTGCGCAGGCAAGACCTTCATTTCACCCCATCTGGTGTCCAGTTACGTATCCGCTGGTCCAAAACACTCCAGTTTCGCAGCAAGGAAATTATTTTGCCCCTCTGCAGAATCAAAAGACACCCCCTTTGCCCCACTCGGGCAGCTTATAATGCCTTAAATCTCACCCCTGGTGCCCCTTTGGATGGACCTGCCTTTGTTGTCCCCCAGGGAGCTTCCTTCAAACCTACCACTGCAGATCGGTTTGTACAAGTCATTAAACTTTCCCTGTAAGATCATTGCGACACCTCTGAGATCTCTGGACATAGTTTTCGTAGAGGTGGGGCCTGTTGGGCCTATGCATCTGGAGTACCTGTGGACACCATACGTCAGCTGGGAGACTGGAAGAGCAATGCCTATATGGCATACACCTTATGTGACTCTGACTCCCTTCATAAGGCCATAAATTCCATGGCCTCCACCTTACCACAATAATAACTTTCCTACCCCTACTTTTGGATTTGGGGAACTTTATGTTATATAACTGCAATGGTTAACTACATTTACAATTATGTAATCACATTTATGCAACAATGTACTACTTATTATCAGGCGCGCGCTTTGCTTATCTATTATGTTTATTAGTTAGTAATAAACTTTTTTACCCCTTAAATGTGTGTTTCTTTAAGGGGAATTAATATATATTAATATAGTTTAAAGATGGCACACATGGCCAATTAATCAATCCTTATCTTCAGGTCGTTAGGGGGACGCTGGGGTTAAGCTGGGCTCTCCTCTGTGCCCTCAGTTGTCAGTGAAACGCCAGCGCAATAGGACGTTTTTCCCCTCCCACCTCCCCTTATCACCTGGTTTTAACTGTTACTATTCTGCACTTTTATGTTGTGAACTTTATGTTATATAACTGCAATGGTTAACTACATTTACAATTATGTAATCACATTTATGCAACAATGTACTACTTATTATCAGGCGCGCGCTTTGCTTATCTATTATGTTTATTAGTTAGTAATAAACTTTTTTACCCCTTAAATGTGTGTTTCTTTAACTGGTTCATTTACGCATTTAGCCGGCAATTTGATTTAGTCCCAGGGCTAATTTTATGAAGTTTCTTCATTCACTATCTGAATGATAACTTCTTGGAATATCATGTATGTAAGTATGTAACATCAATTGGGCTGCTACTTAGCTTTTCTTCACCACTGTTATTTGACTATCATCCTTGTTTTAGTCAATTTTTAGATTCTAAATGACCATGACTCTTTGAAATTTGGCTTGTTTTTTTACCAATTCCTAATTTGTGACATACTTTTTTAGACCTGGTGTTAGAAAGCATGGTCGCCCACAATCACCTTGAACAAGAAAATTGCGAAAGAGTTCGAGAGGTTCTCTTGAGTCGTCACAGACATCAACACGATAAACAGCAGAGCAAAGGTTTACCCATCATTAGGTCCCTGGCAGACATCGGTCGCAAGACCTCTGAGAGGAAATTGGAGGGAAAAGGTGAGAAGATGAACAGTCGTTACCTAAAATTATAGTTAAACTGATGGATCATTAAGATATGGGACTCAAAAAACTACCAGAGAAATTATATTAAATTATAATTATTGATATTAAGTCCTATGCCAGATTATTGTTCTAAAATTCATTCAGCTCTGTTTATGTATTTCCAACACTAGTGTTAGGACGAGGAACGCTCTATTCAAGTAAATGCTGACATTTTTATTGCGATATACTATCAATGCATTCGATTTTGCTGTTGTAAGTTCATTGAGAATTGTCACCTCTTGTGGGTAAAATAAACATTTACTTTTAGGTAATTGAAATTGTTGTAGGGAAACTGTTTTAAGAACCAAAGGAAACTCGATTGTACTGTAATATTTATACGATTCGGCTCGATTTGATTTTACTGGGAGGTGAGACAAAAAGGTTTAGATTAATTGACTAATTTGGGGTAAGAGGTTTAATTAGTTCCTGTACCTTCCGCTGTAGAGGGTGGCACCGGCAGTACAACTATGGACCCCAAACCAGGTAACCATAGAAACCTGCATGATTATCACATAGTTGTCATGACGACCACAACCTCTTGGAATGTTATTGTTCTTGGATGCTTGTTCTTTTTCCGTGTTACGTTTCTTCCCAGTTGGGTTTACCTTACCTTCAAATTTACGCTTATAAAACCATTGACATGTTGCAGTGTTTTACGAGTTTTGACCCATTTTGCCGTTGACATAGACTATTCTGTGAGAATATTATAATAATAATTGTGTTGCCATCTTTTTGGAGTTTTGTTGCTGGTTAACTATTCTCTGTCTGTTGATACACTTTTTTCACTGATATTTTTTTATGTGCTGTAGATGGTCTAAAGTAGATTTTATCAGTCAGTAAGATCGCTTTTAATCAGCCAATGTTTGTCAGCGATTTTAACGTCTGTGCTTGGAATGTAGAGCTTCACGTGCGACTAGATTTTTCTGATTAAGAAATGTCAGATTTGAAAATGAAGTTCCCTTTGACTAAATCTTTGTGGTTGAGAGGCAAGTGTGACTGGATAGTCTGGCGTTTTTTGTTTTTTGAGAATATTTTCATAAAACTGTCATGGTATGTGCTTCCAAATGAAATATAACACATTTTAAAGTCACTTTATGACATCAATTCTAGACCAATGTTTCAAAGTTTCACCAACCACTGAAAAAAAAGGAGATAAACATGGCATTTCTCAGCTGCAGTGCACAGAATTTGCAACCAAGTTGTTCTCAGTATTAATTTGTGCACCATCTTTTAACAATAATTGAGTAGCAGGACCCTACCTGCTGTGGGAGACTTACATGTAATGATGATATTTCTTACATCCTTCTGAATATTTTACGCTGTTGTTTTTTAATCAGTGTTGTTCTTTTTCTGAATTCGAAAAAAACAAAACTCAATTTGATCAGAATTGACGAAATTGAATATAGTTTAGTCACTGGGTAACCAAAGCCACGGAAGCATCTGGTTCATGTAATAGTTATATCCCAAATAGGAGGGAGTTATGACGGGCAAGTAAATCATAGTTGACGGGAGTACAATAATAAGTAAGTTCCATAAATGCCAAAAGGAAAACAAGTACTAATCAAGAAACTTGCGGAAGATTGGTCGCAGAACTGCAGTCTGTGAGAATCTGATTTCAATAGTAGTCAACGAAAAAATGCTTAACTTAAACTTGTTATCTCATAAATCTTTTATTTTGCTATCCAGTGATAGATGCAGGTGGGCACCTCACACCTGGAAAACAACTCTCTTAACCGAGTTTGTCAAAGAAAAACTCGAGCAAGGGAGAAATGTCGGACAACAGTCGAAATGAGAGTGGGGCGGAATTATCGGAAACACCATCAACGCACAAGGTTAGTACCACTTAGTAGGAGTGAAGAGTTCACATTTAAATGCTCAGTTTTCAGAGGAAAGCAACGAACGCTGTCCACTGTATCAGCATTGCATTGTGTCAATTGTATTGTACCATAGTGCCCACTTACAAATGTCAATGATTGTATTAAGATGAGGGTAGAATTGTGTTACTGTTGCTATTGTAAGGGTGAATCGCAGTCGATATGTTATTGTGGTGTGTGAAGATATGGGTGGACTCCTCCTCCTCTCTCACCTCATTAATCAACCCTCGATAGCAGCAAGAACTTGCCTTGGAGGGCTGCACTTCCCATATCTATCTATCTATCTATCTAAGATAGATTGCAATTAATATCTCTTTAACTTCATTGTATGATAAGGTTTGAACACATAACTTCAAACTGACCTGATGTGCAGCATTATTTTCATCACTGTTGTAATCAGTAACCTCGGACCAGAGGGTTTTTGACCAGAGGGTTTTGACCAGAGGGTTTTGACCAGAGGGTTTTGACCATATATGAGATGAGGGACACTTTTGTGAACCCCGCAGTGGAGAGTTGTAATGCATTTTCATTAGAAAAATCTTTGCCTCTGCCACCATTGTTTCTTGTATGGCTTGGAGCATGCATTTGTTACGTCACCATATCAGGGTTCAGAAAGAGACACTGATTAAGTTAGCCAAGGGCAGTATTATCATATATACTTTTATTTGACAACTTGATGTCATTCATGACATGTGTCACCAATCATCGGGGAAATATTGGATTGGCAGAAAAAATAAGTGCCAAAAAATATGCATTGGTATTCAGAAGGGACTTTGTAAATTATGAAGAATGTCCAGTATAAACATGTAAATATTCAGTTCAGTTATTAAGAATGTGTTTTAACCTTTCTATTCATCCCAAAAAATACATTATAGTGCTTATAGTTAGTGCCATGATAAAATCGAAAGTCTCTCTTGTGATGTCGCAATGACAAGAAATAAAATACTTTTTTTTTATTTTACCCCTGATTTAATCTTGCATGACACCTTTTTCTCATTTTTTAAACTTATTTTCTAATAGTTTACATCTTATTTTGCATGTTTCAGTCTCATGATTTTGTTCTTGGGTCAATTATCAGCAATTAAAATAACCCCAAATATAAAAAATTTAATTTCTAGTCTTTATCAACCCATACCTATTGAAACAGTCTTTATCAACCCATACCTATTGAAACACTCAATGTCACTGACTCCAGGTGCTTGGCAATTGCAATTTTATTTGCATTGCATGTGATAGCTTTGTTTTGCAGGTGCTTGGCAATTGCAATTCTATTTGCGTTGCATGTGATAGCTTTGTTTTGCAGGTGCTTGGCAATTGCAATTCTATTTGCGTTGCATGTGATGGCCTTGTTTTGCAGGTGCTTGGCAATTGCAATTCTATTTGCGTTGCATGTGATAGCCATTTTTTGCAGGTGCTTGGCAATTGCAATTATATTTGCGTTGCATGTGATAGCTTTGTTTTTTAGGTGCTTGGCAATTGTAATTTTATTTGTGGAATAGAAAAATTGCACATTTCGAGTAATAACATAGGATTTCCTATGCAAAGATGGCGGGCTTGCGTTAGGAAAATGAAGGTGAACAGGCTTTCGAAAAATAATAATTAATTTACGTTCATTACTTTATGAAGTTTATTGAGACACAGCAGCTTTCCATCACCGTTTTGTTATTTTTCTCCTGTAATTTTCTGTCAATTAATAGCTAGTAGTTTGATTTTAAACATTATTCAATGGTTTGATATTTCAGCTTACAGCCACAAATGTTACACATCGACCAATATACAGTTAGTGTAATAAAATACATCGACTCTAGACAGATGTAGCAACCTATTCCTGGCTGTACAGGTCTATAACTGGCTAAATCCTGCCGCTTCTGTCTACTCCTAGCTAATAGTCGTCTTACACCTATATAAATCTTGGTAAATGTAAGCAATTGATCTAATATATCAAAATATGTCCAATAGACATGCCTCTTTTCAATAAAAAAAAAAAGACGAGTTATCATTGCCCGTAACTTTGTTGACTGCGCAAACTTTGCTGACGGGTGCTGGCGGACACTGAATTTATGACACAAATATCTGAACATAACACCGCAGTCCGACTTTAATTTTTTTCTGATAGATTCTAATCAGGCAGCTTAAGTATGAATAGAATTCATGTTTATATTTGATTTTCATGGTTGAAACGTGCATAATTGGGAAATGACATTTGTGTACGTTCTTTGTTATGAGTGAGTCTGACTGTGGCTATTGAGATTAATTACAACTGTAAAAAGTTACGTCAGACAGTAGTTGATATTGAGAACCAGTGTAAATTGGAATCTGACTCTGGTTAATCAATTTAAAGAATTTATACTTCTTGTCAGAGTCCATGATTTGCTTACCAAAGTTTACAACTATTTTCTTCCTCACTAAGTAAATTTTGAAATTTTAAGTTCTTGGATTTAGGTTGCTTAAATATAGCTGAACGGATGATACTACCGCAGTTGTTTTAGTGTTGAAACCGTAATGTTGTTCGTGACACGGAAGAATGATTGACGATAGATTGAGAGTGAGGTCAGACATTGGTATTGTAACTAAGTCTAGATCATAAGTTGGTATTGTAAGGATGTCAAGGACATATGTTGATATTGTAAGGATGTCAAGGACATATGTTGATATTGTAAGGATGTCAAGGTCATATGTTGGTATTTTAAAGCCGTGTATATTTCTCAGGTTCACTTTGAAAGGACAGCCTTGAGCTTTGATTCCCAGCGTAAGGTCGCTGTTGTTTATTAATGAATATTTTTTTGGAATGCTTTTTAAGGGTATCAGTTGGATTTGGTTTTTTCAATGATATTGTATCGCTAAATTGTTTCAATTTTATATCTTAATATTTGATAAGAAGTTGATGTTTTCATTTTCCCTATTTATGTATTCTTTGCATTCATATCTCAGTTTATTAATGATATTGTTAAATGACAGATGGCATCAGTGTATTAGATGTTTGTCAAGGACATATAAGACATCAATCCCTCTTGAATGACCTTTGAATTTTTGCTGCTTCCAGTGCTCCTATATGAAAGTTTTTAGGGATTATAAACCCTGTATTTTATCATTCTAAATGTGTATTTTTGAGCTTCGATTTTTGTGTATGGTTATTGCTTACTGAATTTCTTAAATATTTGTTGCGAATCTACCTTTGAATCCCAAGTAGCTGCTAACTTTACGAGATAATTAAGTATTTCTTTTTTTTATCAATCAATTCATCAGCGGAATAATAGATAATCCTTTCTTGTGAGTTTAGTAGGTTAATACTTACGAGGTTTATGAATTTCTTATGTGTAGTTTCATTATAGAACTTTATATTCTTACATGCTCTTTTTGTTTTAGTTCAACGAGCATTTTGCGAAGAAGATTCCTGCTGGAGCAGAAGCGTCAAACATTCTCGTCGGTGAATTGGATTTCTTGAAGAACCCCATCATCGCGTTTGTCCGTCTGTCCAAGGCTTGCCTCCTTGGCGACCTGACAGAGGTCCCGTGCCAACAAGGTTTATCTTCATTCTTCTTGGACCTCAAGGAAATCAGCAAAGGTACCATGAGATTGGTCGGTCAATCGTTACACTCATGTCCGATGAGGTATGTTGCAAACGTCATTCCGAAAAAAATAGGAAAAGTGTCACTAGAGGTCGCTGGCACCGAAGCAGACAGCCAGTGTTTGATGACGTCATTTATTTGTGATGTGAGCTATGTAATGAATATGTGGTGATATCATCGTATTATCTGTGATGCTTGTGCCCTCTGATTCTTTTTCTCCCCACCCAACAAACGGAAATCAATTCAATCCAAAATCAATTTATTTGAGAAATAAAACTCATCTTATGTATTGTCAGGGACAAAAGGAATAATTTTCTGTCAGCTTAATCAAGCCTTAATGCCTACTGACTGTCTGACATATTTAGTGTCTCTATAACTGGAAAAATGTTCTAAGAATACAACAGACTAGAGCTAATATAATTTGACACACACTTCAGGGATTATTTCATTATTATTTCTTTTTTTTATACAGATCTCGACCTGTTGGCTGGTATAGATGAGTTCTTGGACCAGGTGACTGTGCTGCCCCCTGGCGAGTGGGATCCCTCAATCCGCATTGAGCCCCCGAAGAACGTTCCGTCTCAGGTGGGTACCGGAAATAATTGTCATCTCGTCATTACATCATATTGTGGCTATTGGAGTATAGCTGACAACTGACCAGGGGTGGGAGCCTAGCTCAGTGGTAGCATCCTGGGCTTCCAACTACTGGGTCCTGTGTTCGATTCCTGGTTGAGGCTGAATTGGATGGCTGTTTCATCCTTCACCTCATTGCTATGGTCACCATCTGCCTAATTAGCCCATCAGGTGCAGAAATAAAGGACGTAAAGCCCTAATCCACCCACCCTCCTGACATCTGACAAACTCAAGTGATGAAATCCTTGAAGTAACTAAAGAGACACGGAATGACTTTTCTTTTCCAAGAAATTCTCACTGTCGAAAGTAATGCATATAAAACAAAACTAACCTTGTCGTAGCAAATTTCATTTTATAGTGTCGAAAACTTGATAACTATCTCCGACAAAGTACTGAATGTTGATAATTTTTTGTGAAAAAAAAAAAGAATATGTCTTCTTGGCAGGATTCATGAAAAACACCGGGAATGCCAAATGGATCAGCCTTACAGGAAGAGGAGGAGGAAGAACATGGTGACCCCACCCTCGTACGGACAGGAAGGTACGAACATATTAAATGCTAATTATCTGTGTTAATTGATTAATACAGTGTAAGTTCTTTGCCTGGTATTTCGATATTCCTGTGTTCATTGAAAATGAATTCCTGTGACTGTTTGTTGCATATTAAATTAAATTTTATTTATTACCACATTATGTTCAGAATCAACGACTTTCGCCATTCAACTAAATTCGCCACCCCCAAAAACTGCTTTAAAATAAACTACTCTGTTTGCTTTTCATACAAATGAGAACTCAGCTTCTGTAGATCATAAAAACGTCACTTATGATGTATGCAAATTAGTTACACAACAAATATGCTGGTTACAAACTAGTTGCGTAATTCCGGGGGTTTCAAGGATGGCAAATTTTGCTGATAGTGACAAATGTCACCTCTTTCGGAGTTTAAGTCTGTCCAGATTATTGTTCAAATGATGTTACTCGAGGACTGTTGAACATGTATTAATTAAATCTTGTAACTTGTTTATTTGTATTCATAAAATACCTATCTGCATTTTCAGAATATTTGGAGGCTTAATAAGGGACATCAAGCACAAAGATCCATTCTATCTGAGCGATTTCAAAGACGGTATACACATCCAATGCTTCGCTTCTTTCTTCTTTGTCTTCTTCGCTTGTTTAACCCCAATTATCACCTTCGGATGGCTACTGGGATCAGCCCTCGACAATAATATGGTGGGTGACATTTGTATTGAGTTTTTGTCATTGATTAATATGTATTGAATGGGGAGAAAAAGTATCAGAGGGCACTGCCACTGTCGAGCAGTCCCAAGCTCTATGTACACTAGCTAGGCCAGTCTGAGCCAGACTTATCTTCCAGGCTCAGAAGGTGCCATCAGTATTCTCACACTCAGGTAAAACAAAACAAGGAGTAGCAGATAAGAAACAATAGGATGACGTCACTACATCAATTGTTATAATTTAAGCTACGTTCACAATGATGCGTCTCCGTACGCGTATACGTGTACGATAAATTCGGAAACAGTGCAATTTTAATTTACCATTCACATTAGTCCGCATCAGTATGCGTGTGCGAATGCGGCGACACGTACGTCACTTTCTTATCGGATCAGTGAGCGATAGAAATGTTTGACGGATTGCCGGCGGATGGGAATCCCCCTGTGTGACGTCATGTTTTTGGGGAAGCCCCGCTGGTGGCACTACAGTTCAATGCTGCCACCTAGTGTTGAAAACGCGTTTTGTCGTCTGCTAACTCTGCTGAATTTTATGATGCCTCGTCAAAATGAAGTGGATCTTGAGACAACTGAGAAGTGGAAAAAAACAGACCGATCTACGACCCTAGTTCAGCAGAATACAAGGACAGCATACTGTTGAACAACATTTGGTCCAGCATAGCTTAGGCCATTGGAACACCCATGACAGGTGACGTTTGTTTACACAACATAGCTTGACAATTTCACCAAATGAAAATATTTATAACCCAGTGGCGTAGCCAAGGTGCTGGGGAGGTGTAGTTATGTTGGGAGTTAATCTATAGGAGCGTTGACCGTGACGACATGCTGTGCTCTATAAATAGATTGTGGTTGGGTTAGGGTTAGGACCAGCCGTCAGATCCTATAGGTAAACACTGCAGCAGTAACAGGCCTGAATTTCAGAAAATTATAAAGCCTAAAAAAACTTTTTTTTGGGTGCACTAATTAATGACAGAGCAGTGGCGAAGCTACGGAGGGGGGGGGCACGTGCCCCCCCCCCCCCCACTCAAAGGCTGTGCCCCCCCCCCCCAGATTGGCTTGAAAAAAAACCCTAATAAGTGCCCCCCCCCCAAAAAAAAAAAAAAAAAAAAACATTGTGCCCCCCCCCCCCCATTTTGCTAACCCTAGCTACGCCACTGTTGACAAGTGATCTAATCAGAGTGATCTAATTGCTGTTAACATCAGAATCAGGGCTGGTTAATATATAATACATAGTGCTTTGTTAACAATATTACTAGTTTCGGGTGCATTACAAGTTCTAAGACTATATAATGATAACAATGTACTATACTCAACCCGTAGCCAGGCTGAGGCTCGTCTGATTTTGGGAAAAATTAATCAATTATTTTTGGCAAAACTGGCAATGAATTTTTGATGGACTTTTAATATATATATATAACATTTGGGTCAATCCATATGAATTCACCGAAATTCAGACAAACTTCCCAGGTCACCATCTCAAAAAATTCTGCAAAAAATACCATTTGTATGACTATATAATTAATGGAAAAATCCAAAATTTCAGGTCTCCAGTGTCAATGGTTTAGAAGATACAGCAATTTGAAATTTTAATATTATTTTGTGGAAAAGCACAACCGCATGAATTGCCAAGTTAAGACGTCCATATCTCTCTTATTTTTCATAATGTAGGCATGAAATTTTGTACCTAGAGTAAAGAAGTTGTATTGAAACCATGTATGCTGTTACATTAGGGCTATTGGGGATATTTTTCAAACTTTAATTATCTAAAAAAAGGGTGAAAACGGCAAATGTTGCAAAACGAGACTTTATTTTTGCAAGGCTGTGTGGAATCTATGCAAGAATAAGAGCTCATATATATTTTCTTGCTTCTTAGCATTCGGTGAATACATATGGATTGACCCATTTGTGACTTGCCTTTGTACATAAACTAAAGGAAAACTATTGAGTGTACATCTCTTGCTTGCAATTAGTTTGGAAGTTATAAGCCTATTGAACTTGTGGAAGTGAAGGCCATGAAGTAGGATTTCGCCTCTATTTTTGAAGTCTGGCTCTGGGCCTGATTATTACTTATTAAATAATTTTAACTATTGCTCAATGTAGTCCATATCATTTTATAAGTATTTTGACATGCTGGCACTTCGAACTTTACCTGGTCATTTGCATCTAATTCAATATATTGTTCAAGCATGCTTTTCGGAGTAAACTTGCACTTTTTTGCATTAATTAGTTCCAATTGTGACTGAATTTGTCAACATAATGTGCAGGGAGAATGTTTCTGATGATGGCACAATAAATGAGAACAGTGTAACAATGAAAGGGTTCTTTGGAAGGGCGAGAAGAAAAAGATCTTCTGTCAGACTTTTGATTACAGTACTGTTTGTTTGTGCAAATTAGTATTTTTTAGGCAACCAACGAAATGGAGGAGTCAATCTACATGGGTCACAAAATGAGGAAACAATGTCCTATAGAAGAGATTGTTGTCACTGTTATCAAGACGCATGTGTACACTGAGGAAATTTTGTACATCACTATACATTGCAGTCCTTACAAATAAATGGCCTATAGTTGCCCAAAAATGAAAATATTTATATAATTACTATTACCATTAAATGTTGCAGAAAAAACATACATGTACATCTGTAGCACTTTCAAATGTATAAGCTTAATATTAATCATTATTGCAGAATTTACTGGGAAGATTGTTGGTGAAATGCCTATGTATAAAATAGTTCTTTTTGCAGGAGATGAATGGAGAAAATATTGGCGCAATTTGCGCGACTCCTACGTCAGGAAACGCAGAGAAACGCGCGAAAGACCAAGTGGTGCAGCGGCTGATCGTGCGAAAAAATGGAAATTTTTCGAACTCATGTCCTTTTTGGACAAATTCATGAAGGAAAACAGGTAAGAATCAAATTAAGTTTATGAACTGTTTCATTACGCATCTGCTAACTTAGTTCCAGGGCCTTGAAACTAAATGATTATTACCTGTGAGATCAGTGAAGTTGGCTACCCGAACCGAGCTACCTGACAGCTACCCAGCAGCTACCTGAAGATGTAAAGTTAGCTACCCGAACCCAGCTACCTGACAGCTACCTGGCAGCTACCCAAACTTTCCATGTATATTCCTCGAAAACAGTCAAACGTGATTTTTCCGTTTTTCCGAAATAATTCTAGAACATAAACCTTTGCCCTAAGTATCTTTTGGCGTGAAAACTGAAAAATTACGCTCAACTGTTTTTGAGTTATATACACCGAAAGTTCGGGTAGCTGCCAGGTAGCTGCCAGGTAGCTGTCAGGTATCTGGGTTCGGGTAGCCAACTTTACTGATCTTTACCTGTGACATTCTGGGATATTAATACATGTAGTTAAATGGTGGCCCTATCTGACAGTGAGCTGAATCTACCGATTTATGCTGCTGTTACATAACAACAGAGAATGTTATTGTATGGACATGCTTTATTACTAGAGTGTAATTGAGTTACAATTGTGTTCACAAATCAAGGAAACAATTTTCTTTAAAAATATATATTGTCATCAAAATGTTTAATCCCTGCCATTTTTTTTTATTAATGCAGCAGTGAGAGTAACATGGATAACCATGATGACTCTGAAAATGAAGAAGTGACTGAGCAGGCAGATGAAGTTGAGCCAATCCGGTAATAATTATTGTTGACATTTATCATATAAATGTTGATACAGATTGCTGTTCATCAAATTAAAGTCAATATCACTCAACTATCTTGAAAAGAACCTCGCGTAACTGTAGCCAGTTGCCATGGGGCAGAGTCGTCATTGGAGAAAAATTCCTTGAAATTCTCTCTTACCTTAAGTGCCTCATTGGCCGCCCTGTTTCCAATTCCTGGTATACCTTGCATTGCTGTTTGGGCGTTTGCTTGTTCCAGCAGTGCAGCAGTTTCCTGAGTGGAACTGCTGCCCTGCATCAGATTATGCAGAACACATGAAGCTTTCACAATTGCATTTACATGCTTTGGAGACACAGCTAATTTGGTGTGAAAGACTCTCCATCTCCCTGCTAGTAACCCGAAGGCATTCTCGACATTCCTCCGTGCACGGGATAATCTGTAATTGTACAATTGTTGTGCGAGGGTGGTGCCGCGACCAGGGTATGGTCGCATAAGGTGCCTTTGGAGAGGAAAAGCTTCGTCTGCTACCATAACATAAGGCACTGGTCCCAAGTGCTCAAAACCAGGCAATATGTCATCTGTTGGTAACTGGAGAGTGCCCTGTGCCATTGCTTTTCCAAGATCGCTATTCGCATAAATTCCTCCATCACTATTTCTGCCATAGGAACCCACGTCAATGTATATGAATCGTAAGTTTGCATCCACCAAAGCCAGTAACACCACAGAAAAATGACCCTTGTAGTTGAAGTACTGGGAACCTGATTTTGATGGGGCCTTTACGGCAACGTGTTTTCCATCTAGCGAGCCTAAACAGTGGGGATATTGCCATCTCTGCCAAAAATCTTGAGCAATTTTATTCCATTCATCAGGCGACTGGGGCATCTTCATGTAGGCGCCACACAGGGTGGTCCATAAAACTTTGCATACTTCAGGCACAATGGTGGAAATGGTACTTATTCCAACCCGATACGTGAAAGATAAACTGTGATACGTTTCACCAGTTGCCAAAAATCTGAAAGAAAAGAGAACCTTATTGGGCTTCAACATTGTTATGGCAAAGACTTTTGTTTTTGTTAGTATTATTATTAATCCGTCAAACTCTTTTTGACAGAGATGTACTAATTATGGATTCAGGTAGTGATGTTATAGATCTAGTGCAGTTAGACAGTAACAGCCAACAGTAGACCAACAGTAGCCAACTGGAGAGTGAGCTGGCTATTGTTTTTGGTATTATTATTATAAGGCTTCACCTATACCATAGACTCTTGTTTTTGGTATTCTTATTCTTCTTATTATTTCTTATTATTTCCGCGCACAATTTTAGAGTTGGAGGACCAAACTTTACCACAAGCTACTCTGGCTGAGAACGTTCCGAACGTGGAGTGTGCTCGGATCTGCTGGAAATCTGCAAGAAATTGACAAGTCCTGCCTGCGAAGACCTAGCGAAGACAAGTCAACGATAGGCCTTTCTCAAGGCCATCCAATTAAGTCCTCCCAAAAGAGCAGACCAATGACACGTCTTGATGTGTGCTACCTTTTAATCCCAAAAAGAGCAAATAAGAAAGACCCTGCTGCATTATCACATACTCTCTCCTTCTTAAAACAAGCCAAAAAATTACAGATGTATTCTATTGTTTCTGTAGATTTCTGGGTAGTTTATTTAGTAGAAAAATTTTATTATGCAAAAATACATTGACCTTCTGTAATTGGAAAGGTTATCTGGAATGAGGGGGAAGGTTTGTGATCTGGCCAGTTCGGATCTGTTCGAGGCTGCCCGCTTCGAAAGTGCGTATCGTTGCTGGTAAAGCACAGATTTTGATGCCGTTTGAAATGCCGCATGTGGCAGGAAGTCGGCTAGATTCCTGTGAGGTGTCATGGTTGTGGTGGCAGCTTTGCTATCGCGGCTAACATGCGATACATTTATATCAATGTACTTGAAAATACTTCAATTTGACTCAAACAGGTATGAGTATTCATGATACACTACTATGGAAACGCAACGCTAACCTTAATCCTAGTCGTACTTTCACGCTAAGACTTTTAACCTTAACCCTAACTTTAACCTTAACCTTCATAATGAAGTAATCTATCTATCATTGGATTAGTTAATTCATAATTAGACTATTATGTCATAAATGTAATATGTACTTGTACATGCATTATAGCTTTGTATCTACTATTCCAGCACTACTCCATTGCTGAAGAAAAGGAAGCGGGATAACATCGAAGCTGCACTAACAGGCTTCCTTCAAGATACCAGGGATGCAAGAATTGAAATGAGGAAGTCCTTGCTAGAAAAAGATAACAATGAGGCAGACGCCTATGATTTATTTTTTCAAAGTTGTGCGAAACGAGTGAAAGAATTGCCACCACGAATGAAAGCTTATGTTCAGCTGCAAGTTTCTCAATTACTTTTTAATGTAGAAAATAATTCATTTCCTTCCTCCCCGTGTTTCCTCAATGTACACCGCTGTCAAGGGTCATTGGCTCGGCTATGAGCCAGTCTTTTGAAAATTACAATTGAATAAATTTTACCCATAGCTCAAAATTGAATTGTTTGTACTAGTACTTTCATTTATGTTTAAATAATATCCAAAAATGGTATTTTAACAGTTTTACTCGCATACAATAGTTTGATACTTGTAATGGTTTTATTCAGATAATATAATTATATTTGAAGGCAAATACAATGACAATTAAATAATACCTCATATTAAATTTACTAAGTTAAAATAGTTCATGTGTACATAGGCAAAAATTAAAGAAAAAAATAGGAGGTTTCGAACATATTTCCGATGTAAACGACATTTTTTGGACGTTTCCGGAATCGAACGTTTCGGTTTTCGGACGTTTTGACTTGCATTTGGCCCAATGTTGGTCTAATATTAGCCAGCTGTCTGGTTAGCCTGATGTTGGCTTACTAAT
The DNA here is from genome assembly GCA_932294295.1 of Alitta virens. Classification (NCBI taxonomy): domain Eukaryota; kingdom Metazoa; phylum Annelida; class Polychaeta; order Phyllodocida; family Nereididae; genus Alitta; species Alitta virens. The sequence continues at coordinate 38,305,284 of OW028583.1, forward strand.
ACCAGGCTGCCCCAATGTTGGCTAAATGTCAGCCTAACGTACAAGTCAGCCCATTGTGGTTGACAGCCCACTGTTGGTTAATGTCAGGCCAGGCTTCTTAGAGAGGTTACACATAGAAATTATTGATATCATTGATTGTAGATATTATTTATTGGAAAAGTATTCTGGAACTAGAACCCATAATATGATCCAGACCACCTAAAGAATTTAATCACAATCACTTTTTTTTCACACATTTGCCAAGGGTATGTAGCTGCAGCAGCATTAATTTTATTCTCACCTTAAACATATGGCCAATCTCTCTTTGGCACTAATTGGTTCTCGGAACCTGCGCTTGGTTAATGCCTTACCAATCAATGTCAATATGTGATCAAACTGCCACTTTTTGAGTCGGAAGAATCTGAAAAATAATATATGATTCTGTTATCTGATTTACCACAGAAAAAATGAAACTGTAATTTTAGGCAATTGATTGAAATGATGAGTAAATTTTCTCCAGATTGACTGATTTATAGTTTAAAGTGCATGAATTATTTTGATAAAATACAGGCCAAGATAATTTGATGGATGATGAATGTTATCTCAGATATTGCCTTTATTATTAATAAGAAATGCTGGAAGATTCATATTATCAGGCAGATGTATTAATTTTGCCAAATATTGATATACATATATGACAGCAAGGGACTAGGGACAATATTTAAGTAAATATTGATGAAAATAATTTACATTGTTAACCTTCATCTAGATTTTGTGTTATATATATATATGAAAAATGCTGTTAAATGGTTTTAGATACAGTTTAGTTGTAGTTTCATAATCGCACACTATGTGGCAGCACTGTCAATGAATATATGTCAAGTGCCACCTGGAGGGTAAATAATTCACTAATTTAATTCTTGTAGAGATCGTTTTTTATTTTGGACAAGTTTAATTCAATGAACTGTCAACAAAACAATGACTATTTTGAGGTTTTAAATTGTTTTTATGCACTCACCTGACAAACATTTCGGCATCCAGCTCTAGCTCTTTTACCAGCTGGTGATATGCTCCCAGTTCCTTCTTTTTTGTGAGAATGGGATGTACCCACCATCGGCGATTTCTTTTGTATGACAGAGCATACAATAATGCAACTACCAGTGCTGTATCTTCATCATCGTCCTGCAGGCCTTGCAGTAGGCTCCCAGACATCTTGGAATCTCACAAATAAACGGGTACGTTACACGGACGAATGTAAACACCACACAGTGCGTTTGACGTCCGTTGGTTTTGACGTACACGATCGTCGTACACGTATACGCGTACGGAGACGCATCATTGTGAACGTGGCTTTACTTGGATGACGTCACAAAATAAATGACGTCATCAAACAATGGTTGAATGCTTCGATTTCAATGACCTCTGGTGGTACTTTTCCTAACCATTATTTTGATCTTAATTGGCATTGGAAAGTATATTCTGTATTAGATTGTGTCGTCAGTTTCTTGCATAAGTATTCTCCAATTATCAATTGCTTGAGATACACTTTAGTCAATCATTGGACAGCAATCACATGGAACTTTTCAGCAACTAGTAGCTAATTACTAGCTATGTGTTTAGGAATGTTGGCCTTTTAAAGGGATACTTTTTATAGTTCATTTGCTCATTTAATGAAAATTCTAACATAATTATTCGACATTTTGAATTTTGGAAGTGATTGCATTTAATACATTGTCTGCTGTAATTTATTCTTGTTCGAAAAATCTGAATATTTATTGAATGTGATAAAGAAAAGCATTAATATATATATATGTATGTATGTTCATTATAAGTATGAGCTTATGATAAATTATGGACTGGACTCCGGAGCTGTACATTCATACAGTACCAAAGAATTAACTCGGATGTTCAAAGTTTTACGCAGAATATTTCTTGCTTCAGGCCGCGATAGAGAGTTTGTTATCAGGCGCCATCTGTGGAGTGACATATCATGTTTGCTGGGCAACCCTTGACGATCATCGGCAGTACTGGTCCGGTGCTCGTTTTTGAGACTATCGTGTTCCGGTTTTGTGAGTAAGTAGCATTAACGGCAATAGCTGAAATTGTAGGTTTCTTATTTGGAAGAGATTCCTTAATTAGTATGGATAGGTCAGTTTTTTTAGCTGTTTCCTGTTGGGTCACAATAGCATTTAGATAAAGTTTGTAGTGTGGTCTGTAACAGTCATTTAAATTGCCAAAAATTTTGCCCCATCAAGAAACTTGACATCGTTTGTGAAATGGTCTTAAAGCAAAATTGAAGTAATATGATTATTTTCCTGTTGGATGATACTAACATTGGAATTGATGAACGCCTCAAATGTTGATATAAAAACTACACGTCCTTTTCATTTAACTGAGACGAGTATAATGTTGCCTTAGGATGGATTGCCTATTAGCCCTGTACCGGCATGTGCAGAACCCACATATCAGCTCCACTTTCACTGAGATGAGCATATCTTGGCCTGAGGGGGGCTTAATAATGAAACATTACTCTTCATAGTTCATGCGTCTTTTCCTGTGTGACAAAAGCTGACTCAACTTTTTTTAAGTTGGGCTACTATTAAACCTCATTTGTTTTAACAGTGACCAAGGATGGCATTATCTTCCTTTCCGGTTCTGGATCGGTTTATGGATCGGTATTATTCTCCTTGTGATGTTTGCCTTCGACACGAGTGCTCTCGTGAGGTACATCACCCGCTTCACCGAGGAGTCGTTCGCCGCTCTCAAACCCTCATCTTCATCGTAGAGGCTTTCAAGAAACTCTTCCACATCCTGGATCATAAAGCCGTCACTTTTGTGAAAAGGTTGGGGGAGTTCCAATTGGAACGGGGTGCGACACACCCCACTACAATCCAAACGTGTTCTTCTTCTCTTGCCTCGTGTTCATCGGAACGTTCGCTCTCTCTTATTCACTGAAAAGTTTCCGGAACACTCCCTTCTTCCCTAATAAGGTGAGCCGAGCTTTCATGCAAATTGCAATTTAAAGAGAATTTGTAAACTTAGCATACACACATTTATTAACAGTCACTTTGGGAATCTTTCCAACTATTGCACTGTGACAAGTTCCTCGCTTGTTCTGTTGACGTTTTAAACTAAAGGCTTCGCCTATTACAGGTACCGTTATTGTGTCTTGTCTATATAAATATATCATGTGTCTTGTCCTGTATGAATTTGTGTATACAATGATAACTGTCACTTGTAAGAAAATCTTTTTCAATTGACCAATAAAACCATATATATGCTAGGTGAATCACATATACATCAGTTTTGCCATAAAATTATATGAAGCTACATATTAGTTACAGGTTTATGATTGTTATATCAGTGCTGATCAAACAACTTTTTATATTTTCCCTTCAGCCAACCCGAAAGGAACGTACAAATTGGGTCGTCAACCCGATGTACTGCCTTCCAGCAGCCATTGCTCTGGCTCTCCTGGGCACAATCCTCATCTTCATGGATCAACAGATCACCTCCGTCATTGTCGAAAACAAACTTTAAGGTGTGGACTCCGAGCAGCCTTATCATCTCATCATTATGTCTGTCTGGTGGCTGGTTAAATAAGCTGACTCATTATAATAATAATTATAGAGTTTATTTATAGAGGATGACATGATAATGCATTTGTATACATATTTTGCTCTGACATTGACATTGTCTTCCCCCATCATTATATTATAAATTTAATGATAATGTTATTATAATATATTTATTTATGTAGCACAAATATCACAGAGAAGTGTTCGCTGCGCTAGGCGTAAATATATAAAATTGAAATTAATTAAAAATAGATAAATCAGTGTTCCAGCTAGGCCATTGTAAAAGGTTGCCTGACCATATGTGACTTACATTCGTGTGTTAATTGCACTTATAAAGCTTTGTTGGGAGCATGCCAACAAGTGTGGCAATTGAGAGTAATTTAATGCAATTGACAGGTATGACATTATAAACTATGAATAAAAAGAAGCCATGGAGTAACTAGTGACTCCATGAAGAAACAAAGGGCAAAACTGAACCCATCTGCTAATTGCTGTACAAAATGCATTGAGCTGCATGAAAATTTAATGTTGCACTTATATTACTCTAAGTTACAATTCATACATTTATTAATTCACGTTTTATTGAGTGGCCAACTTTTCATTATTTTATTGAAAATGTGTCAGTAATCTGAGGCCTCTTAGGGGCGGGGGCCTAGCTCAGAGGTAGTGCTCTGGGCTTCCAACCGCTGGGTCCCGGATTCGATTCCGGTCAAGCCTAAGTTGCATGGCTGTTTCATCCTTCGTCTCATTGCCATGGTCTCTGCCTGTCCTAATTAGCCCAACTGGTGCAGAAATACAGGACGTAAAGCCCTAATCACCCAACCCACCCCAATCTGAGGCCACGACATTGTCTTACACTTGTCTGTTTCTCTGTCAGGTCTAGTTTTTATTTATTTTTAACTGGCTCGGCACCCTAATATGATTCTGCGCCATGCCCTATTAAAATCCTAGCTGTAACACTCTAAATAAATGGCAGAAAACCTGTCTCTACAAACCAGAAAAATTACACTACAATGTTTGAATATTTAACCAGCCACTGTTATCCATAATGAACAAAATTGATAGTGAAAAGTTGATATACCTGACACAGCACACAAGAACCCATTAACAATTAATAACATGCCTTCAAATTTTAAGGAAAAACTTTCACCTCGCAGCTGAGATACTTTCAGGGTTTATCAAAAGACTGTAGATTGAGGCCTGGTGTTTGATATACATGTGTAATAATTTTCAGAGAAACAATTACCATGCGATAAGATAAAGATAAGATGACTTTTATATAACATCGGAGGTGCTACAATAAAACAAGCTGTGAAACTTTTAGCCGACGGGTAAAAGTAAAGTGAGATGATAAAATGGTTAATATAAGTTTAAGTTACGTATTTAACAATATACAGTGGAAATATAATAACTTCCTAAAGTGAATGGTCAATCTTAGGATTATAAATTATCAATCATACTAAGTATATATGAACCACAATGTGCATTCATTAAATTCATTGAACTGTGTTAAAAGTTTAACATTTACTGGAAGATCAATAGAACATCATTTTAAACACTTGACTTTGCACACAATTTCATCTGTCAATTTCATTGCTAAATGTATTCATAGATAGAGAGATAGAGAGATAGGTAAAGTGCAGCCCTCTAAGGCAAGGTCTTGCCACTAACAAGAGTTGATTGATGAGTTGAGAGATACGATAAATGTAGTGAATTGAAAATAATTGAAAATATTGAATTGAAAATTGTATATTTTGCAATATTGGTTGTCGATGTCCATAAAAACTGATATTGCACTCGCCACTGTGAAATAATTGTTGTATTGTATGGCCCTTATAATCATGTATTTAGATAGATTGATCAATGTGAAGTATAACAAATCAATAACAAGAAATGCTGATGGATATTGTTCTTGATTTTGCAGAAAGGAAGCGGGTACCACTTGGATCTCTTCGTCATTGCGATTCAGATCATCATCTGTTCCATCTTGGGCATCCCGTGGTTTGTTGCTGCAACCGTCCTGTCCATCAACCACGTTCGGTCTCTAGGGGTTGAATCTGAGTGCGCTGCTCCGGGAGAGAGACCTAAGTTCTTGGGAGTCAGGTTGGTATTAAAAGTCATGTAGTATGAAAAGTTGACATTTTTATTTTAATGTGCAATTTGCATTCATCTGGTCTGATTATATTAGTAACAACGAAAATGTGTAAAGATAAAAAGAACAGCTGAAAAACGTGCTTAATGACCCCCTTAGCAAACAGTATATCAGTTTTCATGGAAACGAGACAACCGAAGAGACGAAGCTGAATGCAATATTGGTTGTTGATGTCCATAAAAACTGATCTTGCATGTGCCACTGTGAAATAATTGTTGTATTATATGGCCCCTTTTGCTCAAGCTAATGCTGCTTGCAGGGTCCTGGATTTTTGCAATCAGTGAGATGGAGGAGGTGAAATGTCCAGTTGACCAAATGGCTCCCAAAAGGGAGTGGCTGAGAGCTGATGAGCAGCCTGAACTGTAAATTTCAAAATCGCACGAGTCACCGTGGACAGATTGCTAGCTGATGGCATGGGGCCAAAGTGACTAGAGTTTCTTGTTAGGATTTACTGTAGTTAGATTTTGTTGCATTTGGCTACTTGATGGCAATGGGGTTGTTTCACTTGACCAGTAATGAGGTCCGGGGGGACCTGTTGACCGCCGGAGGTCAGGCTGTGCCTCCTTGAAGATAGAAAGGATAAGGAACACCGGAACCAGTTTGAAGCTTCTTGGCAGCAAATACAAGTGCAGGATGATAGGATGACCACTCTCACTTCATCACAAATGGTTACTCTTCTGCTTCCGTCTCTCCTCCACTATTCTACCCTTCTTCTATTATGCCAAACTATTCTTACATCTACTGGTGAAGGTTATGGGAGCTACTGCTATGGCATGTGCTGCCCTCTGGTGTCTTAACTTGCAAATATTACAGATAGGGTACTGACATATATATATTAAATATCACTATGTATGCTACATGCCTGTCGGTGTTTTTGTGACAAATTAGCGACAGGCCTTATTTGGCATGAGGAGACATCGACTTTATACTGGAAATAATTATTTTTGTATAACTAATCAAGCAAAGCAGAGCCTACTGGATCAATAATCAATTAGAGTAATAATAATCATCACCTATGCTGCTACACAAATAATATATTTATAACTAACAACTTTGTCGAAACTCATTAATATACTGAATCAACAATCATTAATAATAATAATAATGAAACTAGCAGTAAATACTACCAATAATTCTGTCAATAAATATGTAACATAAACCTATAATAAACTATGAATGTATAGAATAAACAATGTGTGTATATATCAAACATAATATCATAACAAATGTAGAATATAGATCATCAGAGATCATCATAATACATACTAGAAAATAACAGTAATCAAATAATTGATAACAAATACTACAATTAATCTGTAAAACCTAACTTACCCAAATATATTAAAGAGTGGTCAAAACATATAACAATCAAAATGATAAATATGTCACATATTAATTTATTCATCTCAATTCGCTTCACTGTATGCCGTTGTTGAGTTCACTGCAGCCAATAGTCCATGGTATTCGTCTATTATAGCATAAACCTGTTTGTGAAGGCGTCTCATTGGCACACTCTATAAGAAGTCAATGTTTCTGAAGATAATTACTTCTCTGCTCAATAGGATGCGCTTCCTCAAAAAAGCTTCGAATGCACATCCTATAAATTTGGACATAAAACCGAGCTACTAAATATTCCACTGAAATTCCCGTGGGCCGAAAGTCTTAGCTCATATCACTTAATACGGTCCTGGGATAATTAGATAGATTAATGATGAGTCCATGGTAAATATCCTTGTCAACTATCTGCTGATGGGGACAGGTTTCGATGCCCGTATGCCCATACTGTGAGGCATTTGAACATAGTCCATTAATGCGGCGGACGAGACGAAACAAGAGAACATTTCGACTGTGGTACGATGATCCAACAAGGGCGAGCGTGAAGAGTCTTGCTTTCATGCCACTACTATCTATAAGTCAATGTTTGTATATAAGTCAATGACTTAATGTATATTAGTCAATGATTGTATATAAGTCAATGATTGTTCGAAGACTGAGACGTCACGTCCACCTTTGCAATAAAACCATAAGTAAAATAACTATGTGGATATCCAGGCAGCTTCTGGTTCTATTGATGACGCCGGGTCCTCCCTTCGTCTGTTTCCGTGGTTATGGTCACGGGGTCCTTCCGATATAATGAAAACTCATTCTGATGGCAAAGGGTTGGGTACGACTATTTCACACAAACAGCAGATTTAGTTGTACTGTGTATTTAAATAATTAAAATGGCCAGTTGACGCCAATGATGTAATTTAAATCCATGTAAATGTGGCTTGCAAATGACAAGTGGCAATGACTTTAGAGGAATACATTTGTGTTGTTCTTGGCTTGCAGAGAGCAGCGTGTGACGGGTGTCATCACTTTCCTAATGATCGGGTTGTCCGTTCTGATGGGAAAAGTTCTTTTTATTATTGTCAAAGGGATCCAACTGTTTCAAAATTGTTTTATTATTGGCTCAGAGTATACAATGCATCAGTTGCCTTCATTTCTTATTATTCCTTGTGTATTATCGCTATGGTTTTGTGATGATTTTTTTGTGATTAATTATGTCTCCTCCCTCTGCAGTACATCCCCATGCCTGTTCTGTTTGGTGTCTTCCTGTTCATGGGAGTCTCATCTCTCAAGGGAGTTCAGGTAATGATTTGTCTTTCTTTAGTCCTCTTTTTACGTAGGAAAGAAGATGATATCTCTTTTAAATCCCATTATAATCATTTCCTGGTGAACAGCCATCCTAAAATGACTGAACACACTTAAAGAAATCTTATTGAGTTTGCTGTTTTAGTAAAGAGTGTAAATTTGGAAAAATTGGTCATAAAAGTCGTGGGAATATCTAAAACTTGATTTTCAGACAACTGAAAATAAAGAAAAGCTTAAATGTAAGACAAGTGGTTAGAATAAGATTGCTACTGATTTTGTGGAATCAATTCTACGATCTAGTAGCCTTGTGATTAATTTGAACTCGTAATTTAAATTTATAGCCTTGTGATTTATATGAATTAGCAATTAAAGGTTAGTTTCATCAAACTTTCATCTTTTATTTTGTCGTCTTTCAGCTGATTCAGAGAATAACGATCATGTTCATGCCATCTAAGTACCAGCCGGACTACGCCTTCCTGCGACACGTCCCCCTGCGTCGAGTGCACCTGTTCACGGTCATCCAGGTGGCGTGTTTGGTCTGCTTATGGGTCATCAAGACAATCAAGGCCATCTCTATCATCTTCCCTCTCATGGTACGAATATATTAATTTTGTATTGTCTTATTGCTGCTGACCTTGAAGTTTAGTCAGCTTGCAGAAGAACAGAGTCACATCAGAGATGGATTCAGTGATGGACTTTAAAATAAAAGCGATGCCTGGTATTTTATAAACGTTCTTTGTTTTTCTTAATCAAGAGCATTATTTTCTGCATTTAATTCTGTTTTGTCTGTGTTATTGACAGACACAGACAGTTTATTTGTTATGTACATTTTTATTTATAGCATATTCACCAGTTCAAAATTTATTTCGACTGATGGTAATTTCGGCTAGTTCAGTTCAAATGTATCTTAGATGTGAACAGTTGATCATTTGTAGCTATTGATGTTATGTGGTACTGACCAGCTAATGTCATACATTCATGTGTTGGCGATGTGCTTCGTGAAAAAGTCTCTCGACTGGTTCTTCACCAAGAACTAAAATGGCTGGACAACATCATGCCCGATTCGCACAAGAAAGAAAAAGAAGACAAAATGAAAGCCCAAGGAGATGAGGAAGCGCCGGGAGATGAAATTGAGATGATGGGAGGAACCGTAAAAATCCTGCTGACGGACGGAAGAGCCATTCAAGTCCCCGTGGAGAAGATCACATTCGAACCGGAAAAGAACCAAGTGAATATCTCGGAAGAAATGGCTAACACTGCAATCTGGAAACAACTAACAGCAAACGAGAAAAAGGAGAAAGATAACAATGGTGTTAGAGAAAGGTACGTGTGTGATGCATATGTCAGTGCAAATTTGTATTGTAGTGTGTTAGTGATCACGTGGCGTATTCAAGTATGTTGTTTTGCATTAAATTGGATTCTTGCAGCCACTCTTAAGAGCTTATAATGTGAGCCGTGATGTGACATCAGTATTATCGTGTTGTCTTAGTCTATTGTAGTCTATTGTAGTATATTGCGCTTCATTCTGTAGGTGTTTAACCGGAAAATTTAATCATTTTGCTGCGCAGTATACGAATAGTACAAATGTAGGGCACTTGCAAAACTTGAGACTATTCAGTTGCAAGGATGAGGCCTCTCATTGGCTTAAAAAAAGTCGCAGATCTGATAAGGGACGGACACGGACGGGAAATAAGACAGTTGCCTTGTAAGGCAAATTGGGGTCAGGTCAGCCTGGGCGGCTAAACGTTTGTTGTCTCTCTGTGAAGTGCGCTGCCTTAATGTTTGTATATGATGCATATTTCTATTATTATATTTGCTAGCAGACGCGTGTGGTTTCTCCTTTAGTGTGTTGTAGTATGGTGTGTTCCATCTGTAGGGAATTGTAAGTGTCTTGTTGCTTTGAGTCGTATTATACTGTTCTGTGTTGTCAATTGATGTTGATTCTCTTAGAGTTTATTATGCCATTTGGCATTATATGGTTCTGAGTGTTAGTTCACTGTTGCGTTTTTAATTCGTGGGCGTAGCAACGCCCAAGAATTATTCCAATCGGGTCAGTGGTTGATGTGGTTGATTACACCAACAGTCAGTCTGAGGAGATTACAAGCAGGTGACATGGAGTGTAATTGACAAGAGTTGGCTCAACGTAGAAACGATCAGAATGCGTTTATTGATTTAATGCCTAATATAGCAACATAGTGAGCACTTTAATTTACATTTAAGTCGATGGGGCTGAAGGGCGGCAAATTTGAATGGGCTTGGCTGGAGCTGGCATACGTGAAATAATGCCTGCGCCAGTACTGTGAGCGGGTTAACATGCATCGTTTCAAAGGGGTCAAGTTTGCACATATTTTTCTTATCTGCTAAGGTGAAGGCCTGCCTTAGCCAATGGGATTCATAGATTCACATGAGGTCATCTGGGGATTAGTTTCCAAGTATATGAGTTTGATTGTGATGTATTACATTGTGCTGTTTGATGTTGTAGTGTATTTTATTCTCTAATACTTTGTAATATTTGGGGTATAGGTTGTTGTAGTCATATATTTAAATGTATTATTTTGTATATATGGTGAATAATGACATTATTTTCTTGGCTGAATTTCAGGAGAAAGAAGAAGGACGATGAGGGCGGGCGAGGAAAGAAACTTCACTCTTCAATCGCGGAGGAGGAAACTGAAAAATTGATGCCGGGAACACCAGACATCGTGATAGATCCCCCGAGTAAAAACAACACCCCGGGCGAGACCAGTCCGTTAAACAAGACATCTAATGCTTAGATGAGGAGCAGTTGAGCATATGGCGATGACAGAGGATGAATTACTAAGTGTGCACTGAGAAAAAGCACTGCGTTCACAGTGAATTGGGATGTACTCGACTGAATGAGTATCACATTGGAATGTGCATATTCTTTGGATTAATACAGAAACGATCTGTAACGCAAAATGGATTAGTGACATACGTCCTGACTTGGCGTATGAATGCTGCTCGGATTAGTCTCAAGTATTGTAATGCTGAAGTGATAGGTGTTATACTTCCCAACATGCAGAAAAGATTTGGCGCTCGGGAGCGCTAGTTGGCCATTCAGGCGCCACAGGTCGCCATCTTTTAAAATGCAATATTTCAGTAGAGTAGGGAAAAAATGTCGCTGGGTGATTTTAATGTGGATATATTGGATAATATCATATTATTGGAATGTATCGATGTAGTATTTTGTGTAATGCCTTTTGTTGCTGTATTTAGTCTGTTAGGTTTTGAAACTGTTGAATTTGTATTAGGGCAGTTGCATTAAATATATATGCTCTGCTTGAAGAGAAAATCATAAAAAAATTAGAGGTAGTTTAGTTGAATGATGTACATATTAGTCAGTGATGTGTGTAGTCAAAGTGTCTGTGCCTAGTGTAGTTTAGTACTAGTCATAATGGACGAATCAAATTGCTATATATGCTGTAAATAATGTGATCTTTGAGGTGATTCGCAATATGCCATTACCCAAATATCAAGGAGTCAGATGGATGTAGTTGGTTTTAAAGGATTGTTGTTAGTGAGGGTTACCAAAACTAACGAAAGATCTCGAAAGATTAGTTTCACATTTACCACAGGGTAGCGCTCTAGTCTGTTGTTGCTAGGAGACAAGCTTTATGGCATGGATAGTTGCTATGGTATCAGGTCGAAACGTCCGAAAACCGAAACGTCCGAGTCCGAAATCTCCGCCTCCCTAAACGTCCGATTACCTAAACGTACGAAAAGTGTCCGAAACGTAAGAAATACATTCTTTTGGTTTTTTATGTACTTTTAGGCAATAGAAAATAACAGGGGTGGAAATATCTAATTGTGGTGGATTAGGGAATAAGGGAATAATAAAAAAACACTTCCGATTACAATTAATAAACAATTTTGTGTTTAAAGAGTTTAAAGAAAATATAGACTTTAATCAACTGCTAATTAATGAAATATAATCCCCATCAATTGAACTGGTAAGATTTTGGTTTTAATTACTTTGTATGGGTGTCAATATTTATGATTTTGTATATCCACTGCCAATATTCATATTAAAAGCATTCTTGATACATTTATATTTATCTCAAGATACTTATCTCCATTTTGTTAATATTGGACATAATTATTATTTGGACATATTTAATTAAATTTGTTATTATTTTAGGACTTTGAATAAATCATTGTCAGAGACATTAAATGTGGTTTAAAAATTATTCCCATTAATGAACTCAGGTTATTTATGTAGCCTAATTTGTTTAAGCTGTTAGTTTTAAGACCACTTCTAAGGTTAATATTAATAATTAAGCAAACAATGTGACACTCTTTATGGATAATGTAAGTTATGAGGGTAATCCTTTAATTCTTATTTAAACATGTCCCTAGCAGGGGAAATGTATACTCAATTTGTAATAATCAAAGATATACAACATATATACATATTTTAAACTTAATATATTTAAAAAAATAGCTGTACATTAAAATACCTCATTGTTATTTTTGTGTATATTTTATTCATCTGACACAAAAATAATCGGACGTTTCGGACACATTTCGGACGTTTCGGGAATCGGGCGTTTCGGTTTTCGGACGTTTCGGAAATTTTTCGGAGATTTCGGACTCGGACGTTTCGGTTTTCGGACGTTTCGACCTGTATTCGTTGCTATGGATACAAGGAGGATTTTATATATAATTGCAATTATACTCCAAATGTTAATATTTATTAATTATTAAATAGGCCATTTTTTGTATGGTTAGGACAGTTGATGGTATCATGTATATAAATGCATTTTAGTAACTTCTGTGTATTGTCTGTGCTTAGCTAGTGAGGCATTTTAACAGGCATTTAAATGTACTCTGCGTTTAAAATTAATAGCTTGATAGAGTCATTCTTGCAGTCACCTGACATACCTGCACCCCCTGGTGGTGACCCTGTGTATGATGCGTACCCTGGTGGTGACATTATCAATTAAGATTGTCTAATATTCTTGAATTGCTATCGATCGCTTCTTCTAAAGTCACTTGAATGCTTAGACTGCCAATCTGGACTTGGGTTTAGGGGAAGGGTTTGATTTATATCAATGAATATGAATATATGTTCAGAAGAAATCTTTCATAAATGTAATGGTTGAAATGTTGATTCAAATTCAGACTAAAAAGGAATCGGAGACATCCATCACCGACCCCAAGCCCAGTCCTAAATGCACCGAGCAGAAATGTTATTTTGTAGAAGTCAGTGCATGATAGTGATAATGGTGTAGATTTTAGAAGTCCTGTCTTATCTCTCCTTAATTAATAACTGGCAAGACGAGTTAAGTCTGAGTTGTCTTGTGCTCTGTGGTCTGCTTCCTTTGCGAATAAAGTGAAACCCTACAGATGGCGCCTCCTGTCCTTTTGCTGCACACCAGATGGCACTCTAATGCAAGTAATGAGCAGTGATGCATGTATCGTCAGTTGAGATGATTATAGTTCAGCTGAAATTATACAGGTGGCACCACATGACCTTTCATGTACTTCATGTAGATCTGTCGTACTTCATGTGCAGATGTAAAGGAATGGAAAGTATTCCGCAGAGTACAAGACATGACTGCAGATATTATGAAGTCAGACACATGCAATTAAGTTGCAAAGTTGATAAAATGAGAGACACACCCTGTGGCATCTTAACCTTTGACCCCCTTGAACTGGGTCAATGTCAAGTTAAGGTCACAAGCGTCTTGTAACGAAGCTTTTCAGCTTCCATAACTATTTAGCAATGAACGTGAATTGTAACAAGGTGTAAAACATTAATGTATTAGTGATGGACCCCATTAAGCAACATTTAAATGTGGAATATTCTTCCAAGTAGACCTCTGAGCTTGTCATGTGATGTGCCACTTTAGTAAACTTCAGTTTTCCATTTGTATCGATTTTGAAATGTTGCGTTAATTTTCTCGGAGAGTGCCAGAGTTTTATGCAATTCAGTCAGAAATGATTGTAATATTGTAATATTATCTGCTTACATAAATTCCCCTATCGTATAATAATACACAGTTGTGTTGATGTGAGATGTAGCTAATTGCACGCAACCCTGCCAGATGCATTTTGATCTTTCTACCACCTTTCATGATATTCACTCGGTATCAACTGCTTTTATAACATCCTCGGACATTTGCCTTATGAGATCGGAGATTCGTGCTGAATTCTTCCTGATCTCAATAATTAGTCAGTGTAATAGTGATTTGAAAGTGCATGTATTTTGTGTTTAAGCAACTGACTGATTGTCTTGCACACAATTGAAGAAATTAATCCTTAACAGAGCAAATATTTATGCGTTTTATGTTATGTATAAATACAGATGTAATATATACAGGTCTCGTGCAGTATCTGATTAACATGATAAACTGAGTTTTCAATCTTGTTGATTTATTCTCATTTGTGATGATGATTGTTCTAAGCATATCAACCCTCTGTCCCCCTGGTGTCAAATGATGAAATGACTGTCCCCCTAGTGGTGAGTGATGAAATGACTGAGTGTGTTGTTCTCCTGCCAACAACCAGGTGTCTCTGCTAATGCCCACCTCTTACAAACTTCTCACACTCAGTCCGCTACACCTCTGTGTAACATGGTCCTGATATCAAATAAACGTTTTAAACAAGATGCTAATGTTTTGTTGTTTGTGTCTATCACTGACATATGTAACTAGTGTAGTTATAGTTTATTCTAGGACTGGCTGGGTGCCGTACATACAACTACACCAGGTAAGACCTGCGGTGTGACAGGTGTTGACATCTGGTGGTATTGTCTGGCACTGCAACATCTTACAACTTTGTGATCTAGTGATGAAGGTGCATCCCAGTTTGTGTCCGGGTGTGTATTGTTTGCTCATGATGATGCATATTAGGCCCTGCAAATCACAGCCGGACAGGACTGGGACTACAGAACCTTGGGTTCCAGGGACTCCTGGGACTCCTAAATCATTTGAGGGCCCGAGAGAGAATGCAAAGACATTGTGTGGGGGAGTGCAAAAAATCACGAAAGGCCCCTTCACACTTAGCCGGATTAGACGACGGAGTGTCCCGGAGTAATATTTGTTTCACTCCGGGGGGTTCCGGGATCAAAGAGCTGAAAATATCAACAAATAATAAATGTTTGGCGGTGTGTAGACGAGGGCAATACGGTGGCAACAAGGAGCAACACGGAGGTAACACGACTGTCCCGTGAGAGTTCGGAGTGAACCGGATATTACATGGTGCCTGCAAGGATATAACCGGTCTTTACACCGTGTTCATTCGTGTGGAACCGTGTTGCTCCTCGTACTCTCCGGCATTAATGGTGGCGAAATATTCATGCCCGGTTGACGCCAGAAGTAGCCGGAGATATGCCGGAAGTAGACGGAGATATGCCGGAGGCAACACGGAGATTCCTGGAGATCGGCGGAGTCTACTGGGTGTCTACACGGATCAACACGGATTAAATACTCCGGGACCTCCAGCATGAAAAATTGAACATGTTAAATTTTTTTCCCCGGAGTCCCAAGGTGCTCCCGGATAGCCCCGGACTATGACGGACAATGCCGGAAATAAACACGAGGTCTAAACGCTATAACCGGAGTTTGCTGGAGCTATACTCCAGGACACTTTGTCATCTAATCCGGCTTAGTGTGAAGGCGCCTGAAGGAACACGTAAACATAGCGAGGGAACACGATGATTGTGAGCGAACACGAAAATAAATAATTTTTATTGACTTGTCCAATTAGGGGCTTTGTAGAAAGAAGCAAGATAACACACTATTCACACCTAAAGGTTATTTTGGCATATTAAAAGTGGCATGTTAATTATTTTCTTTGAGTTATATTTTAACATGCCACTTTTAATATGCCAAAATAACCTTTATCGTGTGATGATTATTATGGAAAGATTTTATTTGCCATTTATTTAGTACCATTTTCATTCTATTTTAATTGTAGATTTACCAATTTTGTAAATTTCGTGAAATATCCTTTTGAGCATCCATTCATCATTCCACAACGCAACACCCTTTCATGTGAATACATTCCAGTCAAGAAGAAGAGAGGGTTGTAGAACAAATAATGGAATTAAGAGACAATAGATTTGGTTTCATATTAGACAATGATGAATTTGAGACTGTTTTAAAATTCTCTTTTGCTTTTAATCCATTTAATTTATGCATTTTAACCTTCATTTTAACATTGTAATATTTAAATATCTACAATATTTATACTTTATTTTTGCGTGTACCTCTTATGCCGAATGTGCATGAATAAATGATATATTTATATTTGAGTAACCTAGAGCTATCCCGAAACTGCCATGGTAGACTGCCATTTTTTACCTCAACTAAATTTTGCAGCATTATTTCGTAGGATAGACTTTCGTATCGTGTCAGACTTCACTGAGGGCACATGCAGTGGTTACCCCCTTGTGCATTCTGACAGCTATGTGGCGTGTGTCGTGTTATAAATTTATGACGGCCGATTCGGTGTGCCGATACAGACGCGATTTCCCGGAAAAATCGGCGTCGCAAGGAGTCTGGCATGTCAAAGAAAATCGGCCGACAATCACCATCCAGCCCCCCCCCCCCCGCCCCCCAAGGCCAGTGTCCGCAATGGACGTTTTCCAAACTAGTGGCCCAGACGTAAACAATGTCTGAAAGTTAGAACTGCACTGATTTGACCTATCACCTTCATTTCATGTAAATTAAGAGATAATTACAGAGTGAAAGATTGAGTCAATTGAATGACAAGTGTAAAATGTTTAATAGCAAAATGCAGGGAGCAAAGGAAATCCAGCTTTAATAGAATAAGTTGTTCAATGTGTATTGACTATTAATAATACAGTTCAGTCAAAAAGTGGGAACAGCCTTAATCCCGGTCGTTACCCAGATGCTGGCTGGACTGCATCTGGGTCACGGTTCATCGCACTGAAAAAATCTTGTAATAATTGTGAGGCCTAAAGTTTATGGTCATTTGTATTGTATTATATTGAATTGCATTGAGCTATGTTATGTGAAAACATGGGAAATGGCTTGTGAGCCACATTGAGAGTTATATCTCTGTCATGAATTTATATCATGTGGCCAGTGTGATAATTTTACAGATTATTTGATTCATGTTATTCATTTATTTGTTGGCTGTCAAAAGTTCATTGAACTTGATCAATGAATAGAGCTGTCAGCTACATGAGTAACATGTTTTAATAGGTTTGCATGACTAGACTGCTTGATGAGCAATTAGACTTGATTGTCTATTCAGTTGAAGTTGCTACATATATTTGTACATTTAGTTGATGTTTTGACTGAGCCCCTAAATGTTGCGCAATCTTGCGTCACTTCCAGTCACTGCAGGGGAGGGGGGGGGGGGGGGGCGGAGCTTATATTTGATTGACATGCTCTTTATTCATGAGTCACGTGGGTTGTTGAACTCCGTGCTTCCTTTGAGAAATTAGACCAGCCTCTAATGAATCAGTTTGACCTTAATCCTCATATTAATACTTTCATTGTAGGTCTATTGTTTATCTTGGAAAAGGTATATGAGACAGTGAGCACAAAAATATTACATAAGTCCCAATTTATTGTATTATGATTTTTAGAGAGTTCTTTTTTTCAACTAGTGAAAACTCATGTGTGATTCTTATATAGTAGGCATACAGGTAAGAGCAATTACTTAGAATTATTAATGGCCAATTTGTATTTTAAACTTTTTCATTAAATGTTCTGAACTAAACAAAAGTGGTTGTGATTTATGCAAGGTTATGGAAAAATATATCAACATGTCACCTTATAACAGCATTTATAAGGACCCGTTTTTAACAAAATAAGCAATATAATGTAGTTGCTCGTTTTAGTTATTGGGCTAACTCTAATCAATAGATTTTGAAGTAACTATATCAGCTCCATGTCTCAGGTCTGTGAGAAACGCTTCTTGTCTTGGCCTACAAATTAGTGAAGTACCAAGCCTTATCATCTCATCATTACATCCGCCTCTGGTAGCTGGTCATATAAGCTGGCTGAACATTAGACCCAGTAGCAATTGAGACATTAAAATGTACCTGTAGACATTAGAAGTCAAAATAAAGTTTGAGTCAGCCACTTTATTTCTTTCTTTATTCTTTATTTCCTATCTAATCAAAGTAGTATCTATCTATCTATATATCTATCTATCTATCTATCTATTATATATATATATATAAGGCAGTTTTTAATAGCAGCAGTAGCTACTAGCGCTAGTAGTACTGTTAGCATTTGTCACACACAGTACAGTTGTGGTCAAAAATGTGTATAAACTTGGACGGAAAACAGATAACCATAATTAAAGTGCACTTATTGTCACAATGCAGATAATTTTTGTCAATTATTAAAACCTAATTAATTGAAAACTTTTGTTTCAATCAGATACCTTCAAAACTTTTCACAAAATGCAGGATATTTGTTCAAATATCAAATAATTGATGGGTCAAAAGTGTGCATACCTAAATTGATATGATCTTGTTGCACAATATTCAGCCTGTTTAATAATAAGTCTGTCAGTCCAGCTAATCAGTTCAATCAGTCAGTTCAGTTAAGTCAGTCTGTCTGTCAGTCAGCACAACAGAACATGATAGTCAGTCATTTTTCATCAGTATATTTAATTATTTATTTCAATAAATTAGATATTAGTGTATTTTCTCATTGTGTTGCTTTAAATAAATTCTAGATGATAAGATAGGTACAAATGAACTATTTAGAAAAAAACTGCATTGTTCTATCATGTATTGAAGCCAAGTAATTGCCAGTTGAAGTTTCCAACATCTTCAGGTGAGTTAAAGATGAACGTCTTTAGTTAAAGAAAGTCAGGTGAGAAGGCCAAGGGGAAAAATGAGCAGTTTCTGAATATAGGCCAAGGCCAAAGAAATAGGCCAAGGCAAAAAGTGTTTCTCACTGAAGTGAAAACTAAACAGTAATTTCACAAGGTGTCCTGTGTCATGTTATTAGCTAACAGTAAAATAATTAATTTCAGGTGTCTAGAAGGAAGACATTAAATTATTGTTAAATAATGTTAATTATAGGAATAAAGCATATTCCTGAGCACTTTCTTCATGTATTTGTTTTATATTTATAATTTCCCTATCTTTAACTGTCATTGTAGTCTAATGAACATAAATAGCCTTTATACTGTGAATGAATATTAATGGCATATACCCTGCCAAAATATTCATTCACAATATTCAAAGACTATTTAGTGGCCTAGCCTTAAAAACCACACTTTTAAGACCTCACTATTAGTATGTCTATTCTAACCAAGGTCTTAATTGTGAGGTTTGCATTTCTTTCTTATGTATTCACCAAGGAAAATAGTCTAATCGAAATCCAGTATATTAATAAATCATTTTAAGTTTTCCGCTAACCCTTTGAAATGTTTCCTGCATAACTATTCTAATCTTTTCACTGAAGCCTGAAGTTTACTCGGCCTATATGACCATCTGCCAGAGGCAGGCATAATGATGAAATGATATGGCTTGGATTCCCAAACATTTAACTCACACCATAGGTGGGTTTTTGTTTACTTGCCTCAGCACATTTTTAATGTCAAGTATATTAACCTGAGTGCGAATAATATTGTAAAACATGAAAGGATTTTGTGTCTGACACTGTCTGACTATTGAGGGTCATGCAGCAGTCTTTATATTTTTTCGTGGGATTATTTGTGCACACGGTTTTACAGCCTTCCTTCCTACCTAAATATATTTTTGACGGAAAAGTAATGTGTGTGCACACTATTGCTAACCTTGACATGCTGCTATTCTTCCAAAATCATAATTTCAAAAATGTTTAATGTTATTACTGAATGACTTGGTCATCGTCAATAAAAACCTAATTACTCATTTTCAATGATGTTAAATGGTGAACCTGGCTGGTAGCCACGCCCCCACCTTTCAATCAAATTTGATCATTTCGTGCAATAGTCTTTCTATCCACTCAGCTGGCTCTAGTGACAAGGGCACAGCTCAAATGCCCCCCCCCCCCCCCCAAAGAAAAATTAATAAAAATTACTTTCACAATTTAGACAAGAAATACACAACATGGTAGTGCATGCCAAATGTTGGTAACATACATAATGTCATTCATAAGCATGAAAATATTTTGATATTAATTATAATCAGGAGTCTATGTAAACCATCTGAAAACGGTGAAAATTAAGCATTTAACTTCCAAACACCCTTTACATAAGTGTATAGTACTTAGCTGAAAGACACAGTGCTGCCCCCATCCCCCCCCCCCCTGTAGTTATTGTTTAGGTATATTGCACTGCACATAATATATAGGTCACTCCCTTTTTTTTATGATCATAGGCCTAATATATTATAACGTTTTTTGTGGTTGTGTAACTAGCAAAAAACTGCATCTTTCTATCATTTCTCAATGAATTTCTGCTTGATATTTCCCACTAACTGAACTGATATCCTCCCGTAAATGTGTGATTATTATTAATAAATATGAGAATGGCATGTGATCTTGTAAGTCAAATGCAAACGCCTGCAAAAATTTTCATTGTTTATGTCTAGGCCATAATTTCTTTGCCACTTTGTGCTCAATTGTGTTACTATGTAGATTTAGTAAAATAAAATAGTGTTGCAAAACCTGTCAATCACGGACATAATATGCCTATTAACCATATATATCAAATTAAAATAGAAAATTGGTAATGCCCCGCCCACTCAACACATTAGCCAATGAAGTGTATGATCCACTCAACAACATTTTTTTTTTTACTGGTAAAACCAAGTATTAGATGTAGTGTTGTCTTTAAGCCAGAGATTCAACTGTATTAGCTGGCACAATGCCAAAAAACTCAGAGTGAAGGCATATGCAAACATATTGTGCAATATAATAATGAAAATCAGCTTATCTATCTAGCTACCTATCTCTCTATCTATCTATCTATCTATCTTTCTACCTATCTATCTATCTATGCCCACAGTAGAACTAATATCTTGTTTATGTAATGTACTAACTGTATTGAACTACTACATACTGTGTACACATAAAAAATCGTGATCTATCTATTGGGTAATTGTGGTGTTGAATGGTTGCATGGCAGTCAAACTAGTTATGAGCCAGCCCCCTGCCTGTCAATCCTTTGCAGTGCGAAATATAACCATATAACAGCTAAAATAGGCCTATGAGCTGAGTATCCCTCATCATTTGAAGTTAAACGACCACCTCACTAAAACTGCCTCATTATTAAGACCCCTTCGTTAGTAAAACCACCTGACTAGTACAACCGGATTGAAGTCCACACAGAAAATACGTCATAGATCTATCTGATTTTTCTTTCAGCAGAAATTAAAATTTATTCCCCAAGTAGAAATTAAAACTGCATATTTTTATCATTTCAAGAAGTGGAGTTTTGCAATTTCTCACTTTTTGACTGAACTGATATCTTCCAGTTTTACAAATCACTGATAATATAGGCCCATGAGAAAGGCAAGTTATAGGCCCATGAGAAAGGCAAGTTATAGGCCTCAAATACCAGTGCACACAACGTCTGGGTCACAATTTTTATGTTATGTTTTTCAATAGTCAGACAAAGTGTCCGTATAACAAGAAAGTGTCCTGACTATGCTGAGGCATGCAAAAGACCACACCCATGGTGTAAATGTGTAAAATGTTGTAGACTCCCAAGCATTATCATCTCATCATTACATCTGCCCCTGACAGCTGGTCATATAAGCCAGGTAAGCTTCAGGTTCAGTAGCATAGGGACATTGAAAGATTAGCAATAGTTATACACAAAACATAATTTCTGGTCACTTGGTAAGCAGAAAACGGCCAATTTTAATGTATTTCAGGTAAAAACACTGATTATTATTAATAATTATTGAGAAATCAAGGTTAAAGGTCAAGCCAAGTGCAATTCCTGCAAAACAAAAATTAATTTTCAAATTTTAACAATGGTGTGTATCAACCCACACCACTGCAAGGACTTGCTCTCTTATGTAATTCTCATTAGCTGTGATTGGCTTAAACGGCTACACATGACATTGCTTGAAAGTAATAGTGCCCCCCATTGAGAATAGTGACCGACGTCGTGGCCAACGCCATGAAGAGCGGCGTCGATTCGAAACTTTGAGGTGATTGTGCGTGAAGAAGAGGCTGATTCAAAACTCATATAATATATATATGTATATATAAAACTAATTTAAATGCCATAGAGCAATATAACAATTCAGGAATTGTTAAAGGGAATATGGTAATTGATAATACCATGTGCACATGAAAAAATACCACCACTAATATAGTAATTTACACCAATATTTTTAATTTGATCATCCAAAAAAAACAAAAACACCAAGATATTGGCTATAAGGCAATAAAATCAAAGCAGTTTATTGTGTATCTAAAGAAAGTTCATAATTTAGATTCATTTATGTGGACGTTAATATCCAAGTATATTCAAAATAAGACAAAGTAAGACTTAGTGGACAAAGGTAAGAATTAATACCGGCCTTACTTTTTCAAAAATAAAGTAAGACTTTGGGTAACGGGCTATGTTGGCCAAGTGGCAATCGTTTCAGTTCACACTATGAAATTGGTTAATCTCTGTTTGGATGTGAATGGAACTATCCAGGATCCATAATATCTGTGTTTAATTGGTAAATAAGAGCACCAAGATAAAAGATCACATTGTTAATTAGTATATCACCAGTTATCAAGGCATTTGGCTTCATACAGGATCCCCTGTGCAATTATCGGTGTTATGTTGCACTAGGACATTACGACGAAACCAGGATTTCCTTATTGAGGGATAATTCAAACACTGTCTGCAAACGTGTTTTGCAAAGCTGCAGGAAGTTTAATGATGCAGATATTCATCCATTTGTTATGTGATTAAATATGCCCAGTGAAAACGTTAGCTAACGTTAGCCTTCACTTGTGATCGCCCCAATCAAACTAGATCTTAGATGATGGACCTATATTCCACCTAAATACATATAAACTAAATGAAAATCTGACAAATTTCTCACACGAAAAGACATCATTTCAACATAAAGAGCCCACAACAATATTCCAATAAAATTGTAAATAAATGGAGACTAAACCAATATCAATACAAAAAGTTAAAAATCTTTTGTAGCAAATCATATTTCTACCCTTCTGACATTAGACGCTTTCCTCACAGCAATAGGAACATCATCATTAACATCTGGATTATCATCATCAACATCTGGATTATCATCATCAACATCTGGATTGCCTAGTGCAGCAGCATCTTTACTTTGTCATCTCATCATCATTTCTGCCCTGGTTTTTCATGTTTCTGTCACTTGCTTAGAGATCAGTCTCTCTGTTCTGTTCTTCCTGCTCATTTGTCTGTCCTAGCCCACTCCTTGTTTCTCCACATATACTGTATGACCTCACAAATGAAAGCATTGATTGGGATATTGTAATTTCAGATTTTAAAAACAAATGGATTCGTGACCGTGGAAAATAGGTCAATTTTACTGAAAGTGGCTCAATGCGATTAGGTCATCTAAGGCTTCATCGGTGAACATAATTTTACGATGAAAATATTTTTGGGAAGAGCATGCAATTCCGAAAGGGTAACTCCACACACCCACTGCTCCCCACATCCGCATCTGCACACTTCCAAACTTTATTGACCTCTGATTTGGAAAAATATCAATTTTCTCCTCATTACTACAATTCCATATCATTTATGATAATAAAACCCCAAAATGCACAACTACATTACTTTAGACATATTATGACAATCTCATATTGCGTAACATAGCTGAGGCATGTCAATGAGACTATCCAAAGGCACAATTTGGCCATAAAGACTTGTTAAATACCAAAGTGTTACCAATGTACATGCAAAAGTATTGGAGTTCTGCTCCACAAACGACAATATGATTCCCCCCCCCCCTGCTAAAGATCCCCCCCCCCCTGCTAAAGATCCTCCCCCCCCCCTGCTAAATGAAATAATTCTTACAGAAGTAAAACCGCTATAGAGGGTGCCTTCATGGGTCAATTTGAACCAGTACCTCAGCAGAGTGGATCATATGCCAACAAGTGTATGTCTTAACCACTGGGCCTCCCAGCTGCCTGCACAATGCACAAGACCAACGGGAGAGACATAGGGATTAAATGAGGTGGACCGAATGCCAGACAACAGCCAGCTAATTCACACTAATCAGCCTTTTAAACATGTGATAGATAGTGTGATTGTGAGTACAGTTAAAAATTAACTGAGAATTAAGGTGCTGGAGTGAACCAGGATGAACCAACATCCCAATTAACTTGTTAAAGATGATAATCATGCGCTTTGCAATTGAAGTTCCCATTATCTGATAAATTCATGAACCATAATTAGACTCGTGCAGTTTTCGGGAACTTGGCCCACGTTCCAGGACATGATCCATGTGCGCAGATTTTTCATTTTCTAGGGGGGGGGGGGGGGATGGGGAAGTGTGAAATCTGCAAGGACCAAATCATGAAGGGATGTTCATATGAAAAATGTGGAGCAATGACAGAAATTGTTCTCAGCCTTACAATACAATTTAAAAACTTCTCTAATGATTTACTTAACAAAAATAAATAAATGAAAAATTAAACGAACATAGGTCACTTATATTACACGTCTTTGCATACAACCAGTCAGTGGAGCCCAGAACTTTGGATGGCTTGTTAGGCTGATCCCCGCACCACTTTTAAAATGTTGTAATGTATCTGTAATACCTCAAGATATTTTGACCAATGATGCCATTGACAGCCATATTCTCAAGTATACAATGTATTTATGTATAATTTATTAAAGTCGTATATGGTCAGATTACATGGTGATCAAAGTTACAAACTTCTGTACGACAAAAAAAAATTGGAAATAATTAAATAAAATAAAAAAGTAAGAAAAGTCTTTAAATCAATGTTTAACTGATTGAACATTTTACATGTTTGTCTAATAATTGAATGAACCGATGTCCGTAGTATTAAAATGAAATATGCCATTTATACAGTAAATTTCCACGGGGAGATATTTACATTATCATCACCCCACTTGCTTTGTAGAGGGGATACACCCCCTCCCCCCTCCTCCCCCCTCCTCCCCCAGCAGCATCTGCGCCCATGAGGACATCTGAACTAGGAAGCCAATTGGGTTGAAGTGGACCAGACTTACATTTACAAACATTTGTTACAATAAACAATAAGAAGCTCGTTATTGCACACTAAAGCAATAAAGCAATGCATTGCATTCAAAGATCAAGTCACTGCAAGTCGCATCTGGGTGTCCTGACTCCAGGGCTGCGTTGAATCGTACTTTGTATTCCGAAACAGGAACTTTGTGGATAAAAATATCGATCAATCAATTAACAAAACGAAGTTCCGTGTTGCTCATTAGGGAAAACATTCTTCCTTATATATTTGGTTTGTGCCATCCTCGTCCCACAAGTGCGCAGACCTCACTGCAGACAACAGCAGACAACATCGTCACGCAGATTGCTTCGTCCCAGCACATTGTGAAGAGACCTCGTCCACCATGAACTTCTTCATCATCATCGCCTTCTTCCTGACCATGGCTGGCCCAGGTGAGCTGCTAAGTTGTCATGTGACTTCTTGTAATGCTTTTCATGAGTTTCCAGGGCATGCAATTCTAATAAGGATCAAGGGGAGGCGGGCAGTACTGTTCATAGTACAGGGCAAAAGGCATTTTACAAAATGTTAAAAGAGCCATTTTCAGAGAAAATCGACCCAGATCGAAAGCAAAATGTTATATAAGCGAATTCTTTGGTAAATTGCTGAATTTATGTATGTATTTCATAATAACTAAATGGATAAAACTCCCCAGTCCTAATGCTTGCCATGGAAACGGGATTTACACTTGAACGATGTGAAAGCTGTTTTTATCAAGAGTATGTAAAGATCTATTGTCAACATATTTCGATCATATATCAAACAAATGGTTTTCATAATTTACTGAGTTTCTCTAACTTCATTTGATTGCAATTGTATATATGGCAGATTGAATCGAAGAAGCCTATACACGTGCAAAAGTTTGGAAACGCATTGGATTTTGCAAGTTAATATGTCAGCTACATTTCTGCACAGGCCATAAATGGTGCATGCAATTAGCACAAATATTTTAGATGCGATAATTTACAGTGAGTAGTGAAGTTTAAAGCCGCTTTGCAGTTGTTATGTAGTATTACATAACCTGTGCATGTGCACATACAGACCCGACTACATGCCATTTGCAGTAGTTGTATGACAAAGCGAATATTTTCATCATTTTCACACCAGATAATCACTGAATTTGCTGAAATGAAGCCTGGCTAACATCGCATCAGAAAATCATAAAATATATACCAGCCAGCTGAAAATTATTGAGACTTTAGTGGAGTGATAAAATGGTGAAAATACATCAATATTGATACTTTTTAAATCCAGAAGTCAATTTGTAGAGCATGAAATTATTCAACGAGTAAACAGAAATGAAAGTTCCAAAATGGATAGCCAAATATTACTATATAATCATAAGAAGTGTAAAAGTAGCATTTTCTTGAATTCAGGACATGAGGTAAAGCTGCGTTAATCCGAAAATGCCAATAATATTAAACGAAATTTTTCCAATAACCGCTTTATGACTAGAAGAGAACTCTGCACAAAAAGAACCCTGGGTTCAACAATAGCTATAATCAAACTGCTCGTTGCATAATGTTATATTAATATCATAAATTATTCCTCTATGTCTTTTATATCCTGGGCAGAAATATAGCTGACATATTTACTGGCAAAATCAAATGCATTTCCAAAGTCTTGCACGGCAGTGTACATAAACCCGGAAATTCTAGGTCCAATGTCGTTTTTTGATTAATCTATATTCAATGGTCCGAGGCATGAAGTTTAGCTTGGTTGCTCATCAAAACAGCCGGGGAAATTACCGTAATGACCATAAATAGCTTTAATGAGGCGAATACAGTAAGAACTCATAACTTCTTCCTTGTTGACATTTAGCTGTATATGTAATTTATGCATGCTTTTGGCTTTATCCCCTGTCAAAGGCAAATGCAGATCGCTGATTGGTCAAGCATTCAGTTTAGCCACGCCCTTTCGACCTCAGTGCTGCTTGCTGAAAGGGATCTCAGTGATCGGACATTGCTTTGCGTCTTCACTCATATATCTCCGCAATGAATGGGAGTAGAATAGAAAACTTGGTATTAAAATGTTGCCAAGGAAACGGGGATTCTCCAAATTGCCGAGATGGTATCACACTCATAGGCTGAGAAAAATAAGTTTGTTCACATCGTTTATTTTTTTCGGCGTTTTTAGTGCTGTGGATTCAGGGACTTGACTGTCAAATTAATTAATTTCATTTTTATTGCACAGAGAGACAGAGGATAACTTTAATATTTATGTTTTTGGCACCAAGAAATGATAAAGCGCTATATAAAAGGCATTCTGTGAATCATGATCATCCTAATTAACCAATTTAGCAGCTTACTTTAATGAGGCGAAAACAGTTTAGAGCTCATAATTTATTTATTTCATGATTTATATTTCTCTAATATTTATTGCCGTATAACATCTTAATGTTGTATTAATAATCGCTTACTCATTTATTCCAATCTTATAATAATTCAGTTGCGAAGATCTGATATAATATCAAAATGAAGGTTTTTAATATCTTTTTGAATTGTGATGTTTGATAAAGTTATTTGAAATCTTTAGAATATGTTCTAGTTACAACCATATGAATACACTAGAACAAGTGTTCATTACGTGGTTTGGAATAACAGATGATTTTGGATTATATTCATGTAATATTTGCATTTAACATTTTATTTGCGGTCGGGAGTGATGCAATAAACCAACACATGCAGCTGCAAAGCTTTTTGCCGACAAATGACACAACAGAAAAAATATAAAAATATGAAAATCTTTTCATACTCATAAACTCATATATCAAATTTCTGTAAATGCTAAACTGGATCTTTTTTAAATCCTGTGTATGTACATTTTAACATATCGCTATCGAGTTCAATTTTGCTGTGTACCACTGCGTATGAAATAAAGATGATATATATTATAAGATTACTATGTTAAGTATTTAACATTGTCAATAAGACATATTGTAAACGTCCGTGTTTGTCATTTGCAGCCCTCAGCAGTTCCCCCCAGCTCTACGTAGCTGATGCTGACCGTGATAACATATTTAGGATGGCGGCCGCAGGGGGGCCCCATGTCCCTGTTGGGGGAAGTGAGAGGTTTGATACGCCAATGGCAGTGGCATACGACGCTGTGCGCCAGGAAGTCTTCTGGACGGATGCCTCACCGTGGACAGCCAGCACTTGGGGCATAGGGCGACTGTCCCCCAATGGCACCAAAACATTCTTCCACACGGGTAAGGAAATTCATCAAAATCTTCTGGAAAGGTTTCATTTATTGAATTAATTGGGGTTTTCGCACTTATTGTGAAATGTTTTTGCGCTTTTTAATTTTTGTACATGAAATCATTTGTATTGATATAAATTCAAATTTCTTTTGAAATGAACTAGAGTAGATATCTAATACATATATTTATGTTATAATCTTTCTTATGGAAGTCCGTCAGTATAATATTTTTCTTGATATAATTTTTTCCGATTTTCATCTCACTCCTCTAATCCTCATCATATAATTTGACAATGATAAATTAATATTAAAAGCTAAATATAATAAATTTTGGAGATCATCACAACCAGAATGGTCATTTAAACTTTTCATTTTTGAGCAAAAAGATGTTTAAAAAAAATTGCTGGCCTAGGCTGGTATACTTTTTAGCTTTTAATTTTTAATTTGAATGGATTTGCTCAACATATTCACCATGATTCTTTGATAACAACACTATATTATACGCTTTCAAAATGTTCAAGAGTTAGCTTTCTTGCTGAGGAATGTGCCATCTGCATTGCAGGCATTACGTCATTGGGGCTGGCAGTGGAGCCCTCCACGGGAATCCTCTTCGTGCTGGATTGGTTTGAAGGCACAATCAAGGCCCTCGACTTTGACAAGCGGTCATGGATGACCGTTATGAGGGATGTGTCAGGGCCTCGTGCTGTCGTTGTGGATTCTAATAGTGGGTAAGTTGACAGACAATACATTCATATCACATGTTATTGGGTTCTTGAGGGATTAAGGACAGACCGACAATGTGATGAACACATATACAGTATGACTCATATGGAATTGTCCATGTATCGCCGTTGCGCTTATTTGCTTCACGGGGCCTTTCTCGGACTTTTGCCGACCTGCGGGGACTTTAACCCATCAAAACCTTGGGCCCTTTAAGAG
The DNA here is from genome assembly GCA_932294295.1 of Alitta virens. Taxonomy (NCBI): domain Eukaryota; kingdom Metazoa; phylum Annelida; class Polychaeta; order Phyllodocida; family Nereididae; genus Alitta; species Alitta virens. The sequence continues at coordinate 38,334,929 of OW028583.1, forward strand.
CAGGTGTTAGATATCATGGGGGTATATAGATATCATCAGCGTTTAATTGCGCAGAGGGGGTTGAAACTGATACTCCTGTTCATAGCAAGATCAAAGGGTGCTTTGTCTACTATTTTTGAGTCACAACAATCAATTTTCTCCATCTTCTTTTGATTGAAGTGACACTATTTGTATTGGATAGCTCTCATCTTCTGGATTAAGACCATGTAAATTTCATTCCAATGTGATCAGTAGCTACTGATATTTTAAACTATCATGCTATGTGTGTAGATTGAATAAAATTCTGTCCAATAAAACCACTATCAAGACCACCTCTCTATTAACACCATGTCACAATAGCTCACAATTATAATAAGTAAGTCAACTGTTCCATGAAGACTACTGAACACATAGATACATCAAAACAACTAATAAGATCCCCTCACAATTAAGACCACAAAATGTCAGACCTGTCTGAATTCTGTTCTTTATGAAGGCTACTTTGATTTATTTTATAGATAGATAGATGGATAGATGGATGGATGGATGGATGGATAAGCAGATAGATAGATTGATAGATAGATAGATAGATAGATTGATAGATTGATTGATTGATATATTGATATATTGATATATTGATATATTGATATATTGATAGATATAAAGTTAGATAGATGGATAAATGGATAGGTAGATGGATGGATAGATGTACAGATAGATGGACGGATAGATGGATAGATAGAAAAAAATCTTTGACACCTGTTTCCTGCATACAATTAATCAATCAATCACCCCGACTTTCAGAGACCTACATTATTTCTCAAGTGAACTATTGTTGCACAGCCAACTTGCTGTGACCTATGACACACTGAACTATTTCAGACAACTAAAAAAAAAAAAATTCTGAATCTCGACTTACTGGCTGATTACTATGATCCCCATGGCATCCATCTAATGGTAAATCCATGTGTACTAGTTATATTTACAAGGAAACTGACCTGATCAAACAACTGCTGAGTGCAAAATGACCTAGAAATATATTTTCCTAATCAGGCCACCCTTTCTTTAACACCCCCTCCCCTTCCCTGATACTGGTCCACCCTCTACCATCAGTCAGTCATACAGTCATTCAGTACGTCAGTACGTCAGTCAGTCAATCAGTCTGTCAGTCAGTCAGTCATTGACTGCACCAAAGCCCTTATTTAATAATCTGTGTCAGTCAGTCAGTCTCAGTCAGTTAGTCAGCCATGACATTGACTGCACCAATGCCCTTGTTTAATAATCTGTGCTGGCATTTTTAAACAATATTTCTGGAATGTGAAACTAATTTTTCAGGATTATTTTGGTACTATGGAATGCAATGAAATTTGTTTTTAAAATGTGAAAATTAGGGAGTGACCCACCATTCCATAAGGTCACCTGGCTCTGGGATCATGACTCGTCTATAAATTAGTTAAAAAAAGGTCAAAAATATAGTTATTTTATACTAGGCTATGTGACAGCAAGTAATACAGATGGACACAATATGTTTGCAGGTTAAAATTGAGCACTATTTAAATTCAATATGTTTTTCGTTGCATTGTCATTTATCATATATCTAGATCTTCTTAACATTATGCAATAAAATGTATATGCTCTCGATCTAGAAAATTAAAGCAACCCAACAAACAGTAAGTCATTAGTGTACAGTTAGAAAATTGGAAAATAACTATGGTGACTCAGAATAACTAATTAAGCATGTTCTTTGATCTGGCCTGGAGCACTATATGACCCATGCAGGATGGGGGGGGGGGGGGGGGCAGGGGAACTATAGGGGCTTTTAGTTCCGACTGGTCATTGCTGGGTGCAAACTTTTGCAGGTTAACCTCTTGATAGCATTAAAACAACCAAAATATAACACAATGTAATTACTTTTTAACAAGAAATTACATGCTCTTGCATGTCACATTATATTGTTTATAACTGTGTACATACATGTCTATACCTTTCAAAATTTTTTTTATATATATTTCTTTTTTTTAAACCCAGCAGCTTTCGCTGATTTTAGAATATATTCAATTTTAACAACATAATGCCCAGTGCGCTGACCACTGTTAATAACTCAATTTATCGTGACTACTCATCAGACATTAGATAATATATTTTAAGGTAATAATATAATCATATTCAAAGGACAGGTGAGAGAAAAAGAACGGGTTCGTATTGGGTTGATTAATGTAAAATAAGCCCTTGAAATATGTGAAGTCACGCATTTTACCCCGGCGTTTCAAGTTATCTGATTGTGATAAAAAGAAAATGTAACACAGATAAGAAACATATGTGGCTGATAATAAGCCATGACAAGGGGCAAGGACCCGCAACGAGCCGCTGCAAGCCGACACCAGCCGCACATTACAGTCAAAGACCGGATACATTTTTATACATATTAATGTGAATAACTTGTGCCGTGTTTCGGGGTGTTTTGCCGTGATGACGGACAATTCCATATGAGTCATACTGTATGATCTTAGTTCATCCAATGTATGATAATGCGCGTTGTCAGGATGGTAATGCTTCACTCCTGCTGACATTTTCCGCAATTGTTTTATACTTTCAATTTATGTTTAATGTCTCACTTCTCCTTATATGGCTGTATTTTTCATTCTTCATATTTCTAATCTCATATTCTTGACATAACTGATGATATAAAAATCCAAACTTTTTTTAATATTTCATTGAGATAACAAGAAAGACGGAACTGTCCTCCCCGTTGACGCGTTGTGTTTTCCTTTCAGTCTGCTCTACTGGTCTGCTCTAGGGAGTGATAGAATAGAGAGAAGTACGATGGCAGGAGGGAGTCGGACAACACTCGTCTCCTCTGACCTCAGTATGCCAACAGGCCTAGCACTGGACGCCCCAGGTATAATACATTGCGATAAAATGCATCCCTAACTAAGGCCTAGGGAAATGTTCTCAACAAACTTTGCCTATAAAACGCTTTTATTAATTTATTAATTGCTAGGAACTGTGTATTGTAGTTAAGGATGCTTGTAAATGTAACATTGCACTAAATGTTTCCAAACACCGGAATTTTGGCATAATAATTGGAGTGCTTTCGTTACGCATTATCTATTACACCGCATAGTCCAAAATTATGTTTGGTTTGAAATAGGGTAAATAGCGGGTAATGTTGTTTTGAATGCATTTCTCTTTTTTTGTGACAATCACTTACCCTCTACTTAGTTCTACATATGCACAAATTCTTATCATGATTTAATCACTGCAATTTAATCCGGTAATTTATTGGTTTGCTTTAATTATGACTTTTTCCATTACCATGGTCAATAAAACAAATTGAATATTTCATGTAACCACCTGATTAATTAATCGCAAATAATGAGAGGTATTTTTGACAATTCTGATCTTTGATATTATTCCCTCCACAGGCGGCCGACTGTTCTTCTGTGATTATTGGCTGAAGTTCGTTGATTCCATCTCCCTGGACGGAGGGAACCGCACCCGCCATGTGTCTGGTTATGACTTCGTCGGTATTGCTTTGGATGAAGCATACCTCTACCTGACTGCATACAAACAAAGGTAAATATGAAAGCGAAGATGATGCGGGTGGAATGCTCTGCCCTGACCAGACCTCCCTCTGCCCATTCCGCTGACATTTAAAATGCACGCGGGTAAAAGTATATCAAATAAATAGATATATATCTTTTATTCGACAGCTTCATGTCATTCATGACATAAGTGTCACAATGTAAACAGAAAATACGAAGTAGACAAATAATCGATGAATGATATTATGCGGGTCGCCTTCTAAAAATATTTTAAATGAATAGACAAATAATAGATGGATTATAATTAAGTATTTTACATAAATGGAATATATATTTTAATAGCCTAGTTTAAGAATAATGCCAAGTTCAAATCGAGCGACTCTATCCTTAAAATCAATATTAACATTTTCTAAAGGAATCTTTGAAGACTGTAAACGTGATATTTGATCCAAAAGAATTTAAGGGATCACATATTCTTGCTTTCAATAATTTCTGAAGAAGTCGCTACGTACATCATTGATTATAATTTTTACTTTAGTATAAATGTCTGTTAATTCATGTAATTTCGAAAAGAAAAAGCGTTATTAAAATTAAAGTATACCTCGAAGCATGATTAAAGGTCATTTGGTTTCTTCAATTTTATTTTTCGATTGTCTCATATAAGTGATAATTTTACATGCCAGCCCAATATTTTCATATTAATTTGATTTTTTTTTAAGTATTAATTTTCTACCTACCGTGCATTGTAGAAATATCAACTGGCCATGTTGGAATTTTTGCTCACCTAATTATTTCAAAATCAATTTCAACGCAATGATTTACATTTCAAGAGTATTGTTGGCAGTCATTACATTCTACTAATTGTTTTTCTTTTTAGCAACAGTTATTTTTAATTTCTGATATTTTTAAGGGGTTTTTTTCGTCGAGCGCTGTTCTTAAATATTTATTTGTAAAGGTATATGAAAAAAAGAGGAAAAATAGAAAGTTATATAACATTCAATTAACTGCAGCACACATTGCATAATCAACAAGGTCATCTGATGACCAGTTGTGCAGCTTCCCATTGAATTAGAAATAATGCAGAAATGTATTAAAAAAATTCTAGATTCATTTCCAGCCCATGCAAAGATTCTGTGAGGTTAATTTTGTATAATAATTGATGAAAATTCTGACAATGTCTCATATATATATATTTTTTAAAGTCTGAAGGAAAATTCACCGGTTTCGCGTTTAATTAGCAAAACTCGGGTGAACTTTCAATGTTTTAATTGGAAAATGGCAAATGAAAGCATCACTGAGGGAGATATGAGGTCTTTAATGTATTACTATGTCGGCCTGCGGTATTGTGATGAGCCGTTTGTCTATCTGTCATGTACACTGTTTGTCTGTCTATGTGGAATTATACTAATGAGGATATTCTTATACTGGTAAATAGACAGGAAATTACCATGAACGATGTAGCCTTTCAACAATATGTCTCTCTATGCGAATTGACCTTGGACTTGTTTGTGTTATTCAGGCAAATCCTGAGGGTGAATAAAAGGTCAGTTGGGGCAACAACCCTTGAGGGCATTGGACAGAATGGTTCCGAGAACATGATAGGCTTGGTGTTAACTGGCTCCTCTTACCAGCAACCAGGTCGGTCAGTTCAGATTAGTAAGAAAAGAAATTGTCAAATCTAATATTTCCATGAACTGGAATTTGATTAGAAAAGTCACTTTAAGTTAAAGTCATGAGCCTTTTATGTCACTTTAAGTCACTTTAAGTCAAGTTAAGTTAAGTTAAGTTAAGTTAAGTTAACTTAAGTCAACTTAAGTTAAGTTAACTCAAGATAAGAAGTTATTTTGTGACAATAAAATCAATAAAAAAATAAAACAAATAGAACCATGCTCCACTTAAATAAAAGTACTTTAAGATCACTTCATAAAACATTCAACAAAATCTTTAATTGAAAATAAAGGTCTCTGGATGTGTGGCTTGCCCACTGCAGGTTTTTAAAACAATTATGACATGATAAACACGGGCATAATATAGGCACCTTACTGTAGTAATATAATCTATATGAAAATTGGCTGATTGCATTTTAGTGAAAAATTGTTCTCATCAGACACTTTTAACATCTGATTCATTAAATATGAGCATTCTCTTGTGATTTTTAGGATAATTTGTCCTTCATCTTACAGATATTGAATTCCCTTATAAATCTTGCACATATGCATGCTCAGAATTGCCAGAGCGCTGACATGAGGCCTAGTGCATTCAGAATCTGTCTCAGTTGTCAAGAAATGTACTAGAAGTGAAGTAATCATTATTTTCATTTCATCGACGGGGGTACAGCGGACGGACAGGGGGGGGGGGGGGCGCTGGCAGGTTCATTGCCGGCCTCCGAAATGTCCGATTGGTGCGGTCAGCTTTAACTTTAATTAAAATCACTAAAAAACGCTCTTGCTCATCAAATTTCATGTTTAACTACAGACAGAAATTGTATGTAAAAGAAATAAAATCAATTTTTAACAAACTATTATGTAAAAGTACATAAAACAGCAGACAATTTATTTTCGCACACTTTTTGTACGTTTAGGGAATCGGACTTTATGGGTATGGACGTTTCGGTTTTCGGACGTTTTGACCTGATACCCTTATTCTCACGTTAACAGCTGGACTACTAATTCTACAGTTTTTATTCACATTTATCTGATTTTTGAACTTTTGAGCATTCTCAGAGAAAAATTGCATTTTTACCATTTCTATTGTGGCATTTTGAAGCTGGTTTCATTTAATACTTAGGAAAAAGATAATAGCATTAACTCATGACACCATATATAATTTATAAGTCCTTAATATTATTTCAGACTATTTTTGATAGCTCAGCCCAAGTAGATGAGAAAATGTTCTATAAATTCCCCGCCCCAGCCTATAAACTTCAATGACTGAACCATCGAAATGTTACAGGCCTAGATGAAGTTAAATAGAACAATGTAATGAATTCGACCTTCTAAAACGGGGACATCAAAATATTGTTGAATTTTACAAGAAAACAGATTCGTAAGCATCATCCAATGCCAAACAAAAGAAATAATGAAATTATGAGACTTACAATAATGTTAATACCAGAATTTGTTAAGTTATTTAGGAGGTTGAGAGTTTTTGTTATTGTTTAACTGACGAAAAAATGGCAAAATTTAAGGCTTGGGACATGTCACGCTTGTTTAGGCCGGCCTCACATTACGCAATTTTCCCCACCGGTTTTTGCATGTTTAATCTCATAGCAAGTCACTCTGTTGATTAATAAGAACTGCAGCAGCACCCCTTTGGGCCCTTTGATCATACATACTAGTAATTTGTGTGGGTAAACAGACAACAACTATATTACAATCTATGCAGTGTCAGTGTTTATCTATCTATCTATCTATCTATCTATCTATCTATCTTTCTAACTATCTATCAATTTTTTTTCTTCTTAATATTTGTTGAATTATTGGATTCAAAATACATGTTAATCTATTTTGGTTTTTTTTTTGTCCTTTTTTTTCAAATGTATGTAAAATATAAGGCTTATAAACAAGCGTGTGTGTTTGTTTAGACAACTGTCAAAAGTTCATTGAACCCAAACAAAAATGAGCTGTCAATCATCGACATGTTTTACATGCTTTAATAGGTCTAGGCAAGGTTTGCATTATTAGAGGCTTGGTAAACAATTACACTTGATAGGCTATTGAGTTAACAGCTGTTACAATTGCGCAATCATTTCAAGGCTGTTACGTCAGCCCAGGTCAGTGCAGGGGGCGGAGTCTTAAGTTTGATTGACATCGCTAGCTATTCATGCACCACGTGGGTTGTTGAACTCGGTGCATTTGAGGTCAAGATCCAAATTATGTCAGGGAATAATTATTCTTATATGAACAACATATTTCATATGCTTGTAATTACTTAGATACAGTACAACATTTTGGAATAGCTTATTATTGCAAATTAAACTCATTTTGATAGAGCACTCATACTCCTGTTTGTTCATTTGTGCTTTGTTTTATGAGCAGACCCCTTTCAAAATTGTTTGGGGTCCACACTTGAATATTCATATCATAGGCCTATTAGCACATCAATTTGCCCCCTGTTATTCAGTATATAAAATTGACATTTTGAAATTTTCCCCATTGCAATATAGTAGATTGTATGTTATCATCATTTCCCAAGGTTATTCCTAATTTCACACAATACCTAGGGCCCATTAGCCGGACCGATGAGCCGATTCATTTCATATACTGATAAAACACATTTAGGCACAGCTTTTTAGAAAAGGAAGCGGACTTATATTAATGTCTCTTGAGGCATTTGCCAAGCTATCTAGGGCCCACACATGTGTTGTGTGCTTTTCTTTTCTTAATTATTTCTCTTTTTGTCTGTTTATTACAATTTACTGAGCTGCTGTGTATTTATTGCTCCTCAGTATTTAACAAAGAATATAGTTTTAGATATTGAAATTATGATAAAAAACTAAGAAAACATGATATGGATTCATATATGCCAATTCGTGAAAGTGAATTGATAAAATAAAAGGCATATGAAAATGGAAAATTTATATTTCCCTTACCTCTACATCTCTAATATTATAGGAAATTTAGCATTTAAAATGCCTAAAACTATATTTTAACTTTCAAAACTTTAATTTGACCAGTTTGAAGAAACTATAAAAAATTAACTACTTTCATTATATTTTAATTGATCTTTTTTTTCTATCCATCTATGCATCTATCTATCTATCTATCTATTTATGTTCAGGCTTCAGCAGTTCCACATATCTACCTATCTATCTAACTATCTACCTACCTACCTACCTACCTACCTACCTACCTACCTATCTATCTATCTATCTATCTATCTATCTACCTATCTATCTACCTATCTATCTATCTATCTATGTTCAGCAGTTCAACATATCTACCTATCAACAATTTCAACCTAGAAGTCTACTAAAGTGATCATCAGAAGTGTAATTTTTCTAAGCATTTTTAATAATACATGTATAAAATCCAGCCAGTGTAGGCCTACATGCATACACAATATTTCAAATATTGAAATATAGAAGATGGTATGTTATTAAACATGTATCACTCATTAGTCTCCAGACAACTCAGATATTTATGAGACTTAAAAAAAATACTGATGCAATTATTTAGTCTAAGATATAATTATGATTTATTATATATTTATGCTGTCCAATACTAGGCCTATTCATACTATTCTATCATTCATCATCTAGGCTAGGCGCAGAAAAAGGTAAAAGTGTGTGTCTGTTCAGCATATAGAAGTTGAACTGAACTTTTTTTAACAATAGCCTCACCACTGTTGATTCTAGTATCCCAGTTCAATTAATCGCGGATATTCACAATTTTAATGGGAATAAATAATCTTATCTTACGGCTGCAATCTATGTATGTAGGTATGTATGTATCTATCTATCTGTCTATCTATCTATCCCTCTAGCTATCAATCTATCCATCTATTACCTCTAGCTATCCAACTATCTATCCATCTATCTATCTATCTATCAGTAAACAAGCCACAGGAATTAAATCTCCTCCAATAAACTCTGGGCTAGTGTGATCAGCCAAGCATAACAGGCAGTTGCGTAATGTGCAGACTGGGTTGCCCGGTAGTAATTAAGACTAAATGGATGGCTATTAAGGCAGTCATTTCAGTATCTCAATTAGTAAGACTTGATTTTTTTGGTTATTGGACATCAAAAGTGTGTTAATCAAGAAAAATACATGCAAAATGATACCAAACATGACACGCATTTCATTATAGTGACCTAACAAATTTCAGAACATCGCCCCTAAAAATTTGGAATACATATATTTTTTTAAATATGTTTATTCACACACATGCATAGTAAGATACAATTCATGGTGTATAGTACAAAAATATTGGTGATCAAAATATATTGTAAATGTTATAAAACTTAAAAAACATAACAAATAAAAACAAAAGTGAATAAAAACATAAGTGAAGATATAGCCCTGATAGAGATAGCCCTGAATGCACAATATTTACCTTATTATGCCATGCATGTGCTATCACTATACGCTTTTATTTGATTTAGTATTCCAACAATTTCTAATATAGATCTATCAATCTATCAATCTATACATCAATCAATCTATACCTCAATATTTTGTCTTCTTTATTTATTTTTTCTCTCTTTCTTTCTTTCGTTCTAAAAAATTATAAATGAATCTAGATATATCAGATATCCAGAAGAAACAGGAAATATGTACGAGTAGGCCTACGAGCTCTCTCTTTTGACGCCGCTTTGGTTGTCAGGCTAACTCCCTCACGGCGGCCTGCTTGGCTGTCCTATAATGAGATACGCGCATGCGCACTAGTGAGGGGGAACACGATCTCACGGGGTACGCAAACGCATATTACACCCACCGGCTTAAGGCTTCATTATTTTTGCACTAGGCCATAAATGAAATTTGATTGTGATTATTTATTTCAGAACAAAGGCATATAAATTGAAGTGTCCGTATTCTGCTCAAATGCATGTAAACCTTTGGGTCTGACTGTTGCTGCAGCTTTGTTAGCCATCAGTGTTTAAGATGCCATTGAATATGTTGCAGGGAGCAATGCCTGTTCCGTCAACAATGGCAACTGCAGTCATTTCTGTCTGCCTGTTCCTGGAGGTCGGGAGTGTGCTTGTCCAGACTGTCAAACGAGTAAGTATATGGTTTCTGATGTGTATGTAATGTAAGCCTCATCATACAGTAAAGACTGACACAGACAAAAAGTAGGCCTAATCTTTCGAATTTAAAACTCAGCATCCCTCATGTGTTGACATTTATTGAAGCCATCGGCAATTTCACATGACTGATGATGGACATGTTTCTATAAATGAAAATCTTGTATGTCGATTGCCAAATCTTGGTCTCAATTTTTCCCAACTATCTGAGTTTAAATGACTACAGTTTAATTTAGTCTCTCTAAATAATTGATATTTCACATTGATTTTTTTATCATGATCCAGCAATTCAAGAAATGCCCGGGGCCTTGTCAAACATTTCTTAAAGAGCATTTAAGATGTCATATATGTCAGCTTCATGCTTGTGCATATTATGTTACCACTTGACCATGCTCCTAAAACAACTATTTACCATTAGCCTTTACAGTTTTCTACTGTCTAGTAATCCTACTATATAGCTTTGCAGCTTTTATAATGCTAGACTCTTACTCATTGGTTCATATTCATGATTTATTGACTTAACCCAATATATCGTATTTTGTCAGATACAACGTGCTCCAGGCCATCAAGTCCATCGCATGGAGCTGTGTCCCCGAGTGGTTCCGCAGTCGCATGTGGGGAGAGTGTCCAATACACTTGTGACAATGGATACACTCTGGTGGTGAGTCAAACTCTTATGTTAGTATCTTATAATCTGGGAACTGGCATTTATGATAACACATGTATACCTTGTGGTTCATCAAGGGATCAACAGTGAACAACTGCAACGGGTGTGGCTGGACAACACAAGCGCCTGTTTGTAATGGTAGGAATTTGATTGAGCATGGTACATTTTGATAAGTTTTTACTTGACTAAGATCAGGCATCTTGTGTTGTACAGTGGAAATATTCAAATATCTGAATGCATTTTACCTTTGTCTGTGGCTATTCTATGAATTTTTTTCAATAGAGTTAAGAGAGTAACTTCGCTGCATTTTGCTCTCAATGTGAGTCGTTTTTTGACACAGCAGAGATCTCAATGACATAACATAGAGGTTATATTCTTTGGTGGGTTTATGAAGTTGAAGTGATTCGTTTATCCATGAAATAGCATAATCTGTGACATCACAAGTCGGCATTTGAGAAATGTTGCCCTTTTTATTACAAGCTAGGAAGGTGTTTCCATTCATCAATACATTCTGGTAGGCTTCTTGAATCACAAGGAATGAATGAGTGATATCAGTTTGTGTTTTGCAACAGTTCTTGGTAAAACTAATTTCTATATAGTGGCCACATGTAATGATTTGTCCTAGCATGTGAAGTTATTGAAATGCTATAGCGATCAGGATTTAGATTGCACAGCTGAACAATAGATTTGTCTTCATTAAAACTGTTGAATATCTAAATAAACACAGGATAAGCGTGCATACCATTGCATATTTCGTTTCGGGGGACCAATTTTATTGAAAGTGAAAATTTGACAATCTCAGAAACTTATATTTTCGACATTATTACGAGAAATAGTGCTCTAAGTGGTCAAATGTGTTTGATAGACTGGCCTTGGATGTGATTGGCTGATGGTCACTGCACCCTCTGAGATGCCTTGCTTGTTTGCAAACACCAAGCAGCCACGTGGTTTGCTTATATGTACCAAACATGTGTTTGTCTGATAGTAATACAGGTCTATAGGATATAATGTTGTGGGATAAGAAAAAAAGCAAAAAACCCACCTCAAGCTAGTGTCAGGCATTCGAATGTATCCTCAAAATAATTTGAGTGCCAGTCTCAATTCCAAGTGGTACATGCTGGAATGAATCATTTCAGTGATATATCATAAATAATTTCAAAGCAAAGTCATCCATGTATAATCCATTTATAATTTAACTGATAGGTTCCCACAATTACATTGCTATTCCTGTTTAATGACTGTGATTCATGAGTGTTTACATGCATATGATGCTTCACTCACTGATATCTACTCTAGAATGCTGCTTTTGCAAAAAGAGGGTTAGAGGGGGGGGGGGGGGTGCTAGGAGGTAAACAAAAGCACCCCCAATCAGATGTTAGTTGCACTTCTTTCTCATGTCGCATTGTGTAACACCTTTGTATATGACCATGTGACTTATATGTTTGAAGTTGACACCATTAATTTATATCACAGGGTTAAATGATTTATATTTGGTAAATTCCCAACTGCCAAACTTTCATATCACATTAATTGCTGCTAATAGTATATATTTCGATGCTTTTTAGATAGATAGAAGTAAAATTCTTCAATTGACTTACAGATATAGATAGTTGTTACAATGAGGTAAATGATAGATAGATGGATAGATGGATAGATAGATAGATAGAAAGAGAGATAGAGAGATAGATAGATAGTTAGTTAGTTAGTTAGTTAGGTAGATAGGTAGATAGGTAGATAGGTATATAGATAGGTAGATAGATAGATATATAGGTAGATAGGTAGATAGATAGATAGATAGATAGATAGATATATTGATAGATAGACAGATAGATAGTTAGTTAGATAGTTAGATAGTTAGATAGATCTTGGATGAACTAGTTTATCCAAGGTTAGATAGTTAGATAGATAGATAGGTAGATAGATAGATAGATAGATGGGTAGATAGATAGATAGGTAGATAGATAGATAGATAGGTAGATAGATAGATAGATAGGTAGATAGGTAGGTAGATAGGTAGATAGGTAGATAGATAGGTAGATAGATAGATATATAGGTAGATAGGTAGATAGATAGATATTTAGATAGATAGATAGATATTTAGATAGATAGATAGGTAGATAGATAGATAGATAGACAGATAGATAGACAGATCGATTTCTGATATATTTAATTTTATCTATCATTTGTTTTATGCTTATTTATGATAAAGGTTCTTTATTTCTTAAAAAAAGGAAATCATATCCGTGAATTGAGAGGTGTGATAGCATCTTAGTTTCCATTGCAAAGCAACAGCCATCAAGGGTGCTCTGCCCCTGTTGTCATTGGTCAGTCTGACGCAATGACCACTTCTTATTACCCAATGAATAAAGGGGTATTCAGCTGCTTCTAGAACCCCAATTACCTTATATGGTATATGGGGCTAATTGCCGACCCAGGGGTAATCGGTACCCCTAGACCCCCGGCCTTTAAATGATTGAGTGGTGTATCAATATTTGCAGACCAAAACTAAGTTATAGTTTCAAGAAAATAATTTAAATATTCAATTTGATTGAAAGGTAAACCACGAATGGCACAACACTGTAAAAACCTGTCAGCAAGATAACTAAATAGTAAATATATTGAGCTGAACCAGCAACTGCTGTAGATTTGAGTTATGAACTTTTAGAAAATATAGATCTTACAGTTATATAGTTAGTTGTTAAGCAACTCAAATGGCAGTTTTTTGTTTGTTTTGTTTTTTGTTTTTTTCAGATACTGTTTGATATAAAAATATTATAGCTTGAACAAATACGTTTGGTCAATAAATAGGTTTTTGTTGTGAATCCTGTGGTAGCTTTAAATGCTTCATTATTCTATCTTAACGTTTAGCTTAAATATTGAAAGTTTGTAAAGATATTCCCACTGACCAGTGCCTTTGTGGTGCTCAACTTCATTTTGCCATAATGCAGTTGAATGGTAATGCTTGATTTGAGATTAATTATGACAGCTTGCAATAAGCATTTGTAGAAGTTCAATACTGCTAAGCAGGTTCGAAAAGTTCATGTCCAGGGCAATGGCCTCCCAAAGGCAGAAGTAGAGGCTTCAAATGGTTTTTAGTACATCATGCCGCCTATAATGTTATCTGTTAATAGTGTTATGATGATGACCTTTTAACAAGTCTAACAACACAACCACTCGACTGCAAAAACCTATTGATTGTGCCCACGAATATGTAACCAACCATAACCTCTCTTCGATTCTGATAAACCTACCAGCAGCATATTTGGAGGGGTCATTTTTCACGCCTTCCTAAATAGACAATAAATGGCTCCAGCAAATGCTCCAGAAATAAAATCGATCACCTAGGTGCTGTGTTTAGAAATTCCCCTAGCAGTTACGTCGAGTAACGGATTGGAAGTGTTCGTTCTATGGCCTCCAGTTTGCTGGAATGACTGAATATGGTGTTACTCCACAAGTCACAAGTTTGTGGAATAGCGCTTTGCAACCGATTCCCTCATATAGGAGGGGGGTGTTAATCATGAATGTCAGAATTTAAATGGGAAACTATCCTAACTTTGTTAAGGTTCAAAAACTCTTTCTAATGATGTATTACACATAGGTGTACCTTTATTTTTGATCCCTCTCGAGCCTCGTTGAACATTTGGTCCTTTACGAAGAAATTTAGCAATTTCCGCAACTTTAAAGGTCAGCAATTTTGATGCAATCTCCTTATATCTCTTTGATAATGAATACAAATTTAGGGGGTCTACGAAATAATGGAACAGTCCATTAGCAATTGAATCCATGGAGAATTGACAATTAAACCACTGTAGTCTCGGATGGTGCTATGAATATTATTTTAAATTGAATGAATTCAATTTTGTTTGTTAGGTAGCCTAGTGGTTAAGGTATTAGCCTGTTGGAACACTAATCAACTACTCTGAAGGTCCCAGGTTTGATCCCTGGCACAGGCACTCTTCATGAGCTTGATAGCAGGATGTCAGTATCGCGAGACGTTAACTATAGTGGCTTATTTAAGTTGAAGACCCATCCCTGAGGTGAATGTGTAAAATGGTATGGCCTCAAACCATATCATCCCATCATTACATCTGACTCTGATAGCTGGTCATGTAAGCCTACTAAGCTTCTGACCAGTAGCATTGATGTAATACTTAAATGACTTTCCTGGATAATTCACAAAATTGCCAGCAAATATGTAAATATTAAAAATTGCCCTGCAGTGTTTAGCAAGGATGTACAAAATCTGTTTTGGTTGTGAAGGAGTGTTCCCTACCCATGTGAAGCTTTAAGTGTAATAGAAAAACTAAAAATTAGGGCATTTCATGGACTAGTATACAAGAAATGTGGGGATTTATCAGAAATAACATGGTATAATAGGTAAACATGTGTGTGTGATAAGCAATGTGAGTGGATATGGCCTATAAAGAAGACAAGTATCAGGGCTAGCACTGGGCTTATCTGGCAATAGAAGTTAAACAGATTTTTGTGCAACATACCTAATCTTCGACCAGCAGGTAAAATGACAATTGACTTAATAGATATGATATCAGCTCATAAAAATAACCAATGCCCTTATTGATAAGCAATGCTTGTGTAGCGATACATTAAAATAGTTAACAATTCTTGGCTATTGTGGGGAGAATTAATCCTAAATGCCCAGGCCCACTGTCAAACTATTATTTCAAGTTAAGGGTTTACATGACAGATTCATGTTTGAACTATTTCATAGTTTTCAGCAATAATAGGTGAGAAGAACATTGATTAAGAACTGAACCAGATGGGGAGGGGGGGGGGGGGGGCTTGGTTTTTTTAAAAACCTAAGAAAGTACCTAAAACATTTGCTCTCAATCTGGAGATTCCTGGGTGTCTGAATAATTTAAAATATAATTTACTTAATAATAAAAAATCCATGCGCATATAATCTTTGCAATATTTATCTTTTGATCCAGAAAAATATTTCTAGCCATGTACTGCTTTTCAGTGCTTATGATTTTCAGGTTTACACCATAATTCAAATTAAGTGATTGAATAAATTTTGGCCTGCAAAAGGATGGAATAAAGAGAGCGCTATATATTTCTATTCGGGCTCATTTAGTCTCAAAATTGAGTTATTATAATGTGAATAATGCAGCAATGTTGGTATTCAAAGTTGATGACAATCTGATGAGCTCATGCGTGAGCTCATGCATGAAGATGAAATCTGTGCTAAATGATGGACTGACTGACAGTTGCAAGATGCTCTTGAGAAACTTTAATCATTTTCACAAAGAACCATTAAAATTGCTTTTAATGCCACCATTATAATTTCGATTTTCTCTTTCCGCTGTCACCATTTGCTATTCCAGCAATCATTGGCACTGATCCTGAACCTGATAGCATTAATGCATTTCTTTTATCTTGGTCTTTAATTGTCACATTTACATTCCACTATTCTTATATATGTAAATCTCTTAATTGAGGCAATAAAATAATAATAATATTATTATTATTATTATTAAGTACGAGATGCTAAGTAAGGTGCAATATCCAACGCAAGTAATATCATTATGATTATATAATTTTAATTTCATTTTGATTATATCAATGTACATTTGTAAGCTGATAATTCTACATCCATTTTCTATTTAACAATTTTATATATTTCAATGTCCTGATTACTTTAGCAATAGTAAGCAAGTATCACTTTTTGTTATAAGATTAAACCTGTGAAGACTATATGCCTCACCGTTCATTACAAGGCATTCAATGAATTAGTCAGATATTGTTGTGACAGATTTTAATTTGGAGAACAGAATGTGTCAGGCCTGGGGCTTATTTTTAAATTATTTTGTTTCTGTGCAATATCTAACTTGTTTGTATGTTCTCTGTTTTAGAAATAGAATGTCCATTGCCAGACGTCCCAGCCAATGCGAATGTTACTCACTCAGCTAGTAGAAATGTGGGAGATATAACCGTATATGTGTGCCAACATGGTTATGATCTTGTTGGCTCAAACATTAGGGTGTGCCAGTCTGATGGAAGCTGGAGTTCGTCTCCCAAATGTATAAGTAAGTTTTATCAAGATTTTTATATGAACGGCAATGTTTGTTATTTTGTTTGCATTATTTAAAACAAGGAGCACATCGAGGTCACAAAC
The DNA here is from genome assembly GCA_932294295.1 of Alitta virens. Lineage (NCBI taxonomy): Eukaryota > Metazoa > Annelida > Polychaeta > Phyllodocida > Nereididae > Alitta > Alitta virens. The sequence continues at coordinate 38,351,998 of OW028583.1, forward strand.
CAATATTTGGTATCAGCAGTTGTTTGGCGCTGTGCAATTTATTAATATAAAGCTGTAAGCTTACTTGCTGCATCCCACTGTGGCTATATGACCTTGACTTGGAGGCTTTTCATGCAATAAGTATTTCTTTATACTACTGACCTTAACAACTTGAAATGTTTTTTTTCAGTAGTTATGTCATTGGCTTCTTAAAACTATATTGAATGTGAACCCTTGTGCAATCTTTGAAGTTATAAACAAATTCATGAATTCTTAGTTCACATGTATGACTGATGTATTTGCTAAACCTTTGAAAAGCGTTTATATTTATATAAAAGTTGGTCAACAAAAATTTGCTGTCTATTTTAATTGTTAACTCCATTGTTAGTAGAAATATTTTTTTCTCAAAGATATTTCTGTCCATACTCTCATCTGATTTTGTTGATCTTTTCAACTTGCTATCTCTCATTTCAATACAGCAATTTCAGGTCTGCCTATAACAACAATTGTGATATCTGTTGGTGCTTCGCTGGCTGTCTTGATCATTGTGTTTGTCATTTTCTTCTGGTGAGTAGAAAAAAATGGCTGTACAGCTTTAAAACCCTCCAAATTTGATATGAGTTACAGTTGCCTATTTAACGGAAAAGTTTTTCTATTCTGTTTCAATTTGCCCTAGATAATAAAAGGTTAAAGAATAATTAACGTTGATGCAATGCGATGAATGACAAATTTAATTGATGATGATGAAAATTATTGTTTACATTGCAATCACCACTCAGCCGAGGGAAGTGCAAGTGTGGAAGGAAGCCACCCAATGAAGAAGCTCATGATGACATTGATGAATACCATATCTATAATTACATTGACCCAAATGCAATACAACAACCAGAGCAACATGCCAGGTAAAAGTCTTTTATTGAAACAATATAGCGAAACATTTAGAAATGAAATATGTTATCGCGTTAATTCGTAATTTTTCAACCAAAGTTCAGGTTATTGTAATTTTATATTGATTGAAAGATTATTTATCTTATTTTTAAAGAAATGTTGCTGTTCCAATGGAGGACTTAAGGTCACAGGAAGGAGCTTCACGGAGAAATGGCTCGGATGAAGATAATAAGGATGATGATGGATACTTGCAACCCAGGTACTTCTTTCTTCTTTTATAGGAGATGGTCTCTCACATATTGCATAGTTCTTGATTAAAGTATTCATGAGCCCACTAAATGCACACAAGTCATATCTTAGATGCACGAAACTATTCTAAAAAGCTGTCTGGTTTACATAATTTATTATTGCAAAAGTATTTCTAACAAAATAAATAAAGCAAAGAAAACTGAATTTTTCTTTTCAATAATGTAGCAGGTAGATGCATATTCAGTTGAAACATTTATGTCATGGTAATCAATTGAAATGAATGACAGTTGTAATAATCTGTCTTCAGAAGACACAATGTAGAGAACACAGAGGCAAAGGAGCAGTCAGAAGGAAAATGTGAAGCAAGTGGTGGACAGGAAGAGTCAGTGGAAGAGGCTTATGATGACGTGGCCAGGTAAGGATCTTGAGATAACAGTGGATTTGAGAGCAAGACTAGCTTCATTGGCTAACCCTTGCAAAGCAGAACTAGATTAATAGGCTACAGTAAGCCTTTACAGACTCTAGTAAGCTTTTCCTGTATGACTTTCAGAAGTGATGATCTAAGGAGAGGGACTTCAGCAGAGGCACAGGGTGTGAACGGTGAAACAGCAGATGAACATTATGACGATGTGGCCAGGTAATATGGCATGAATAATAATTGAATATTAGAAAATATCATGGGCTCTAGACTCCATGTGCCCGTATTTGACATTCCCTGGCTTGGTTGTTGTCGCAATTTGTAAAATTATAGCATATTATTCAGATTCACTGTTGAAAACATCTATATCTTAGCACTAACTGACTTCTATTAACTTAGAATATACCATTCGTGTTGAAATGTCATCACCTTCATATGTTTGCAATGGTGGTGTCTCACAGACTTTTGTGTTCTGTATACTCTACAGGGTGTTACCATCATGTTGTAACACTATCATGGTTGCCTCACCGAGGAAATGTACCCCAGGCAAATCTCGCAAAGTTGAGGTATTATCATAATTTATTCATGTGGCTCACGTGGTCAGAGCTGTCAAACCAACAAAACAATTGTGATATCCACTCGTATGGAGTGTTAAAACAGTTTACCTTGTTCAGAATCAGTTTTCATTGCTTCAAGTAATGTATTAACACAACTTCCAGAGTAAACGAAACCCCCGTGGTTCATGGTGGTTGTACCCACTGCAACGGATGTTTACCCTTTTGAGTGATCTCATTGGCCAGGGTTGGTCAGGTCATGTCACAACAGGGTCAACTAATTTAAATATAACGTTTGGCTCTCTGCTGATTGGCGAGTTTGGAGCCCAATCTCGACTTATTTACTGGAGCCTTTGCTGGAGTGGGTTGCCTTGGGGTAATTACCAAATAATGGGGTAAAATGCTATAACATCTGTTTGGGTGATCGGATCTTCACCAAATTTGGTTTGTATTCTCTTCAGTTTGTTGCCATCAAATTTCATAATTGCAATGGGGTAATTACCCTGCGATGAGGTAAATGCTATAACTTATGTTTGGGTGATCCCATCTTAAATTTGGTTTGTAGTACAGGGTGTCTATGTTAAATTTAAATTAAATTGGAAGGGCCTTGTACTAGTTGTCTATGTTGACTGCTGAGGCAAGTAAAAGATCCCACCCATGGGGTAAATGTGTAACATGGTGTGGATTCCCAGCCTTGTCATGTCGTCATTATATCTGCCTCAATCTTTTGTGGTTGCTTTTGGATAATACCCCCCAAAAAAGGATGAAATTAGTTTGTATGTTTACTTGGGTCGACGTTTTGCCAGAAGCTTTAACTAACAGAAGTTGCTATTGAAAGGTGGAAAATAGTCGGCTATTTGCTATTGAGTAATGCTTGGAGACTTGGGATTAATTTTCTTTTTTGGACAAGTCTGTATTGCACTATGCTTTTTATGAAAAATATGGTCAGGAAAAAAGTGTAAAGCATTTCCTGATACATTTTGGGCAACAAATTGTACTTTCCTATGCTTAAGCAATTCCTTAATCCAAGCTTTCGGTAGCTATAGAGCAATTGACCTGCATCATTGCCTGTATGTGTTTAATCCAGGGGTGACATTCAGTCTGCATCCCACTCATTGTTTTGTTTTCAATTTGTTTGATTAGCAATTAATGAACCATTGTTCTATACATGGGACTTTCCCTCGTTTCATTCACCAGTGAACCTTTAATTAGCCCTGAATATTGCAATTAATAATTGCTATTTAATGTCTAGATAGGCATATCAACTGCAGCTTGGTCTTTACAAAATTATAAGTTTATTTTCAAGATCTTATCACTATTAGCTACTAGGCCCAATAATATATTATGATCTTATATTTACATAATATTTAATATCTTGATCCTTTCTTGATATGTAGTGTAAGTAAGTATTATTTACATCAATTAAAATATATTAATTGTTAAAGAACACTAATAAAAGCATAAATAGAAAAAATACTAAAAGAAAGATACATTTATATACTACTATATTAGATAGACAGATAGGACTCCTAACCACATGGCAGCCACAGTTAGGAAACTCTAGGGGTCGCCACGGTCTTTAGTTCTGAAAATGGCCGCTAGGGGTGCCGTAAAATTAGTTATTCTGACTTCCGCGTTAATCCGAACAAATGACTTGGGAACACAGGTGTTCAGATTAGCGAGGGTCCACTGTATTAGTATAAGTGACCTGAAGGCCACAAACTGATTATAACACATGTTCTTGAGGACTAGAAGTTGGGCTAGCTTAATTACTACTGCCCCTAAAAATTAGCTAGTTTACAAGGGGCTTTCACAAAGTTCTGACAATTATTTCATTAACAATATATATGCAAAATACCTGTTCTGTGAAGCCTTTTGTTTAGCCATGGAAAGAATTAAGACACTATTTATTTTATTTTGGTTTTATAAAATACAACACTGGCCTAGCTGGGGCTAGTGTCACCGAGACATGAAAACAAGTCTTTGGGGTATGAGGGGCAGGACATTTTGTGAAATACAAATTGCATTATTTTCCTATGCATCATAAATTATCACCAAATGAATTGGGACACTTATTACTATTTGTCCAAATAATCCCTTTGGCCTCCACACTCAGCTGTGAGAGCTTACTGAAACTTTCATTTACTTCAGGGACTCATACTTCTTACCCTCATTTGGCCTTTAATGTGTGGAAATCACTGTAGATTATAGTACCAGGTCATATCATCTATTTCTCTTCCTTGTTTTCTATTTTGTACAAAATTCAATGGCATCACTTAGGTCCATTTTTAAAATCAATAATATGGAGTGATTATCCCCCAAGCATTTCCAGTAATGGCTGATTTTTATGACCATGATAAGGACATCATGAGCAGATCCTCCTTCAACCTGTCCTTCACTCCACCCAGGTGTAAATGGGGAGGTTGGCTATAGGCTGAAATGGCATAGGATTGCTCAGTGATTGCTCAGCATGATGTGACAGCTGTATGCTCCCCGGGGAGTTGAGAAAGTTCCAGAGAGAACAGAGCCTGTCAACGGAAGGTACCGTGTGAAGTCGGTTGAGAGCTACATGCACTTAACAGGCTGATAGCAGACTATAAACCCCACCTTAACCTTTTAGAGCACAAACAGAATGGGGGACAGAACACACCTCTGTGTAGCTCAAGTGTTTAAAGTCAAAATACTTGATACTTTTAGGCTTGTGAGCACATATTGTGGTCTATTGGTAAACAAATTCAAAATCCAGAGTTGCAGTTAGCTGGGAACTTTCATATTGTTTATTTACTTATTATAATATATGGCTGCATAGTGTTAAAGGATGGATTGATGATGATTTCTTCAGGCACAATTTACAAAATTAAATCTGTCAAAATTGGTATAAAATTGATGTGTACCTTTAGTACCTAAGTGTTGTAAGGGTAGCTGGCCTTTCGAATTATGGGCTTGTATGAGCATGGTAGTTGACTTTACTTACACATCCTATAGCTTTTATTTTCTTGTAGTGTAAGTGGCCTACTAGACTGATGTCCCCACACTAGAATTCCATAATTCAAGTGATACAAGATTACTGCATTATAAAAAATATTGAACAAAGCATTTTCGGGTAATACAATGATCACAAAGACTCTTTCCATGGCTACAGAAAATAGGCTTTACTTTATCCGAATGAGCAGATTATTTGTATATATAATATATATCACATGAATTTCCTGCAAAAATCATCTGTCCCTGTCAATTATAATAGTCTATATGAATAAAAAAGGTCAGACTTTCTCGACACCTCTTGTATTAGCAAAGCTCTGATGGTGTAGTTAACATTTCTGATTCTGATTTTCAGGAGTGATGACCAACAAGAAGGTGCGTGTGGTGGTGTTCCTGTGAAAAATGAAAGTAAGGAACACCAAAACACGTACTTGGAACTGATTGGAGGGGATGAAGACCATGACACAGAGTATTCGTATGCTTACGCTGACAAAAGATTTATTTTTCATAAAAGGCCGCATGAATAAAAATAATGTCTTTACTGTAAATAATAAATACTTTAAATTCTTTTTATGTAAATAAAATTGTAGAAACTGCGCATAATCTTTGTTATTATTGTCAGTATCCGCTAGGGTTGTCCAAAACTGGAAGTGTTGGAATATTGCAATGGTACAGTCGACCCTCGTTAATCCGAAATGTGCACTGTACATACCAGCTGGGTCAAGGGGTATCAGCGCGTCCCCTAGGGGATGCAAAGTATGGTCAAAATGCTGTAGAACAGGGTGTCAGGGTCAAATACACACCGGGATACTCTGCTTGGATACCCAGCAGTCTGTGCGAGCCAGGGCATGGTCAAATAATTGTAGGAAAAGCTTGTCCGTCTCCTGCAGATGGCAGTTCGTAGTTGAGCTAATTATAGCTCATTGTGGCTAGACACTACAAATCAGAGGTTGTGGGTTCAAATCTTGACCTTGCATTTGTTTTACAGACGCATTATTATAATATCATAAACAGCCTGAAAAAAAAACGAAGATATATCGTATCTATGGATTTCTTTTTAAACATACAGTCCACGGTTCAAATGTAGCAAACGACATAATTATAGTTTTTTTCTACATTTTTCATTTTTTGGAAAAAGTATCATATAGATATCAAATTAAAGCCTTCAAAGTGAAAGCACTATGAATTAGATATTTTGAAAGCTAAATTTCATGTATTAATGCATAGTAGTAGAAGAGATGGGAAATATGAATTTTCAACTTTTCCCCTTCATTATACATGCTTGTATAAACAAGAAATATGATAATATGCACTGATTATTAAAGATTTTTCTAATGTTATCGCCCTCACAATCACACACTAATAATTTCAATGTCACCATAAAAATAATTTTAAAAATCTCGAAAGTTCAATATCTATAGTAGTTTTACTTTTTTATACGGCAATTTGCCCTTTTCACCCAGACCATGGTTCCCTTACCATGAGTGTCATCATGGGTGTTGATCATGTTAATGACCCTGGTATTTATGAGATTTTCATGCTGAGTGCCAGGGGCGGATAGAAATTTTTTCAAGGGGGGGGGGGGGGGGTTGACGAATTTAAAACTAATTGCTGGGACAATTGAATTTTAAATTAAAATGTACTAGGCCAAGGGAGGAGCTTTTAGTTGTTAATTGTGTCATTCATTTTACTCTCTTCTTCCAATAGTCTAACTGTAAATAACCCCTTTTACTTGTAGAGTCTCTATTCTGTAAATTATAAAAAGATGCATTTTAAACTTGGTTGATGAATAGTTATTTCCTTTATCGGAGACAGCACAGAATACATTGTACAGGGGAGGGGCGTTATTTTAGGTTTATGTTATAATTTATACATTATAATTAATAATTACAGTAATAACCATCATATATATACCATTCAGGTCTATTGGACGATTAACAGTTCAAATAACTCGGTATGTAAATCTATTCATAAAAACCTAATTTGATAGCCAAGTATTTTGATTAATGACTTGAGAACCTATGCACCCAAATGAAAACAACTGTCTCTATCATGATCTCTAGAATTCATTGTAATTTCTCTCTAGTTGAACATCATTTTAGTATGGTTTGCCGTGGAAATATGACAATTCTAAGCCAAGTTATACACAAATAAAGATAAAAGGTTGCATTCAAATCGATTAAAATACTCTCATAAATCAAGAGGGAGAGCTTTGGCAAAGTTGTCCTTTGGGGTAGTATACAAATCCTTGGCTAAAAATTTAATTTTTAATCAATATATTTACATACAGAGTGCAAAATTGTAATATATTGCTTTGACATATATATATAATTTTTATTGACGGAAGATGTCAGAAAAGACATATATGTCACAAGTACAAAAAGATAAAAAGAAATAAAAGAAATCAGAAAAAATAATAATAATAAAAAAAGGGAATACAACAAAGACTATAGTTACAGATGGTTCCAGCCACCGAATTAAAGTATTTACATAGAAGTTAAAATTAGTTTAGCTGTTTATCCATTCCTTATAAAATTCAATCAGAGTCTTTCATACATACAGCTTGTATCATAAACACAGTTATATTTTACAAATAATATATAATACATATTAACATGTTTCAACAAAATACATTCCTTGTATAATGTGTATGATATAACTATTTACAGAATGATTTTACTTCAAAATAGAGCTACATATATTAGTTAATAGGATGTATATATGTATATATTTACAGAGATTATATGACTTCACTTCTAGAAAACAAAATCACAAAGAGTTTTCATCATGGCAGTTCATGTAGGCAGTTTTAAATTTCAAGATATATATGACTGGGCAATTTTGGAGACGGATGAAGGCATTGTTTCAACATCAGCTTGTAAAATAAATTTTCCTAGGTTTATCAGCACCTCAGGCTCCTTAATGTCATTATGGCTTTAAATTTTCCCATGTTGTTAAGTGGTAACTATAATAAGTTACCAATATATTTCCTTGCTATCGTATTTAGATTTTCTCGAAATAAAGAGTAGCTTGGACAAGTCACAAGACAGTGTATTTCATCTTCAACTTCATTCAGATTACATTTTATATTTAACATGTACTATGTTATTTCTAAAATCTTTCCTGAAAAATTATAAGTCATTGCAGATAGGGGTAAAATCAAGCGATGTTCAAAGCCAGACGGGTCAAATTCCATATGGTCATTATATAGCTCATGCCTGCCTTCTCTCTACCATGGACGTACAGAGTGTATAAGTCTATCTATGTTACCTCCATTTCTCTACTAAGTCCTGACCTCCCGTTTGCTATGTTTCTTTGTATCCATGCTAATATAGATACACAGTCAGCACCTTTGGTTTGCATTACGTTACTTACAAATGTCGCTGTTTCAAGTTGGACATTACTATTAAAAAAGATAGATTTATCAACATCATCAATATTAGTGAATATTTGGAACATTTCATAGGCTTTCAGAGATAAGCCTATAGTCGTGGCTTTGAGAAAATAGATTTTCTCCAATCATATGAAATTCATCTTCAATTAATCTTCGAGAAATTAGACCAGGAGGGGACACTCTAACTTGCAACATAAACATGATCTAATTAAAGTCTGTATTCATTCAGATTATTAAGCAAATAAGTATCAGGGAAAGAAAAAGCCTTTCATGTGTCATGCTTCTTAAAAGGTACTCTCCTTAGCAGAATTTGTTCTGCACAGTTATTTACAATAAAGTTTATTATTTTATTCCCACATAAAAGCTAGTGATGTGGTCTACAATTAGAGACTTTTCTTTTTGACCGAGATATGGTTAAAGATAATAAACGTCAATAACCTTTTTTTCCAGTTATTACATAAAACCCGCAAATACTCTTCAATATGAAAGTAAAAATCCTGGTTAATAAAATGATAATAGATCAAAATATTCCATGATATACACTAAACCACACACTGACTATGACATTTGGTGCACAATAACCTTTTGGATAAGGCACTAAAATTTAAACTCACTCGGATGAGTAGTTATTAAGAAATGCTGAGTTAATGCCAATTGTAGTGTATGGTGTTTTTTTCAATATTTAGTAGACATGCCACAGAAAGCCATTAATATAGCTTACACCATTTTGCATGCAAAACTTAACCATCTGTGTACACCATAACAGGTATTATTATACATTGTTACCAGACTAAAGGGTTCTCTCTCTGTATATTGTCTTAGTTTTTCATATGCCTTTGATTGATTGATTGAAGTGTTTTTTTAGCCAAATTCAACCATGCCACCATATCTTTGGGGAAAGCAACTGAAAATCCATATTGAAAAAGTAACCTATATATGTTTTAAAGAAATCTCAACTTAGGCCTATCAACAAATATAATCAAATGAAGCTGAGGAAAGATACATGAAAACCTTAATTCTTTACAGACAATGAAGCTCATCACTGAGTAACAGCAATTTCAACCTGGAGTCATAACCCGATATGGGCATAGGCCCCACCCTGCAAACATATAATATTTCAAAAATATTTCCAACTATATTTAGCAGACCTTAGTTGAATATTTCACGGAAATATTATTGTCTAAGGTGCTGCTGAGATTGCCATAACATTTCATTAATGTCTGGAGAAGGTTGTGCCGACATTAGCAGAAAATATTATTATTTAAGGTTCTGTTAATATTTCTGTAATATTTGAAAATATCCTTATTCTTAAATATTGATTGAATATTTACTAATAATCTCATCAAGATGAAAATTCTCAAGATGATTTTAATGTTAGACTCTAATATCAAAGTAAAATATGATTTGAAGGTTACTGTGGTATCTGTGAAAATATTAACTTACATATTGCCTTAACATTAGTCTCAAAGGTCAAACTCACCTCATATTTAAATCTTATGAGAAGGTCTATAAATAACATTACATCTAATGTTGTATTGACATAATAGTAACATCATAGAAAATATTAAACTTAATGTTCATAGCATATTAGGAGTAGTTATTAAACAGATATGATTTTCAAACATCAGAGAAATGATATATCAAACATTAGATTTTGATGTTATTTTAACACGATGATAACATAAGAAAAAATATTAAACAAAATATTTATTGGATATTATGAGTTATTATTAAAGGCTCGTTAATTGAAAACATTACCAGGGTACTTCAGAAAAATATTTATGTTAATGTTGATTTAATACTGACCAGATATTACAGGAAAGTTTAAGTTATAATATGTGCTAAATATTGAGAAATATGTCATGAAAATATACTAACTGAAAATTATCATAACAATTATGAGAAATATTTGGTGTAATACTGACTTAATAATATCAAAGTATTTCTGCAAATATTTATTCTAATATTTGCCACATGTTGGAAATTCATGTCATATTCATGATAGTTTAAATATTTATATTTTAATCAACCATAATATTATTTCTTAATGTCAATCCAACATTTTTGCAGTATTCTGAAAATAAATTAATACTGAGGAAATATCTGACTTCGAAATGGGAATTATGTTTTCCTATAATAAGCTTCAAAGATCAGATTAATATTTGTCAGTACAAAATTCATTTTCAAACTTATATATGACATACTTACGTATGCAATTGTGTAATTATTAATAAAAGAGCACTTACTATTTTTATGAAAATTTATTATAGACATTGTCAAAATAATTAACACATGTATGACTGCTAAAATATCAGTAAATAGCCTATCAGCAAATCATAAATTAAGATATTTGTAAAAACAGTAGGACTTCAGCAAAACCAAGTGTCAGGATTGAACCCACGAAGTTGTGATAGGCAAGCCAGCACTCTACCTACTTGGCCACAGAGGATTGTAAATTTTCTTCTTTGTGAAACACTCAAACATGCCCATGCACTAATAGATAAAATACTTTCTATTTTAAAAGTGTAGAGCATATAATGTTCACATCAAGTTTTTCAATAGGTTATCCTTAATAAAATTCAAGATTTGTTTTGTTTATAAAGAGAAACAGTTACCCACACTGATGTCATATGCATTATTACTGGATAACCCAGTAGCAAAATATGTAAATTAAGTCTCAATCACTATCATGCACTAATTAGACACAGACTGGGCAATTGACCCCCTCCCTCCTTGGACCCCTCTCCACTCTGCAGTCAGCACTGGAGACAACAGCAGTTAACAGCAAGTGAACATGCACATAATGTAGGTAAGTTACCTTTTTCTTCAGATTGCATATAACTATCTTCATTTCCAATATCAACCTATCTATCTATCTATCTTTATATCTATCTATCAATCAATCAATCAATCAATCAATCAATCAATCAATCAATCAATCAATCAATCAATCTATCTATCTATGTATCTATCTATATATATATCTATCTATTTATCTATCAAAATTTGCATACTTTATAAACATTCAGGAACCAAAAGTCTTGAAAAATATAACAATTTTAATTAGTTGTAGCTTGAATTTTAAATATGAATAACCTAAAATAAATGAATTAATTAAGTAATTATAATAAGGATAAGAAATCTTTATTAATGTGAATTATGACATTAACAATTTATTATATATCTTTGCAAAACATAGGTTGTTGTCAATTAGAGTTCATGTCTAATGCATAGCTTTGTTTTCTCTAGAATTAGATAGAAAACTATACAAGAACAATAAACTGCATTAGACTGTGCAATGGTATCACATTACATGTGCACCTTGCATAACCCCCTCAATAAGACCCAGATATCTTGAAATTAACTGAAGCAGAACACTCATTAGCATATATTATGGCATGATAATTGCTCACTAGAGGGGGTTAAACATATAATGTTCTAAATTATGATTTGAATAGTACTGTGAATATGTCTATTAAATATAATCCACTTTCAAATGAGTATATATAATAAATTGCTAAGTGACATTATGTTGGCCATATTTTGCTTTTATATGATCCATATGAATGACATTCTGCAAAATGCATATGTAGTTTATTGTTTGAAATTCTATATCATTACATAACTAATTATTTTGTGGATCCATGTGCTTTTGTATGATTGGTGTTATGATCGAGCCTTGTATCATTTCATTAAAAACCCATATGATCATGTAGTTTGATCAGCAAAGATCCTGGAGCCATGGCATTGTGCTGCCACCTGGTGATAATTGATTTAAATGTCATGGTCTCATGCCATGATAATTCAACTAGTGTCCAGCTGTCTTTTTTGCCAATGAGTGTTTAAATACCGAATTTCAATGCTGATCAATCCATTTTTAAAATAATATAAAAATGTGTTTTCAAATAAATTAATATCAGCTCATGTGCTGCGATTAACCTAAAATTGCTGCAAACATTGTGCAAACATGATCAAAACAATTATCTGTAATATATGATTGATTTTGCCAAATTCCTTTGTGTGATTGGATAACAGTTTTGATCAGTGGTCATCATGGCATTGTGCTGCCACCTAGTGATAATTGATTTAAATATGTCATGGTATCATGTCATGATAATTTAAATGGTTTCATTGCCGTCAGTGGAAATTTTGTGAATATTAAATGCTATATCATATTGTTTTTCCATTTCTTTAACATGAATTTGAGTAATAATAATAGCTTTTATATGTCAGGGCATGTGCTGCCACCTACTGATAACTGCTGTATGCTTTCTGCCCAAACAACAGGCCTTGGATTTGTGCGGTGTAGGACTTTCTGATGTAGAAATATAGATCAATGTAGATCAATTAATATAAGGTATAAGATACCTCGACAGATCAGGTACAATCATCACCTTTGGACACCCAGCAAGGTAAGTCAATCATAATTTATTCACTTTCCTTTTACTTTCCTTTTAAGGTTATTTCTTGATATTAAACGATCTTGCATGTATATTCAATTTTACCTTAATAAATCATGTACAAAGTGAATAGCTTCCAGTCATTGTTGCAAAAAATGGTAATACAAAGTGTAAACTTTCAATTCATAACATTAAAATCTGGGAGAAATTAAGGTAGGCTTATAGTATAATGTTTAGTTGATTTAAGTGACTGAAGTACATATCTTTTTATGGGACCTTGAATATAAACTTCATGCTTTTTTTGTTAATACAATGTAAAGCCACTGTCACACGGGCCGGTTTTGCCGTAGTGGACCCGTAGTATTACGTAATAGTTATGTAACAGCTCTTTCCGCCGGTTTGGCGACCGGTTCTGGCAGCAAAAAGGGGCGGGGCAGCGCCGGGTTACCCGCCGGGTGCTAAGGGTAACCCGCCGGGATACCCGCCGGCTTCCACGGGTGCCTCGGCGGGTTCTACGGGTGCCTCGGCGGGTTCTACGGGTGCCTCGGCGGGTTCTACGGGTTACTCGGCGGGTTCTACGGGTTACTCGGCGGGTTCTCGAGTTACTCGCCGAGTTGTAGGAGTAAGCAGGCGAGTAGTAGGAGTAACTCGCAGCTTCCAGGAGTATACTTTAAAAGGCTGCTGCTCCCCTCATATTAGTCCAATTTAAAATTGTAGTATAGTTTATACTGATTCCATACCTGTTTTCGGATCGAAAATATACCAAATATTAAGCGAGTTATTCGTCTGAGAAGGTAGCCAGGTTTGCGGAGGCAAACAGTGGTGCTCTCGCAGACGTCCGCGCCGGGACTGTATCAATGCTGCTGCTCCCCTAATATTAGTCCGATTTTCGTCAAATAAAGACTGGATTGTAGTATAATTCATATTGACTCCATAGGTGTTTTCGGATTGAAAATAGACCAAATATTAAGCGAGATATTCGTCTGAGAAGGCAGCAAGGTGCTCTGTTTATGTTCATGACTTGAATGGTGTGGTCAATATTTTTTACCATTATATATACATTGTCTGGATGAGCTTTATTGCAATTAATTTCTACTCATTCTACCAACTGGGAAGGACTTTTCCTTTGGTTTTGTAAAGTCAATTAACCTATATATGTAATAGCAATCTGCCTTGACCGTTATGTCAATTGCTATTAGCATTTTGAATAATACAAAGAATGGGGTAAGTCATGCTTTTTCATCATTGATCACAAGCATGAATTGAAATCATTGATCACAAGCATGAATTGAAATTCTGAATTGACCGTTATGTCAATTGCTATTAACATTTTGAATAATACAAAGAATGGGGTAAGTCATGCTTTTTCATCATTGATCACAAGCATTAATTGAAGTTCTGAATTTCAACTGATTCCTGTTTAATATGCATATTAAAGAGGGAGATTGTTTTGATCATGGATGGAACATGCAATATCAATATTAATTTCAGTTGGATTATTTTCAGAAACAACAACGAAATATTGATAATTTATATAAACTAGAGTATATCTATCTATAGATAGTTGTTATAGCTCCATAGACATCTTTATCAAGTCGGAATTTTATTGGCAACAAGCAAACAAACATTGTTTTATTTTCGTTTTTTATTGATTACGAATTAATGAATTATTGATAGTAACATATTATTAGGTGAAGATCTTATAACTATCTGTCTATCTACATATCTATATTCTATGAGGTATTACTAACTTTATTAACAAGAATATTCTTGTTTGTGCCTAGTATACTCCATTAATTTTCCCCACCTTAACTATTATATAAATTCTACACATTTCGCTGAATAATTCAGTCTTTATTTGACGAAAATCGAATATGTGATAGACAGATAGTTTAGATAGACAGATAGATTTATATGCTTATTATATAATATAGAATATCTAGCTTAATATTTGGTCCATATAAGTACATAAAAAATAGCATATAAAATCACAGATCAAATCACAAATACTAATTACAATATCAATATTACATTTAAATTTTACAAAAATATACACAAAAAGATAAGAATGTTCACATGTATAAAAAAAATACCAATATACAAATATAATCATTGCCTGGTAATTACAATACAATATATTGTTTTTAATTAATGAAAGCAATTACATCTTTTTGTAATTGTGAATGACAATCAAGACAATGTCATATTACTGTGTCATCTTTGAACAAACTATGAAATGACAGGTCAAAGAACCCCAATTTAGGCAATTAGGCAATTGACACATGTATTGAGCATTTACTGTATTCTCTACACCCATTCTTTATATCATTCAAAATGCTATTAGCAATTGACATAACGGTCATGGAAGTTGGCAGAATGAGTAGAAATGAATTGCAATAAAGCTCATCCAAACAATGTATATATATCATGGTCAAAAATATTGACCACACCATTCAAGTCATGACCATACACAGAGCACCTGGCCGCCGCCAGAGAACTGCATTCTCAGATGAATATCTCGCTTAATATTTGGTCTATTTTCAATCCGAAAACACGTATGGAATCAGTATGATTTATACTACAGTCCTGATTTGACGTAAATCGGATTAATATAAATGGAGCAGCAGCCGCCGCAAGACAAATGCCTTCTCAGACAAATATCTCGCTTAATATTCGGGTTTTTTTAAATCCGAAAATACGTATGGAATCAGTATGAGCTATATTGCCATTCAGTCTTTATTTGAGGAAAATCGGACTAATATTAGAGGAGCAGCAGCCTTTTTAAAGTAGATACCTCCCTGCCTACGCTGACGCTGGTAGCAAAAAGCCGGCGGGTTACCCGTGAAAGCCGGCGGGATACCCGTAGAACCCCTCAACAAGCCGCCGGGGTGAAATTAGGGACGAATAATTCGCCGGGTTCTACGGGCCACCCGCCGGGTTCTACGGGCCACCCGCCGGGTTCTACGGGCCACCCGCCGGGTTCCACGGGCCACCCGCCGGCTTTTTTTTTTTTTTTACACCCGTGAGATTTCTACGGTTGTGCCATGCAAGCGTGGCACAACCGGCTACCGGGGCCGGGTTTCGCGGTTTGGCCAAGGGTCCCACGGGTGCTTGACGGGTATTCACGGGTATCCACGGGTGGCCGTATTGGGGCCGCCGGCTTCGAGCCGGGTAGCGATTTCCGCAACTATTACGTAATACTACGGGTTCACTACGGCACAACCGGCCCGTGTGACAGTGGCTTTAATAACACCACCTATTCAACAATTAACCACAACAAAGCTGTACTGGGCTCTCTATATATATATAAACCTTTCCCTCCGTTATCAGATTCTCCATGGTTCAGCTTTTACGACCTTATCAGAACGCCCTTGCTGCTGGCAGTTAAAAATATTTTATGTTGCCATGGTGCACTGCACCACCCATGGGTGTTTAAGAGCACACCCTTCATCAGCATCAGATATCAGTGATGCCCCTTGCATCATCATCAATTATCAATTTAATTCCAAAAGTCTTTTTATTTTCTGGTTGTAAAACATTCACACCACCATCAGTGAATTCTGCATGATTGTAGGATGCTGTGGGTTTTTTCCCCTAAATTTCTAGGCCAAATATTAAGATCAATGGCACATTTGGTCTGCTGTGGTTTGCTCCAGCAACATGATACACACAAACCCTTTTATGCTATGAATTACTATTAAGTTATTTGAAGCTATTTGAAAATTTGAAAATTTACCAATGTTTTCACCTAAAAAATTCATTTAAAATGACGCCAAATATGACAAATTTCCAATTACCCCATTGCTTTTATGTCTAGGTTTATTTGACATACACCAAGCTCTCCAATATGTTTTTTTTTTTGTATATCATACCTCCATGTTTGGAGGGAAGTTCGTTTTTGGTAGGGAGGGAGGGGGAGTTGGGAAATTTGTAATTTAAAGCCAAGTCAAGACCAAAAGCTATAATATTGTTAACTTACAACATTCTTGCAATATCTACAACTTATACAGAGATATTATGTCTATTAAAGTGAATACTAGAGTACGGTTAAAGAAACTGAATGAGTCATACCGTCCTCAGTTACATACTTTTTGACATTAAAGAATTTCAAGAGCAGGATTGTGTGTCATTGAATGTCGCAACTGACAAATAGATACCACATGTTTTTCACATTAATGCAATAAGCCAGAACCCTCCTTCACCAGGCTTATCTAGGAATGTGTCATGCAGCCTTATTCATTCCAAAAGTGGAAAACCTTGCCTTCATGTTGATTGTTATATCATACCAAAAATATGTTAGGGTACAATCATAGCTTGCTTTTAAGGGATCCACCATTCCAGACCTAATTCTAAGCTTGGTCAGTTTTTTCTTTTTTCATCATGTAAATTAACTGCTTATCCTAATTTAAAAAAGTAAGAGCTAAGATTAGGTAGAACATGCATATACATTTTCAAAATGTAGAATCTTGACCTCTCTTTCAAAAATAGTACTTTTTTTAAACAGTGAAGCACACTGACACTACTATGTTATATTATGTAGATATTTTACCTCCATACTGTCAAACATCTAAACCTCCCCCCCCCTTGTCTTCAGGAATAATATCAAAATATGTGCCAGTTCTCCCCCCCCCCCCCAGAACGGTCTTTGAGCAATATATTGGCAGATAAATTTCATCTCCTGTGCCTTTCAGTTATTATGAAGGGGGGGGGGGGGGGCATCTACACATGCTAAGGAATTTTATTATAGCAAAATGATATATTTTGTCCCCCTTTCTTAACTTTTCCCGTATTTAAATAGCACTAAAAACTTGGGATTGTACAAAAACCTGATATTCAGGAATGTCCAAACACCACACATGTTTGTGACCAAAATTTCCCTATTAATCTGTCATCATCCAGAAAATTAAAAGAAACCACTCTTTCTAGGATATTTACAGAAAACAAAAACCTGTAGTTATAAGGGATAATACGGCCAATCCTTATGTTTCAGTAAATTCCATTGCCACAGTTATTCCACAAGTACATATTTCAAAACAGTTGTGAATCAAATGTAACATATTATTTCAACAACTGAAACTTATACCTGAATATCAATGGGCACAATAACTTAAGCTATAAATTTAAACTTTACTATTATTACAATTTGTAATAATCCTGCAATTAGAGTTTTTACTGTTACTTCAGTGTTAATTGAGAGGCTTTTTTTAACAGTCAATGGTGTGACATGCATGCAGGTAATTGTTATAGTTTACGGCTGCTCTTCATATATGAAAAAATTAAAAAAGGCATTTGATACGAGATACATAATACATCAATCAATATGAATAGCCTATATTATTTTATGTTTACACAACATAAACATATTTCAGATGTTGGAGTGGATAAACTGTGAGAGACTCATGTCAAAGACAAGAAAATCTGCACATTCAATGGGAGAGCATTCTCCGACCATTGGTGTTGTGATGACCCCAGGTCACTGACCTTACTAGGTCAGTGACCGACTTTGACGCGCACTGGGTGACCCGGACCACGTGACCACGGGGTCTTGGCGGGAATACACCCAGACCGCGTCAGTAGCTGAAGAAGCAGAGGATAGGCAGGCTGTGCGGCGGGGCAGGGCAAAATAAACTATAAAACTGGAATACCAACGCTTTGTCTTTCTTGGGGAACCTTACAAATTGGCGCCCGATGTGGGACTTGAAGAATCGGATGTAGGGTTCCCCAATTGGATAGAAGACATGGACGACGCACGGACAAGGACATAAAAAACGTTTTGAACTTTTTGAAAAAAAACATGACTTCGCCACGGCCACGCTGGATAAAGGTGCCAGCGACCGCGTGGTTTAGTCAGTTGCAGCGGAGCACAGGAACCGTCAGCATCTACATTGAGCGTCAGCAGCAGCGACGTTGCGACTTCAAACTTCAAGCTACACATATCTACAGTTAAGTAGAATTCACGCTACAATACTCTACCTTATTTAGTGTGTTTTAGCCCCACGTATAATGCCTGCAAAGTTGCGTAAGAGGCCTGGCTTGGTATCAGCCGACACGAGTGAGCCCGCATCGACTCCGGTGCCGGGCCCCTCGCAAACGGCGGATGAGTCAGCTCTACGTGCTTCGACTAGGAGTAAAGTAGTGCGAACGCCGGGACGCCCTCGTAGACGAGAGGCCACGGCGGATAGGACTCCAAGCCCTGGACTCGCATTCACGAGTCAGGAAAATACGCGGACAACCAGCAATCGAGGGCGCCGAAAGGAGCCCTCGCCAGCTGGATATGAGTCGAATGATTCATCCGCGTCGACGCCTGTTTCCTCGCCTGATGGGCGGCCCTCCGTGGTTGAGCGTGCGGAACCACGTGGCTCAGCCCGGGCTGTCATGGCGGCCACCAGTACTCCGCAACGGAGTCTGGGTTCTTCGGGGTACAGGCGGAGAAAAGAAGCTATTCCTCCAAAATATGACGGCCAGGGTACGGCCTTCATAGACCACTTAGACGAATTTACTCGAGTCGCCACTTTCAATAAGTGGACGGACGAGGAGAAATGTTTTCACCTTTGGACCAGCGTCACTGGTCAAGCTAAGTTGAAAATGCGGCCCTTAACTTATCGGGACGATTGGAGAGAGATGGTGAGCCAGCTGACGGCTCTATTCTGCTCGAATCGTGCCCTCGATGCGTATAGAAATAAATGGTTTAATGCAAAACGAGGCCCAGAAATGGACCTCGAGACGTATGGGTTGTTTCTGTTAGATCTCTCCAGGAAAGCGAACCCCGCTTCCGCCCCCGCCGAGCAGGAACGCTTTGCAAAAGAGCGTTTCATGGAGACGGCTGGGTCCACTAGTATGAGATTTTGGTTGGCGGCTCTAAAGCCACCCACACTGCAAGAGGCCATAGACTTGGCGGTGCAGTATGAAGCAGCGTACGAGGCCACGAAAACGAGTAAGCCTGACGTCGGGCCGGCTGGCGCTATCGCTTTGCCAATACTGCAGCCCGAGGCTTCCGTGGCTGCTACTGCTTCAGCGTCTATACGTGGCGGCCCGTCCTCTGAAAAAGAGGGAGCCATCACGAGACAGGATTTGAAGGATTTGGTATATTCGATATTAGGCGAGGTTATGTCCAAAGACAAGGGGAAGGTTTATAGTAATGCTCGCCGGCAGGACCACGATTATTCACCTGAAACACGGAGGTGCTACCGGTGCAAGAAGACCGGGCATCTCCGCAGGGATTGTCCTAAGCGAAATGTTGATGATGATCGCTCCAAAAAACGAGCGCCCAGCAGGGACAGGGAACACCGATCGAGTAAGCACGGTGATAAACGGTCCCAGGGGCGGAGCGATCAGGGTAGAAAGGGGGGCAAGGATAAGAAGGAGAGGAAACACTCGGAAAACGAGTAAGGGTGGAGGAAGTATCCACGGATCCTTCACCTGCTGAAAAAGCAGCCCCTCAGCCTGCTGAAAAAGCGGCTCCTCAGCCTCCGGAATGTTGGGAAGGGGTGAAAGTGGGACAGCATTGGCCAAGACAAGTGGCCATGCAGAATTCGAGCGCATCATGGTATATTACGATTAGTGTAGGGACACGTCACGTGGATCTCCTGATCGATACCGGTGCGCAGGTGTCTCTGCTGAGTAAGCAGGAGTACGATGAGATACCTGGCGCAAAACGAGAGACTTTAAGACCTGTAGAAGGCAAGATCTCGGCAGCAAACGGTGGACCCATCAATATTTATGGTAAGGTGGAGCTCACTCTCTGTCTAGAGAGAGTGCTTTATCCTTGTGAATTTTTGGTAGCGGATATCGGAGGTCTCCCTGGCTTACTGGGGATGGACTTCTTGAAGAGACACGGTGCATTGCTAATGTGTTCAGTAGGAATGCTGAGACTGGGAGGCGTTGATATCGCGTGTAGAGAAGGTCGCCCTGGAAAAACAGGCCGAGCAATCTTACACGAAGACGTCCATATACCAGCTCGCCACGTGTCGCAGGTCTCAGTCAATTTGGTGTCCTGGGGCGTATCTAACGGGGGCGACCTCGTATTCGAGTCGTTGCCCACGGTTTGCCAGGATTTACACATAATGATACCTAGAGGATTATTGACATCTCAATGCTCTGGGGCTCACGTGTGGATAGCCAATCCCACGACTGAGAGTGTTCATATTGCAAAAGGTCAAGTAGTAGGTCAATTGAGCGAAGTCGAAAAGGTGGATTCACCGAAAACGGTGAATGCTGCTGAGGTCAATTTTGAACTCAAGCAGAAGAACACTGAAACACGACTGCCCGTTCATTTGCAGCCTCTTTTGGACGAAACTGACGATCTGACCGCAGATCAAAGGTCAGAGCTCCGAAAGGTCTTGATGGAGTATGAACATTGTTTTGAGGGAGGTAAATACGGGCTGGGACGTACAAGTCAAGCCACGCACAAGATCGATACGGGTGACAATCGGCCTTTCAAGGTGCCGACCCGGAGATTAGGGTGGGCTCAAAACAGGGCGCTGTCAGAGGAAGTGGATAAGATGCTGAGACTCGGAGTGATCGAGCCCAGTAGCAGCCCCTGGTCTAGTCCCCCTGTGTTGGTTAGAAAGAAAGATGGAACTTTCAGGTTTTGTGTGGATTATAGGAAATTGAATTCGTGCACTAAAAAGGATGCTTATCCTTTGCCACGCATTGATGACTGTCTAGACACTTTAGCAGGGGCAAAATGGTTTTGTACCCTGGACCTGTCATCTGGCTATTGGCAAATAGCTATGGATGACAGAGACAAAGAGAAAACCGCATTCACTGCTCCCAGAGGACATTTCCACTTTACAGTGATGCCCTTTGGTGTTACAAATGGACCAGCTACACTGGAACGTTTGATGGAGTTAGTGTTAGGAGGATTGGACCTGTCCACTTGTCTATGCTACATGGATGATATAGTGGTACAGGGGCCCACATTCCAGAAGTGTCTAGGTAACCTGATAGTTGTACTGAAACGCATTAGCCAGGCTGGGTTAAGATTGAAAGCTAGCAAATGCGAGTTATTTAAGAGTGAGGTCTCCTTTCTAGGGCATGTGATTTGTAGAGAGGGTGTGAAACCAGATCCTAAGAAGATAAAGGCGGTGCGAGAGTGGCCAGAGCCAACCACAGTGCAGGAGGTGCGCTGTTTTGTGGGCTTCGCCTCGTACTATAGAAAGTACGTGCGGGATTTTGCTGGATTAGCAGCACCACTACATGCTTTAACAGCGCACCAGGCCGTCTTTAAGTGGGATGAGACATGCAGAAACGCTTTTAAAAGATTAATCAGGGCCCTCACGACTGCACCAATATTGGTGCTCCCACGTGAAGGGTGCCCTGTCATCTTAGACACGGATGCCTCTGATCTTGCGATAGGAGGTGTATTGTCGCAAATAAAAGAGGGAGGAATACTGCAAAGGTAGAATTTGGGCACTGCTGGTTAAAAGCAGGGGCAAAACACGAAATTAGGTAATGAGAATGGTTAAAATGCCTCATAACACTGGAAATATCAGCAAAATAACTTAATTAGCAAGAATTAAGGGCTGTAGTGGTTATGGAAATGTTTAAAGTACCATGATAAACTTTATATAGCAAGTTGGGTAATCTGGAAAGGTCAGCAAAAGGGATATAGTTTGCTAGATTATGGTTACAAGGACAAATGGTTATTTTCTTGTGGTATTGTCATTTAGTGATAAGGAATGGGCTATTTGTCATCATGGAACGTGAAACGTTCCTGATGGTTTGTTTTATTTGGCTGACAGGAGTTGCTGGATTATACGTTTAGCAACTACAAAATTCTCACTTTCTGTGTCTTGTGGAACTGTGTCACTGATTCTAGTGACCTGCATTCACTGATTCCAGTGACCTGCATTCATGGAAACTTTCCACTGGGGGAAAAAGGTCACCAAGTTCGAAACACGAACAGGCACCCCTTTGTATTAATTTTGTCATTTTCGGTGCAATCCTCAATTAAGAAATTTTATGAGGGGGGGGGGGAGGAAGGGTCAACTGGTCAACAAAGTGATTAAGGTCACATGACCTGTGATTCTGGTCACCTGACCTGTCACATGACTCAGAAAGTGCGGCAAAAAGCTGGAGAGCGTGGGGCGCCCTGTCTCACACCTTCTGAAACCAGCAGAGAAGACACATCAGCCAACCAGAATTTTGAGAATATAACCAGAACAACTTGGGAGATATAAGGATGTCTGCCACGAATACAAACATTGAGGAGGCTACTGCTATGCCAGCAGTGCCCCTGGGCAGCGTATTGGAAGAAGAGGGACCTCAGCTGACATCGGCCCAGACGGACATGGTATTAGCTGCCATGGAGGCAGCGGGCCTCGAGATTGGAGCTGAGTTGGAGGTCTCTGCCAGCGACGCTGAGGTGGCTGCCGTTTGCGGCTTGTCGCCTACAGCGGAGCTCCCAGTCTCCCTGGCCCCGGATTATTGGAGCCCGCAGCGATTGGGCCTCCTGCACCTGGACATGTGGGCTTACATGTCCAGGAAGGAGTACGAGCTGGAGGATCCAGCAGTAGAGCGTTACGGGGCAGCAGAACTGCCAGAAACGGCCAGGATGCGCAGGTATCTTCGTCTCCGTCCACGGAGAGAAGATATGCCCATCCTGAGTGGATGGATAATTGGAGACCTGGGTGTGGCGACCACCCAGGAGGAAGTGCTGGAGAATTTGAAGAGGCGACCTTGGTACGCCAGGGAGCGAGCGGCCAGGCCCAGCGTAGAGGGCGAGGTCTCTCCCACCAGGGCTACCAAGTCGCCTGCAAGGGAACAACAGGCAGCTCCGTTCACGGAGCCTGCCAAGGAAGACGTGGAACAACAGGCAGCTCCGTTCACGGAGCCTGCCAAGGAAGACGTGGAACAACAGGCAGCTCCGTTCACGGAGCCTGCCATGGAAGACGTGGAACAACAGGCAGCTCCGTTCACGGAGCCTGCCAAGGAAGACGTGGAACAACAGGCAGCTCCGTTCACGGAGCCTGCCATGGAGAGCGAGGAGACAACGGACGAGGGGGAGACGGAGAGTGACGTCTCGGCCCCAGAGACCACTCCAGAGACCACGCCGAAAGTCGTCTTGCCGGCCGCGCCACAGGGTGTAGAGGGCTTGAACTACATGTGTGCCACGTGCGGGAAACGCGTGAGGGATCGCAAGTCTCTCACTCGCCACGT